>VZSV01000133.1:1421216-1491579 GCA_013398735.1 Nothocercus julius
CACACACACACGTGTGCGCACGCCAGCGCGTGCAGCCCGGCACGTATTCGCCCGCGGGAGCGCAGCCTGGCGCGCAGGGCGGGCGGGCGCACAGGGGCTCTCCTGCGCGAGCGAAGCGCGGGTGCGGAGGGGGACACGCGCAGCGCCGCTGCTGACTGGATTGCGTAGGGGGTAGTTTTTGTCGTCCTGTGATAGGTGAGGATTTTGCCGTGGACTGGACACATCTCCCAAAGCTGCCTCCAGCGGACGTGTCCGACCTGCTGCTCCTGCAGACACTAGCTTCCCAAAATAAATGCGTGCAAACAGCTGAAACCGCTGGTTGGGTTGATAGTGGTTGCTGATATTTTGCAGACATTGGATAACTCTGCGGTGCAAACTGGGTCTTGCCCTCTTCATGCTTTTGTTTGGCCACGCCGATATTGGTGAGCAAGGGGTAACCTGGGGCTTCCTGCAAGCTGCCCTGGTTGGGTGGAGCATGGACTAAGGAGCGTGGTGTGGTTGGGCTGGAGTTGCTTGTGCTAAACAGCTCCAGTGTGGCAAGGGAAGGACAGCTGGAACAGAAAAACAGCTTTGGCATTTCTACTGCTTTCCTTCTTACTCTCTGTCCTTCTGATCTTGGACCTCAGGCTTTAGCTGTCCTTGTATCAGTCAATACCTATGTGCTGTACAAAGTAAGTCAGTTTAATTTTACAGAAACTGAGGTGGTGAGAGATGAAGCGTCTGCCCAAGGTCGGTCACACAGCAGTCTAAGAGGAGGGCAGGAAATACTGATCTCCCCAGATCGCTCTGTACTTCTCTGCGCCTGGGAGTGCGAGCCAAGCACCCAAATACTACAATAACAACCAAAAGCTTCTTTCTCTGTGTATAAATAAGCACATAGAGTCCTCTGTGTCACACTGGATACAGAGAGGTAGACCAGAGGGGAGGATGAATCGCACGGATTCATGTGCAGAAGGTCTTGGCCCACTAACAATGGAGCGATGCAACTGAGCCTTTCAGCAAATGCAAATCCCTGTTGCTGCTCCCCGCTCCTTTCTGTGCGTCTCTAATACAACCTTTAGTATGAGTGAGGGAAATGGCCTCAACCATCATAGAACTGGATATTGACTTTTTCCCTGGTGAGCATTTTTTAGCAGTGGCTGCCTCACCAGTGCCTATGACAGAACGCAAAATTGTCAAGGAAGTTATAGGAGGACTTCATAGGGCAGTTGGACTAACTCATAGCTCCCAGGTCTTGCACCACTAAACTTTGAAAATATGTTCAGCTTTTAAAAGAAGAAAAATATTTCCATCAGTTAATCCAGCAGCAACTTTAGCCTTTTCTTGACTCAAGAGAACTGGCAAAAGGATGGAGTAAGGGTTACAACCATCCAAGTGTTATGGACTGTATGAATTTCCTGGTTTTACACGGTGTAAAGTGCTCCCAGCTCCTACAGCCTTTCCTAGGACTGGCCTGGACATCCCCAGGGCTGCAGCCTGCCACTGCCTGCACGTGAGGACTGCCAAGGGGCTGCCATGAGCAAGGCCGAGGCAAAGGTGAAGCTTAGGGCACTTCTGCTTATGCCATGCAATACTTTCTAGAGCTGGTAGCTTAAAAAGGTATAAACTCAGTGCTTACCTAAAGAAAAACACCACCCTGCCTTTGAGTAATTTTACTCTTCCTATTTCTTACAACTTGATCAGTTTTCATTTTGTGAGCTTTTTTTCATCATTTCTCTTCCAACTTATGACAATGTGACCTCCCTGTAAGCAGAGAGCCTGTGTGACATTGTCCCTCCTGCAGCAGTGCCCCTAGCAGGGTGCGAGGGCAGAGAGTGCCGTGTTAGAGCAGCACGGGGTGGACAGCACTGACGACCAGGGAATGCCTGATCTGCACTGCCACCAAACATCATCCTCACTTCAGAATTTCTTCTTTGCTCCAACCAAACCTGGTAAAGGAAATTTCCATCCCCTGTTCTCTCCTGCAGAAAGCCAGGAATGTGTCATACTTACTGCAGGAGCACTAAGAAAAACTGTCAAACAGTATTTCTGCAGCACCTGCGCTGTTGTCCTGCAGGTCCTGCAGAGCCTTCTTGCTTGGTAGACTGGTCTTGTGAGTCCTGCCAGCAGGGCACTGCACTTGTGCTAGCGCTATTTAATGATGTATTTCATTAAGAGGTCAGTAACAGGCACGTGAAAATGACAGCAGTCATTAAGTCTGCATTACTGTTGTTTGCTTTACCAGAGCATTTAGAGGCCTAGACAGACACGGGACTGCTCCATGCGAGGTGAGCCAGCTCTCCTGAGTGCCAGCCAAGCTACTAACCAGTTTTCTTTCCAGGCGCCTTTGAAGGACACCCCCAGACAAGCTATGCAGCTAAATCACAGGGTGAGCAGGCTCTGATGTGGTTGTCTAGGGATGCAGGTACCCAATGAATGAATATAACGGAAGAGGATAAAGAGATGCTGGGATGGAATCGCCCCAAGCAGTGGATGGCGGTTGCTTTACACCCTTCCTGACCCACAAGCAGAAAGGTACTCTTCATTATACAAATCCCTGCCGTGTGATTAGTTTGCTTAATGCTTGCCCTGCTTTTTCGGGATACAAATCCCAGTATCCTCTTGCCTGACAGCGTTAAGAAGATAGCAAGATTTGTGTGAGCAGTAACCAGTGCAAGACGATTTCTCTGTAACTGCAGAGATTTCCACACGCTGCTCCTTGCACTGCCAAAGGCAGAGTCCACTCCAGTGCTCTGCAGCACTCTGTGTTAAATGGGTTTGAGTGGACAAATGTGGTTAGTGAGGAGGAAGAGGAAATGAGAGAAGGAAAGAGTCTGGAAATCAATATGAAGCAAAAATGGAGGACAGGAAAGAGATCTTTCATCTCTATGAAGGAGAGAGAAAGGAGTATTGAAACATGGCGGAGAAATGAATTCCAAAAGAAGTTACGTCCATGACAGAAATTAAAGTTACTCTCAGGATGGAGATAGCTGGGACCACAGTAGTGGATCTCATATCCACGTTTAATACCAAGTTGCACCTGTTTTTCAACTTCAATCATCTGGCTTGGGTTGGCCAAACCAAGGTAAGAACACAGTCTTATAGCACTGCATCTACTTTAGTAACTCTCTGACTGACTGGCAGTAACACTAACCTATCCTGAGGTTCAGGCTGTCACTCTGAGCTTTCTTGACGTCCTGTTGCACGAAAGAGCAGCATCCACTACAACTCTCAACACCAGGACGGGAGGGTAGCAGTGCAGGCAAGTTTTGTGATGCATTTAATGTGGTATTCCTTCCTTTTCTCAGCAGACTTTTATTAATGCACAATTCAGATCAAGGTATACTGTGGTACCCAGCACATGTGATTAAACCTCCCACAACTGGTAATTTTTTATACCTTGAAATCCTCTTTTCACAGGGAAAAGCTGCCAGGGGTATGTATTTAAATCAACGTATCTCTGCTTTATGGGATTACGTTGTTTTACACTGTCTGAGGATAAACTGACCAAACTGTTAGTTTTCAAAAATTTGCACTTGACCTTTGCTCAGGCAAAGCCTTGGTTCTGTTAAAAATATATTTGATCAGCCAAATCCTTTCTGGCTTTCTGTTTTTGGCATGAAACATTTTCTTAAAATTGTACTTGTTGGGAAGCTAGTGACCCTTGCTGAAAGATAAATTTTCCTTGAAAACATCCATCTTCTTTCTAGTAATTTATTAGCTGTGGGTGGTGGTGGTAGCAGTGGGGTTTTTAGAGAGTGTGACAGTTTTACAGGAGGGCATAAAATGGAATTATTGTGGTGTGGACTGTCTCATTCTGCCCGCACTTTTTCCTTAAATTATTAATTCTGGTCCTGACTGATCCATTCAAGTAAGTCTTATATTCCTTTAGATTTTAAACAAGATGCAGCCATTTCGGTAAGCAATGTGCATGTCTAAATGAACAAAGAAAATATTTTCTTAGCTTTTTTCTATGAAGGTTGGCTTGGTCATCACTTTACAAGCATTGTGCTGTAAACACATGCTTGTGGTTGTGGGAGAAGTTATGGTCCCAACTGTGCAGACAGCGCTGTCTAGAGTAGCTGCTGTCACCTCAAGTGCATCTATAGATTTTCTACACATGGTTCTTCCCTGGCTTCCCTCTCATAGGCACTTTTGATGAAATATATTGTCCCTTGCTGTGAATTGTCTGTATGTATAAAAACAAATAATCAACATTTACCTGCAGAAAAACAAATAATCATTTATTTGCAGAGTGCTGAGCAGAAAGTCCTTCTCTTTGAGAGCGGCTCAGGTTTTTTTCTGTTGATAAGACTGTCACCTACCGGCCACAGAGCAGCTCGCTCTTGGTAACAGCGTCGCAGCCTGTCTGGGACAAACTGGAGATCCAGCTTTGCTTTCAGAAATTACACTGCTGAGGTGTTCCTGTTTTATCTGACTGTAAATAGAGCGGTAATTCTGTATAGATCAGCAAGCAGAGAGGTTCTTCATCTACAAAACATACACATTTCATGAAGTCTTTATTGTGTTGCGAAGAAAACCAGGATCTCTCATCACAGTCCACAGGGATACCAGTGCCCGTGGTCGTGTGGACCTACCCAGAGCCAGCCGCCTGCAACGCGGTGCTTTATTCCCCTCATTTCAAGGACTGGGTCTCCCTGTTCCTTCCCAGCTATCAGAGCAGGTGAATGCACTGATAGACTGCCTGAAATGTACTGTTTAGCTTGTCTTGTTTTTTTCTTTTTCTTTTTTTTTTTTTTCTTTTTTCTTTCTCTATTTTTTGAGACAGAAATGAACTGCTGAACTGGATACTAGGTGCTGAACTGCCAAACTGCATCTTTACCAGATACTCTAATGGAGCATCACTCTGTGTAGTTTCCTCTAAAAGATGTTTTTTGTTGTTGTGTGTGTTTTTTTTTTTCTTTTATATATATATCTATATATAGATATATATATAAAATTGAGAGGTATTCCTGGCATTTTGCAGGATTCCAGATAGGAGAGGAAAGCTAGTGCCATAGGAGACTGTTTCATGACAACTACTCTCAGTTCGTTTGGTGTTACACAAGGGTATTTGCTGCCTGAAAGCACATCTGATGTATCCGTCAAGCTCCCTGCTGTATCTTGCACTGAATCTTTAAAGAGGAGAGACTTTTTCACTGGATGTCTTTCCATGTGCCTCTTAATTCACACCTGTAGAAAATGCATTTCATTTAGACCTTAGAGGTATGTTTTAATCATGTGTATGTGTGCAGTCTGTCCTAGCACTGAGCATATGCAAGAGTAGCTATATTTTTACTTCTTAGTGGATTTTTGTGTGTGCAAAATATGGCATTGTACTTGGGTACCTACAAACTTTAATTTCTGTCAGAGAACCCTGTGGGCCTGGATGTCTCCCTTATGAAACAGCTTTAAAAATATCACAGAGATCAGTGTCTGGGTGAAACCCCAGTGAGCTCAGTGAAAAGGGTCGTTTCAGAGAGTTTAGGATCATATTTCGCATGAATTTCATGAAATATTTTGGTCTGGTGGGTTAATATAGGATGCTGAGTCCCAGTTTCCCCAGTGTACAGCAAGGTTAATGGTATTTACCTGCCCTTTAGGGTTGTTGCTGTGTTACTGCATTACCCACTCCTTGTTCACTGCTGTAAAAGAGTAAAACACTTTTCAGTATGAAGAGGATTTAGAAACTTCTGGCCCCCAGCCAAGGAGAGCCTGGAGCCAACTTGCACAAACATCAGCGACGAGAAAACGCAGCCTTTCTTGTCTCGTTGAGACCACGTGCCATTGCCCGAAATGCTCTTTCCGAATTTGTGAATGCAAATCCAGAAAAATCCCTCTGGCTTCCTGTTCTCCTCTCCACCCCCACTCCTCAATAAGCAGTTTCCTTGGAGCTGGGTGGTATTGGCTTTCGGGCAGAATATGTTTTTGCAGCGTAGTCTCTGTGATAGTGCAGGTTGGGGGGGCCGGGCTCTTCAGGCACCAACACGCAGCCTGTTCAGTTCCCACCTATCGCTTATTTATCACATGGCTTCTCTCAACACTGGAGAGGAATTTTATTTAAAGAGATTCTTTTCCTGATAGATTTATGTTGTACTGAAGCATAACAGGGGTTAATGTTGTTTTGGGGGGTAAATAAAGGGCTCTGAAGAGTCTAGTGTAGAAAATGTATCCTATGGGTTTTATTCCAGTACTGCGCATTCATTTTAATGGTCCTTGCTGTGTGTTTTATTGAAGGCTGAGTCATAAGCAGTTCTCACTGCTTTGGAAGGAAGGAAATGGAGTTTGGGCAAAAACATTATGCGTCTCGAATGGATCGAGCAAACAGAGACTGCTCAAGCTGTGCAAATGCAATGATGTATCACAGCAAACGGGAGAAATGAAGGTCAAAGAGAAATTCCTTGTGCTGTGTTTTCATCACCTGAAGCTGATCTGGACTCAGCAGTATTTCTGATGACAGGGCCAGCCCAGCAAAAGGGACAGAATCTGCTCTTGTCTCTCCCCCTAGAAACCTCTCCTGGAGTTAACAGGACTCCCTCCTGGCTCTCACATTTCAGCATTAGGATGGTAAATATTTGCTAGCCTCTTGGGCTTGATTTGTTGCACGCAGTTGTTGGGACTTGCCTGAGGCGAAACCTTTTTGACTGCAGTTGTTGGGGCGCTTGTGTGATGGCAGCACCTCGGCAGGACGCAGGGCGGTGGCTGCGGACGCTCCCGGGTGCGGGGGTGGCTGGGGAGGACGGGGGGCCGCGGGAGCTGCAGCGTGGACGCGCTGCCGCCTCGGCGTGCTGGGGGCTGCGGCAGTGAGCTCAGCCCCACACCGGCAGCCACCTCATGTCGCGGGTAGGATGGAGTTGTAATTTAGCGAGAGGTGCCTTCTCATTAACACAGGCTGGTTAGATCAGCATCGTTAAAGTACTTAGAAGACACCTGATTTTGTGAATATTTTAATACAAGTAGTATTGTGTTTAGTTAGCCCGCCTTTAACTTCAGTTGAACCCTTAGCCATCATGGCACTTTAAGCATTTTTTCAGCTCTGCAGCTCTGAGTTTAGGTCCTAATGGATGGAAGAGTCACATTTTCAGCAAGAGGCCTCCAAATGAAGTTGTGTTACTAAGACAGGCCCAGATGCTGCACACCTGTTTTTTTTTTTTTTCTTCCCCTCTCCTGGTTTGGGTGACTTAAATGGGAAGAGGTTCATGTGTGACATTGAGCAAGAGTTTGGGGGTCTGCCGAGCTGCATCTGAGACAACAACACTGCACTGAATTCTGTGTCTGCGAATTAAATACTCATACGCAAAACAGAACAAATCAGGACAAAAAATCTAGGTTTAAGCCTTATTTTGTTAAGGCTTGGGAGGGTGTATTTTCGTTTGCCTGGTATTTGTCACTGTAAACATCAGAAGAAAAAGGTCTTTGGCCAACAGGATGAAGTATTGCTTTGTTCCACTATTTATAGTGTTATAATTGGCTGGAGAGTGTGATGCTGTAAGAGTGAAAGACCATGTCAATAACTTGTTTATCTTCTGGGATGGATGCTTTGTGTTGCAACAAACTGCTATTGACTTGCCCTAGCTTTGTCAGCTTCTCAAATTCTAGTAAAGCAAAGATTGCTGAGAAAGACATCTAAAATAGCCAGCTTTGGGTTTCACAGGAGCGCAGATCCACAAAGCATCAGAATGCTTTGATCTAATGGTATTGATTAAGCAAGAAATGAAAGGAAGGCAAGAAACAAAGATATTGAAGTAAAGCACCCAAATACGGATTTAAAAACCCTACAGCAAAGTCTAAGAGCAGAACTGAGTAAGCAAGTGCGATTTGCTGGGTGAAGGGGGAAGCTGGTGGCTGACCTGAAAGGTTTGTTGTTCGTTTGCTAAAAGGATAGTTTTTGTTCAACCAGAAAAGTCTTTTGCATACTGAAACAAAGAAAAAATGTGTAAATAAAAGATTTTAATCTAAAACAAAACTCAGCTCCATTTTAAGCTTTTTAAATACTTAAGAAATGATTTTTTCCTCAATTCATAAGTAGGACATTGAATTTTTTTGTACTTTTCCCTCTGGAACTGTGAACATAAAGTCTTAAACTCTTTTTGCAACTGTTTTCTCAAATTTAGGCCAAATTCAACACACTTGGCCTCCCTCAAATCACGCAGCTAAGTCACAAAGTTATTCATTCAAATACCACCCGGTGGTGTTGCAGTCAGCAGGAGGAACATCTGACGAGAGCCTTTCGCTGGGGTGCCCTTGCACTGGCATCAACAGCCTCTTCTGCTGTGAGGGTCTCGCAGCCCAGTGACGACGCTGGGAGCTGCATGGGCTCCTATAGCTGACGCCAGCGCAAGGCTGACGCCAAGAGCATAGCTATGTTAACGTCTGGAGAGAGTGTCTTTGTGTTTGCACAGAGACATATTTCAGAGTGCAACAGGACAGGTATGGCAAAAAAGGTATCAGACCAGAGCCTCCTGATCTTGAGCCCCGCAAATGTGCGTGGGCGCTGTGGAGGCGAGTGAGAATCACTGAGGTGCTTTAAAATCTTCCTCATTTTCTTGCCGTTTGGCAAACTCTCTGTAAGGCGCTTTGTACCTCTGCTCCTTGCCGCTCCTCTGTGAAATGAGATTAATTCTGCTCCTGGCCAGAACTATTTGTGAGGCTTAATCTGGTCTTTATAAACTTAAGCAGAAATGCTCCCACACTAGCATCATACTTAAATTGTAAGAATAATTATTTGGTTGGTTAGAAACTTGTTGTTATAAGACCAGAAAGGAATAAACCTCTGAAATCAATTCCCCTCTGAAGCAAGTCCTGTGTAGTCAAGTCATCTCTGAAGCCCTCCTTGCTCTCAAATGAGTAATTCCATGGAGTTTTCGATAAGTACGGAAAGACGTTTGCTGTGCTGGTATTTGGCACTTATTTGTGGTGTTTGCACGGTCCTTCCTAGCACTGCATGTCAGTGTACGCGGTCTGAATTTGTTCTCGTGCAATCCTGTGCATGTGGGAGCAGAGGTGTGGAGGAGCCGGGGAAAGTCAGGAGACTTTCAGGAATGAAGGAGGATTTTGTTTGTGCTGAGTTTCCTGAGTTTTTGGTGTTGAACTGGCCTCCCCTTGCCCCCCCCCCCCGCCTTTTCTTTTTGCTTTGAGGTCTAATATGAAAAAAAAATTCCCAGGCATTCCGGGGAGCTGCGGGGCCTTGGTGCGGCGCGGGAGCCGGGGCTGCCCGGCCGCCCGCGCCTCCGAGGGGACGGCTGGCTGCGTTTCGGTGGCGAGAGAAGTGATCTGTAAATCCCTTCCTTACCTCCCAGCAAACACTTTAAGCGTGTGAGAAGCGTTAATTAATTAATGCTTGTAAGACAGCGAGCTCTCCAGAGGAAGAGAGCAGGGGAGGAAGAGCAGGGAGATAACAGCTCCGTGTGGCTGGTGGGGAATTCGGAGTTTTCATTAGAGCTGCCTGAAGACTTCCTGTCAATCCTGAGCATTTCGGTTTCTCACAGAACAGAGCTGGACTTTGCCACTTGTCCCGTTGGCAGGGACTGGTGCCCTGCCCATGCTCGTCACAACCAGGGGGTGCCTGTGCCTGGGATACAGCGGCTGGCTTATGGGGTAGCTCAGTTTTTCTCCAGAAATACCATAGTGTTGCCCAAAGGTGGTGACTTTTCAAGTGTGGACAAACTAAATTAAGTATTTTGACTTTGTTCTACTCCAGTCAAGTCATTTTAATTAAAAAAAAAAAAAAGTCAAAACAGCCCCCTCAGAGCACCCTGCTGGTGTGTGTGCCCTGAGCTGTGCCAGGTGCCCTGGGGGACAAGGCCGAGGGGAACAGTGCATCCCTGCCTCCAGAATCACACATTTTCTCCTTCCTTCTGCTTGTGTAAGTGCAGGGTAAGCCCTTGCAGCCTTGCTTTGGCCCGAGCTGAGGCCACGGCTCAGGGGACAGATGCTGCATCTGATACCCAGGCCTGGCCAAACCCCCAGCTGGGCTAAAACCACCAAGGAGAAAGACACAATCTCTTTACTTCTCCCTCATCTCTGTGCTCTGTGGAGCAGTGGAACAGCCCCTAGGAATGCACATTTGTTTCAAGTGTGTCAATACAAGAGGAAAGTTCAGCACCAGCTCAGTTGTTGAGCTGAAAAAGTCGTTCCTGTAATTAAATGATTAGTATCGGATTGACCTCTTTGTCTGATGACTCCATGGTCACCATCAATAACCCTAACACAATCTGTGATAATAGCCCAAGAGAAAAGTAAAACAATTTCCTTCTAAAAAGGCCATCATTGGCTGGGCTGATGTCAGCAGAGACTCACAGCTTTGAGGCTTTGACATCATCTCATAAATTAAAAGGATTTTCAGGCCAGAAAACACTTTAGCAGTCTACATGGGTATTAAATGGCTGTCGTAATGAGCCTTATAAAATAAAATACTGACTATAAAAAGGAAGAAACAACTGGTGCTTTCAGGAACATTAGCCAAAATCAGTTCAACAAATACGATTGGATCCCTGCTCCTCTTAGGTGAATAGAAGCACCCTGAGATACTGGGTCTGCAGTCCTGGGGAAGGGTGCTGCAACACCCTGAGCACAGGGGAGGTGGGAGGAGAAAAAGGAAGAGAAGAAAGACTAAAACGTACGGCTGCTGGAGTGAAGTTGTTAGGTTGCAGGGACTAAGTAGGTGGAATAAGTGTCTCTTGGCTTTGCAAACAAATCATGACTTTCCTTGTCCGGGCCCCAATATCATTTTCCCTGAAGTCAGTGACAAAGTGCTCTTTAACTTGGCCATTGCAAAACTGGATCTGTCTTGTTTTGTATGTGTCCGATACTCTGCCCCTTCCAAAGGATCCATGCAGGTAGAGCGGTGAACAAGCTCTCACACGGTTCCCTGTGCCAATAATACATTTGATCTCACAGGAAGTTACTGTGCCAATGCTTTTAGCCAGCAGAATTTTGGGCAGCAGTGATACAAACGTTTGGATTAGTTTAGGTATGTAACGCAGAAAAATCAATGAAATCACTTAGATGATTAAAATTATTTTGTCCAAAGTGTTTTAAGCCTTTGTATGGGTCTCTGGTCTGTATAGAAGGCTTGTAGACAGATCAGTGCATTTGCAAATACTTAAGGCATGCTTCTTCCTCAAGAAATATGATGAATGTATGTTCTGCAACTGTTCTAGTTCTCAAATGCAGAGAAGGTGACTGAGTAAAGCAAGTTACTATTTTTCCCAATGGATTTTTTTTTCTGTGTTTTTGTTGTTGTTGTAATATACTGTTTGTTAGAAAACTGAAAATTAAGAGAAATCAGTGAGAAAATAGCAGACAGTCTTTGTGCTGAACTCAGTGAGTCTCTGATTCTTGAAAGTGTGTTTTCTTTATTTTTAGTATTTCCTGGAGAAGGGCTGAATCCATCCATGTGCAAGATATTGCAATTGACAGGGAGAGGAGGCATGCATGTGTTTCAAGACATGTGCCTGAGGTGCCTGTGGTTATGTAAGGGCTATTTTAACATGGCCAATTACATAAAATAATAATACTGAGAAGAAAGGCAGTAAATGAATGCGGAGAGAGCGCAGTGGATTGTAGCAATGGAGCCTGCGTCACTGCAGGTGACGGGAATGAAGCGGAAGAAGGGGCAGTAGGGTCCCTGGGGACTGCGCCGCGGTTCCGCTCTCGCGGAGCTGCTGACCCGCAGCAAGGCAGGCGGCAATCCTGCTGCAGCCGCCGTGCTGCACGGCCACGCGCAACCGTACGTTAACTCCTCTGCAGCCACTAGAGAGGAATGAGGCCATAAAGCATCCTCGTTAATAAAATGCAATCTCTGTAAAGCTGTTTGTTTTGTTACATTTTGAACAGAAACGCCTTCGCTGAGCTGTAGGACACATGGCATGGCCAGTTGTGCCACTGAAGTGGTAGAAGATGGGAAAAATATTATCTTGTGCTTTCTTGTAGGGGTACAGCAGAGAGGGGGCACAATTACATAGAAATGCCCCCTCTGTGCATTTCTATGTAGCATATGCTACATAGAAGCATATGCTCTGTCTGTGGGAGCTCATCCTCCAGGATAGGATCCGTAGCTTTGAAATCACAGAGTTTAACTCACAGAATTGAGGAAGATTTTTCTCAGGGAAAAAAGTTCAGAACCATCTGGGTAGGCAGTAGACTAGCAGTCCAGATCCAAACGTGGGCACTTTTCTAGGCACCCAGGGAGGTTTTCATCACTAGAACACACTCATCCTCCTCTGTGGGTTAAACTCCGACATTAATGTGGTTTCACTGTTTTAGCTACACCATGGCTGCTGGCAGGAAAGGGATAGGGGAAGAAGGAGATTTGTACCTTTTGACCTATCTTACTGTATTGCAAACAAATCAGGGATCTCCCTTGAGAACAGCATACTGCATATACACCTCATGCATTTTAACCTATGTCAACTTTTCTGTGTGTAAAGTCTACCACTGTGACCAACCAAAAGGGTCATAAGTGACTAGATTTGGCCCATGGCACCCCAGAGCAAATATTTCAGAGTCTGCCGTGCTGTTCCCGATAAGCCGTGATCCCTCTGCATCTTGCAGCAAGTGCTCAGAGCCTGTGACCTCTTTGGGCCACAGCTCTTCTCAACTCCTCTCTGCAGTTCACTGCTGGGGACCAGGTTTATTACAACCAGATGTCTTCATATCTTTGCAGTCACTAGACTTCAGCAGCAGGAAGGGCCACCCAGATTAGGCTGAGGTCACATTAGGTGAAGGCTGCTTCTCCAAGGAGTCTCAAGTTTCTCATTTTGCTTTTTCTAGGTCAGTAGCTTGCAGGTCAATGTTTGATTGCCGAGGGGTGAATCGGGGCTTCTGTTCCAAAACGGCTGCTCATCTGTGTGGGCATGACACAGTCTGTGTCAACTGAGAATGCGAAGTGCAGGTTAGCCAATTTTAATTTATTTCCAACAGATGGTGCTGTGATGCCACCAAAACTGGGCAAATTCACGTGTGGAAGAGAGGTTCTGGAAACTAGTCCCCTCTCCCCCCAGGCTTTCCCCACAGTTTCCTAGTTGAGCTGCTGAGCACCTCGCTGCTGTTGGCCTCTCTGAACCTGCTCCTGCCTCATCCTGACTTTGGGAACATGGTTGCTCGCTGATGACATCTGGTAACTTTGTGCCTTGGGAACAAATTTAGCAAGACTTGACCAGAGGTGTAGACCTTGCCAAGGCAGCAGCACAGCGTGTGCTCCTCGTTGTGTGAGGAGAACAGCTGTGAGCACATGAAGAGCCCGCTTCTCACCCGAGCAGCTTCCAGCTCCGCTTCGCCGCCTCTTGGCCGTATGGAATTTGGCTGGGGAGCTTTCCTGCTGCCTCTGGGCCAGGAGAATGTGGACTTTCCCTCCTCCGTGTGTCCCAGGTGCTCCTGACCTCATCTCTGGCACAGACGCCCTTATACTTCAGTGACTGTCCCTGAGAGAGGAGCTCCAGGAGGTTTTCCAGCTGGCAGGAGCACAAGCGCTGTGCAGTGGCAGGGGCTGCGACTCTTCGCCATGGCTGAGTTGTGCCAGGGAGGCTGCCCTGAGCTGGCATGAGAGCCCAGTGTGCCAAGGGCAGTTGCTGGAGGCCACACGTGTGAAAATTCTGATCAGCTCCAGGCCAGATGTCTGTGCTATGTAGAAGAATAGGGCCCCAAATTTGTGGCTTCTCCTTTTAAGAAGAAAAACAAAAAAAAAACTGTCATCGGCCGATGGGAGTGAAAGTGTCACAGAGAGGCACCCAAACAGGACAGGAGTTCCTGGGAAAGGGGCCGTGGGGAGAAGGAAGGAGCGCTCAGGAGAGGTTCCTGCCTTCACCAAGACACTGGGAGGATCCCCCGGGGCTGGCAGCCTGCTCTGCTCTTCTCCTGTGCCTCGTCCTCCCAGCGCCTGTCACCGGCCTCAGGGAGGCTGCCGCCTCCTCTGGAACAGGAGCCCTGTCTGTCCCTTCTGCCTGCGGCTGTCACTTCTGTGCAGCCTTGAAGTATTCCAGGGAGGCACAGCATCCAAACGGAGCCAGTCATGTGCTGGGGAAGGGAAGGCATCCTATTCAGACATGCAAAGACTGGTTTATGCTGGACTGGCAAGCAAGTAATTTTGCTTATGGAAATGCAGCATCTTGATAACATACCAGGGAGGAGGGAAGAGCGCCGCAGCCCTGCGGAACCGTGTGGCTGCCAGCCCTTCCACGCAGGAATTGCTACGTGCTCACAGCAATTGCTGATTTCTGCCGTATCTCTTCCCTTACGAGGCACGGAGCACCCGTCGCTGACTGCTAGATGGAGCCCACCCAGCTGCTCTGCTCACGGATCTGCTCAGATGCCAGAGACGGGCCAGACATGGAGGACGTATGGGACTGGTTTAGCTGCATCATCGTGACGGGGACCGGGCCTGCTGGGGGTCCTCACCCCGGCTTAGCTCAAGCTGCTGAATGAGGCGCTGTGAGTGTGTGACGTGCGGTGCTGCCATCGCCCTGGGAGCCAGCAGCAATGGGGATGATGCCGTTTGCCCGCTTCATTTCTTGTGCTGGCAGGCAGTAGACAACAAGAGTTTGGCAGAGGGGTGATTTTGGCAGCCTTGTGTTCTGTTGATCTGCAAGCAAATATGGGCAAATGTGTGAGTGAAAGAGCCTCACCTCTGTGTCCTGAGATGTGAAGTGGGGGAAAATGCAACTGAATCTAAGGTGCCTTGGTGGGCAGCGCTCAATATGAGCAATGTGAGATCATGTTTGGTGACGTATGGGCAAATACATCAAAGAGCAACAAAATGATGAGTATAAGCACTAGAGGCAGGTCTTGGATTTATCAAGAACAAGTGTATTTAACAACTGCGCCTCTCTAAGAAATTTGGAGGTATCTGGGAAAAAAAGATATTGCATGATATTTCTTTCTTTTCAAGGCACACAGAGGACCAGAGCATTCAGTTATCTCTGTGCTTATCTTTTCCCTCTTAGGGCAAGTTTGACAGGAGAAGCAAAGCTGCACTTTGCCATTGGGGACGGAACTAGTCCAACAAGCTGTTGTGGTCCATGCCTGGGCACCCTGAGCAGGACCGTCGTTACCAAGGCTGTACGAGCTACTCAGCTTGGCAGCCCTGGTGCACTTCAAGCTCAAGGATTGCCTTGCTGCTCAAGTTTGCAGTGCAAAATTGTAACTGCTGGCGGGCGCAGGGACCTGTGGGCTAAAACCCTCAGTCTGCAGGTGCAGCCGCTTGATCCTGGAGCGCCGCAGGGAGAGGAGCTGGTGCCACCTCGTGGCACAAGTCCCCTTTGATAGTAGGGATAATATATATCTTCAAGGGGGAAACTGCTGCATAACATCTGTTTAACCTCTGAGATACAGAGATTGCAGATTGGCCAGGTAAAATTCGCCCTGTTCTAGGGATGACTGCAGAGACTTTCCCATTCTCATGTCATTGCAGCAAGGCCTGAGTGCTTCCTTGCTTCCTCTGTGCGAGATCTGTGGGTGCTGGTCACAGGGAAGCTGTTCTGCAGTACCCACTCATGCCCTGCTTGTGTTTGGCCACAAAACAAGGGGACAGAGGGAAGGGGGAGTTCAGTGTCGCGCATGCTAAGATAGGGATGGTGGCATTCAGATTTTTCAGAAACGCAGGTGAGTCCTCTAATGAATCCACTGTTAAGTGACCAGCTTCCCTATTTAATGATGACAGTACAATTTAATCCCGTCTCCATATAAAAAATGTGACGCCAAGATTAATTCACCCTAAATTAGTTGAAATTACCTAGATGTATGTGTAGTGGCACTTTGGAATATTAAGAACATTTTGGCTTGGTTTATTTTTCACATGAAATGTCCTCAGTAGATGCATTTCTCATTACATTCAGGATAAAAAAAAAAAAAAAAGAGTTTTGAATATGGTATCCCTCTTAAGTAAAGACCATGTAAAATTATCCTTAATCTCTTGGGCTGAAGCAGTGTCCTGGATGGCAGAGCCCTTGCAGCAGTGTCACTTTTATTGTGCTTCCTGGGGCAGGTGGGAGGTGCCCACAAGGCAACCAGGCTCCTT
This sequence comes from Nothocercus julius, assembly GCA_013398735.1. Lineage (NCBI taxonomy): Eukaryota > Metazoa > Chordata > Aves > Tinamiformes > Tinamidae > Nothocercus > Nothocercus julius. The sequence goes on from VZSV01000133.1 coordinate 1,437,211, forward strand.
TCTTCCCTTCTTTTGTGTTTGGCCTTTGAATTCCACCTTGTAGCACGATACAAAACCAGCAGAAAATAGCTGGGTTTAGAGCAGTGTTAAAATAGCTGGGCATAGAGCAGTGACTTACGCGTAAGATGACCTTTGTCACATGCTGCAGCTTTCAGGAGAACCAGACGCCCAATCTCAGCCTGGGTCTTGTGTCTCGCCCTTAGCGCAGCAGCAGCCCATGGCTCCCATCTTGGTGGGACTGAGGTTTCCCTCTGCCTCCTGGTTTGCAGGATTTGGCCCTCACCAGCATGGGCCCAGGAAAACACTGAGCCCCATTGGGCCTCCATGCAGAGACCTACTCCCACCAAAGCCCTGAACCTGCAGCGCTCTCTTGCACAACCTGGTGCGCTGGGCACCCTTTGTAGTGGTTGAGATCCTGGCTACTTCATGAAGGACTGATGCTGTTTACAGTTCTGGAGCAACCGTGTTGTTATTCATGCGGTTGTGCTGCTGCAGTCATCGAGCAGACGCCTCCATTTGTCACATGGAGCCTCCCACGGCAGGGCCTGTCGGGTGCTCTCGTCTCCGTGGTGGTGGCATCAGGAGCTCGTTTTCTTCCTTCCTGGCGTGCCTGCCCAGACCCAAACCCCCAGCCCTTGCAGCTCCTGTTAAAGATGTTAGACTTCTGATTCAGGGAAGTCTGACAGCTAAATTGCATCCCGCAGGTTCCTCGGCCCGTAGCTATTTCTTGTGTCTGATCTGCTTTCTGGACGCTCCTGAGCTGCAGCAGTGCGGGGGGCTGCACACACCAGCCGAGGAAACTGGCCAAGTTGCCGTGACAGGAGATGATCCCTCTCTCTTCCTCTGGAGAAAAAGGGATGAAACCAGACAGCCTAAACACAAGGTAAAGTCAGACCACACTCAACTGGGTTTTGAGCAGGAACCTCTCCACATCTCCCCTTCCAGAGGAAGGTGTCTGCACTGCCGCGGCTGCTGGAGCTCGAGCTTTGCTCCCGCTCGAGCTCAGCTTTGCTCCCTCGCTTGTGCTCCAGTTTCCCCAGCCAGGAGGCAGGGCTGAGGCTGGTCCCAAAGGGAAGCCAAGAGGGTGCAGGTACCGCGCTGCTCCGCAGTGTCCTCAGCCAGGCCTGGTGGCACTAGGTGGCACCATTGAACTGGGAGCAAGACGAGGAAGAGGCCAAGGGAGCACTTGGGGCCGCTGCTGTCTCCTGTGCCACCGCTTCCTCCTCGTGCCTTCGCTGATGCCTGGAGCTCGCCTGGAGCTTGCCCTCTCCCCGGAGCAGGCCCTGCTCGGCTCTTCCTGCCAAGCGCTTCCCGAGGCATCTATTTTGGCTGTAAATACTCCACAACAGACCCTTTCCCTGTAGAAACCGAGTATAAAGTAATGGGAATGTAGTGTTGGGGAAAGGAGAGAGAGAATAGATTATGCACAGAACATTCAACAGTAACTATCAAGAATAATGAAAGTAAGAAGTTGCTTTAAATGAATAGGATTTGATTAGACTCTGCTATTATATTATGAGGACAAACATACTTAGAACTTTATTTCGTCATAAGAAAATAATTGAACGTAAGTTGCATTACACTCCTGCTGCAAAGATTAGGGGAAAATACTATTGTCAGGACAGCGGACTTCAGCAGGGGTCGCTGGGCCCGTCCTTTCTCTTGCGCTCGCTCTGCTGCTCCGTGTCCTCCCGCGGACGCCGTGGGCACGGGGTGCATGTGGCGAAGCCGGGCGGGGGGCGCCTTGCCGGGGGCAGCGAGGGCTGCGCACGGCTGCCCGTGCGCGGGGCCGGCACCCCTTTCTCTGCAGATCCTGCTTCCATGAAGGCTGCGCTTCGCCGCTGGCCCGTCCAGCCTTGTGCTGGTGCGGAGCCCGTCGGCTGGTGCAGTTCAGCGTCCTCTGATTCCCGCTGGTGGAACTGGAGAAACCCCATCCTAAGGAAGGTGGGAAAGCGTGAGTCTTGTGCAGGTGCTAACGGCTGCTCTGCTGCTGCTTGCACTGCTGGCCGCAAGTCCTCGCGGGGCTGACACAGGGATAGCCGGTGGCCTCTAAGCTGGTGAGAAGTGCGCCAGCGCCTTCGGGCTGCGGAGGAGGCCGTGCACTGATAACCCAGGCACTTCCTCGCTGCATGCAGAGCGTCGAGGCTGCGTCTCACTGCCCACAGATACTCCCTGCAGCAGGGCTGGTCTTACAGTCAGGAAAGCCAAGGGCACCTGCAGCGAAGCCCCGTCTGTCTCCCGCAGCGGCTGCCGCCTGCGCTGCCCGAGGCAGACCTTGGGCTGACTCAGGATGCAGTATAAAAAACCTTACAGTTACTGCTAATACATTACTCTAAGCTTAAGTTATTATTATATTTATTATATAAATACAGTATCATGTTACACATTACAATATTGTAAGTATGTATTAATAATGCACTATTTTTTTATGCTTCACTAAGGCTTTTTCAGTAGAGGGACAAGCCTGAATGAGAGGTAAATCACAGTGAGCCCTTCCCTCCCTGCCTGGCTGCAGCGCTGCCCCCCTTGCCTGACTCCCCTCCCTGGGATCGGCACTGGCCACAGCGCAGAGCAAAAGAGCTCGTTTTGCCCCACAGTGTGAAACATGTCAGGGACCGGGAGCAGCCTCTGCGGTTCACGACTCTGTGTCATTATGTACGTTAAAGAGTGCAAGGCATTTTGCCTTTTAATTCAGAAAATGTCTGACCGAGAATGGTAATAGATGAGTAAGTGCAAGTTTGTGCTTAGAGATGTTGAGTGATGAGATTTGTCATCAGGATTTTTTTTTTTTTTAAATTTACACTATCTTTTTAATGCCATAAAGCATCAGTTAATGCATTGACTTGTCTGCCATATAGGGTATCAGGACTGTGATTAGGCAATTTCTCAGACTTCACCCATCAGCAGAAAGATATGCTCTTGGCATCTCTTCCCAAATAGTTCATTGAGAGATTTCATTTCAGGGAGAGACAGATAAAGCTTTCACTGATTAGAGGAGGGGGACTTGAGAAACCAAATGGTAGCAGTGATGTGTGATGGTGGGGAAAACATTAAAAGCTGTAGAAACAGAGCTAGAGACCAAGGGGACATGGAGAGAATGTGAAAAAAAAAAAAAAAAAAAGGCACAGCACATTTATCCTTTCTTCCTATTTTGCTTTTTGGCTAACACAGAACTGATCAGACTGGTTGACCTATCCTGATACCAAAGGTGTTTAATCACCTCAAAAGTGCAGAAGAGGCACTGATGTTTGAACTCGTTGCTCATTTGTGCTTAATGGCAGCAGTATTTAACGCTGCCCAGCATCAGGGACGTTGGCCAGTGAGCCCCATCATTTCTTACTATAATTCTTCTTCCCCTAGCCCTCTCTTTCCAAGTGAATTCCTGCCTGTCTGATTGCCTGAGCTCTCCTGTTTGCTGTGCCCTTCCCCAGCCCTCTGCAAATGTGTTTCTAGGTTTAAACCTTAGCTTCAGACTAACCGAGTGTTCAAATGAGACGCAGAGGAATGAGGCTGTCCCTTAGCATTACCCTCTTGTCACCGTGTTTCTGGGAAGTCAGGGCAGGGATGAGCTTAGCAGAGGATGGACCGGTGGCCGGTCCTCTCCCATGCAGAGCTGCTTGTGCTGCTTTGCTTCCCAGGCTTCCAGCGCTCAGTGCGAATCGCAGGGGACATCAGTCATTGCCTGGTTGTTGGGAGAAGCACGGGCAGTGCACGAGTGGTAAATTGCTGATTTTATTTTATACACGTGTTGCTGTTTATTAGCAAAGGCAAAGCTCTGGAGAGCACCTGGCACCTTCCCTTTATGCCAATGCTGCAGACCGAAGGAGAGCAGCATCCTGTCCCAGAGCTGAAGGGGAGCTTCACTAGGGCCACGGAGCACATGAGAGATGCAGCTCCTGAACCGAATCCTTAGACAGCTGGTGGGCACAGAGGTGGCTGGGTTTGTGTTGCCAGAGAGCAGCACTGCAGCTTCCTGCCCTGAAGAGGCTTTGGTTAAACAAGCTGATACTGAGATACCCAGGAACCTGCTCGGGACAGCGGGTGGCAGTTACCAAAGCCATGTGAGTGCCAAGCGCTCATCCCAGAGAGGCGACAGGGGAGGCAGCACAAACAGCTCGGCCTGGCAGCTCCATTAGCCTCAGCAGGACGTGGACCTGCACGTGTGTCCCAGTGCATCAGGGCTAAGAGCAAAAGGAGTCATGGTCTTGTCGAGGCCGCTGGCACGGAAATATTCACTCATCCTGCACTTAGGTTCTTTGCTGCGCTGAAAGTGGTAGTTTGGTGGGCACCTTAATATACCCAGAGTCAAGCTGGGTCGCTGAAAGCCTCTGCAATTGCGCTGTAAGTAAATGCTCCCCACTCTCTGCATTGAGATGGTGTCTCACTTTTACCCCCTTCCCTTTTAAGTAGGGTCTATTCTCAGATCAGAGAGATGAGAAATGGGAGAAAAGAGCTCAATATATGTAAATATATGTAAACTAATAGCTTATGAAGCTGGTCTGACCTAATCAAGGCTCGGTACTTGGCACCTGAGACAGGCTGCGCGTTTTGGGAGCAGAGCAGTCCATCAGGAGGCTGGACCTAGCTCCTGTTTTTCTCATGGATGGCAGAGAAAGTCTTTTTAATCTAGCTTGGTCATGTTTTCCATAGTTATAACACATGCCAATTTACTCCATATTGTCACATGTTACACAAGCCATCTAATATGGCAATATTGCCTTCTGATTCTTATTTTCATGGAGACAGTCTTTGCAGGATGCTGCAGTGCAAATGATTTGACTGTGCTTTTTAAAATTCTGCCCTGGCCTTCTACTCAGACCTCAGCAGAAGCTTTGCTGTCGCCCCAGGCGTGCTCATAGCTACCAGAACTATTTCAGATGAGAGCAGCTCTTGCTGCTGCTGGGTCTGGTCCAGTTCAGAGAGTGCCGCCTCAGGTGTCTATAGCCTTCTCCTGTTGTGATGCTGGGCCAGATAATTAACAAGTGCAAACTGGCTTCTCAGCTTAGATGTCTGCGCAGCTGTGTTAACTTGCTCCATTTCCACAAATCGGAGGCAGAACGTGGTGCTCCAGGAGTTACCTGCAGTGCTGTGAAACGCTGCGAAGAAGGAAGAATGGCTGTGGCAGCTATAGCAGGGCCTTCCCCCAGGATACCTCGCAGGAGTGTTTTCTTCAAGCTTAATTCAAAGAGCTGTTTTATTCAGGGCTGGTAATGAACTGTACATTTACCTAAAGAAGGCAGTGACTAGAAGAACAGTGAGGTAGGGAAAGAAATGTCAAGAGGAAGAAAGCAAAGGATCCTGTAGAAGAGATTTTGTGCTGGAGGGCAGTGGCTGGCAGAAATCATTAAGGGCTGATCTCGATGATATTAAGTCACTCATTAAAGAAGCTGGCACAATATGTTATGCTAATAAAGTCTGCTGATAGAGCAAGAGAGGAAGCGTTGTCATTACAGAGGAGTTTGGGCTTGGCATGTCTCACCTGAAGGACTAGGTGGCGTTGGGGTCCGGAGTGACAGGATCGAGGCGAGGTCTCATCAGCGCCAGGTTCTGCACCCAGGTCAGGTAACAGCCGCTCTGCCGGCGGCGGCAGAGCCGCGGCTCCAAACGGGAGGCGGCAGAGCCGGCCGTGCTGGCAGCAGGCGGCCGCAGCAGCGGCGGGAGGACCTGCGGCCGCCCCTCGGGGTGCAGGGAGTGCCCTGTGCTCAGCCGTCCCGGCTGGCCGGGGGGCTCGCGCCGCCCTGCTGCCCTCAACACGGGCAGGCATTGCAGGTCACCGGCAGAAGGGATGTGCAGTTCATCAGAAATTCCTGCGTAGCAAACGGTGCTGAAGGAGCTTTGGCTACTGCTTGTTACAGTGTAGTGCACTGCTTAATTTTGGGGTTATGGAAGAGTTCTGTGTAAATGCAGCCTTGAGCGCCTCCGGTGCTGGGATTGGGAATGAAGCTGTGTGCGGATCTGCCGGCCAGTTCGGCCCTTGTCCTAGCAGTGCTGCTCAGATGTCGCAGGAGCCACCGCGAGCTTGGGGTCACCCTGCAGAGCAGGAGGAGAGAATGGGGAGCCCACAGACCGCTGGAGCATCAGGGAGAACCCTGCTGTCTCCTTTATGTTTTCCGAGTTTGCTTCTCTATTGTCTAAATGTAAAACAACTCATTTACCAGTAATACCTTGTTTCCCCCATGTGCTCCCAAAGCCACTGTGCCTCAGTGTGAGCCCCACTGGATGGTTAATTAGGAATGGGCTGGTGCCTCCCTGCTATTCGACTTCTTCCTAGTTCCTGCCTTTTAATTAGCTGCAGTGTCTTTGGGTTTGTGCCAACCTTGGTTTTAAACCTTTGAAGAATCTTTAATCTGCACAACACAGACTGGCCAATTATTTTCCTTTCTAAACAGTAAACATGCATTGAACATAGATCTCTCTTTTTGTTGCTGATGAGGATGCTTCCTAAAATGAGACCCCTTTTTTTCAGCATATTTTGCTAGGATGAAGAACCCCCTAGGAGATGCACCTCCATCAGCCTTAGCCAAGGGGGTGGGAGAAAAGCAGCTGCTAGAGACAGGTTTTTTGGCTGATTGCATCCAGCCTGTAGCCTGCAGTGAGTCCATGTCAGAACAATTTCTGTGCTGAGCTTTGCTTTCCCTATCACACGTGCTGGGAAGACAGAGCAGAGCAGGGTTGTGACTTGATCAGCTTTGTGACTTCCTTCTTTATCGGGTAGGATTTTGATTCATCATAATTGTATGAGAGCAGAGCCATTTTAAGTGAAGATTTCCATGCTCATCTCTGCATTTTGGGAAAGATATTAGTCCTCCACATGGAAGATACAGAATGGACTATGCCTGCCCTGTGTCAGCTTGGTCACCTGTTGGTATCTTGCATTTCTTTAAGCTGTGGGAGATTCTGAGGCTTTCGTCCCAAACTCAGCCTTTGGGCTGAAAAGCAAATTTCATTTCTTGTGTAGGCAGGTCTGTCCTGGTTACTACAGAGTTCTTATTTTATCTCAGGGAATCCTGTGCTACAGCAAAACATTAGCTGGGAGGTAGATTCTTACAGATAAAGAACTCAAAAGCTCAGATGCAACTTAGAGGAAAGAGCAGAGAGGATCTATAAAAAGGTATTTTTTAGTTTTATATGCTAGCTCTTCCTCTGATATATGTATATATTACTGAAAAGCAAAAATCTAGCAAGATTTCTGCAGCTGGAGTCAGAAAAGCTCTGGTGACCCTCCCTAAATGAGGGTGGAACCCTTCATAAAAATGAAAGCTTTGCTCACATTTGTTCTTCCCTTTTCAGATGTAACATCACATCAAGAAATAGCAGTTCCAGTGGCTGTCTGGCCTACTTAAAAAGAAAAGCTAAACCTAAGGAAGTGCATTAAATGAAAACTGCGAAGTGGGGAGCCAAAGAGGGATGTAGCACCCCTAGTCTCCTCTAGCTGCCTCAGAACTAGCAGCACTAATATGTTTTCTTCCAGTTCTTCCACAGGACGAGCTCTGCACCTGTACAAGGGTGTCCATCAAAGTGCTTTTTTGCAATAAACACTAACTCTCGTTATCTTGGCAGCTGGTGGCAAGCGTTAGGAGGATCAAAACTTTCCCGAGGGAGGAGGCAAGGCGGGAGGGAGCAAGCAGAGCTAAGAGAGTCTCCTGTCCGATGGCCCTGACGGATGGAGAGTTGCCAGGATGAACCGGTGTGGTGCGTCTGAGGGCAAACAAGGAGAGGTGCCACCGCGGGGCCACTGAGGGTGCCACCACCGGAGGGGTGAGCGCAGCCCGCGCTGCCTCCCGGCGCGGCCTGGGCCAACCAATTCACTGCCAGCAGCGGCGCCGATCAGCGTAAGCTGTGAAGCAGCGTCCCTGCTCCCTGGGGGCTCTGCCGAGAGGCTCCCGCTGCACTGCGGTAACTTCAGCTCCAGGAGGTTTGGAAAACACTCGGTTACAGAGTGTGACTCTGAACCCCAGCGACACCTAGCTCCCCCAGCCGATAGGGAAGCGCTGTGGAGTTAAAAGGCTGTGTTGTAATATCACCTTGGACACACGTGGCTTATTTGGCCCTTCTTATCAACACATGTCTGTACTGATTCGTAGCGGTTAAATCCCCAGGTCAGTCCTTGCAGTAAAGCTCAGGACATGAGGACCTGAGCTCCTGTTTGCTCCACAAATCTTTTCTGTGCTCTGTGGATCTTGGCATAAACCGTCAAATCCCTCCCAGAAGTGAAGTCATAGTCTTGGTAGTAGTCATCTGAGGAAGCCAAGAAGACACAATCAACAAGGTGACTTTAATCCGCTTCAAAAATAGGTCTGTGAAAATGCTTTTAAGGTCTTGAAAAGACTTATGTCATCTTGCTTGTGCATTGCAGCAGAGAGAAAGCTATATGGAAAGGTAAAATGGAAAGTAAAGTGGAGGATCGTTCTTATTTAGCTGTTACTGATTGTTTTAAGTGTTTTGGGGTCAGAAGAGATCCGGGCTTTTCATTTGATTATGGCACTGAGCAGGTTGTTAGTCACACAAATGAGCACCTTATGATGCTTTTAAATAACCAATATATGCAATTTAATGTTTGCGGCTCATAGGCTCCACAGGTTTTGTTACTGTCTTTAGAGCATGAAGATGTGGTTTATGGATTGGTGGTAAGCGCTGCTCTTAACTGAGTGGGGACTTGTGCTAATGAAATCTGGATGTTCCTATGGCACGAGGGCTATTCTGCCCGAGAACAAATTGTTCTGATGAACTTTTTTTTTGTCTTTTTGACTTTTTGAAAGCCCTGTATGTGTCCAGCCTTGAAAAAATCTAGATTTGTATTAAGAAGTATTTCTGAGGGCCTAATGACTTCGAAAAAGACAGTTTTAATTGGAAGCTTGTCTCTGACCATGAGTTTTCGAGGAACGGACCCCATTCCCATGGTCTTTATGTGCGAATGATCCCAGCTGAGGAGTCTCTGCTGGCTATAAAACGTATACTTAAGGTACATGATGCGCAGATAAAATACAGATCTGTAATTTTATTTGTGGTGTTCCATGCACAGCCTAAGCTCACGTGCCTTGTACAGAACAGCAAGTTCCATAGAAAACTTAATCCAAACTTCCAGTCTGGCGCGACTGGGTGGCCCCGTGGGGTTGCTGTAGGCCCTGGACAGCTGGAAGAGAGACAGCAGCAGGGAAGGCAGGAGCAGGGGACGGTGCTAGGTGCTTGGTGAGCTGATCCGCAGGGATCTGTCCCCAGCGGTTGCTCTCCTGTGGGTAGGATACGGTTGTCCTCGGAGCTGGTGGCACCAGCAACGCTCCTGTCCTCGTCAGTGCTTCCTGTCGTGTGGTCGGTGCTCCTGCCTCCCGCCTTCCCTGCTGTCCCCAACACACGTGCTTTTTAGGTCAGCAGGGACTGGCTCATGCAGAGAGGAGCTGAGACTTCTTTTGCCACAGATTGGCCTTCTCCAAACTCCGCTCTGCAGCTCTGCACTTCCCTGCTCTCCCACTTGTCAGTGCGCTCCGTCCCGAGCTCCTTTGGGAAGAGGTGGCCCTTTCGTTGCTGCACCAGCTGCAACCAGCTACCCTGAGGAGTGATTTGTGCTGCAGACCTGCTGGAGCTCCCCGGTGGGACTGTCCTTCCCCCCGCTGCAGGGCCTCGCCAGGCGAAGCCCGACCGCAGGGCTGCGGGGGGCCGGTGCGCTGCAGAGGACTTGCCCGCTTACCGCGTGGGCAGCGCCGACGGAGCAATCGAATGAGCTGAGGAGGCTTCCTGCAAACAGAGTTGGAGGCTGGTTCTCCTTCCTCGCCGGGAATCCTTGCTCTGCCGTGAGGCTGCGCTGTGGCCCCAGCGGGCTCTGTGCTTCACCCTGGCCCGCAGCCCGTGGTGGCATCGCTTGCAGCGTCTCCGTGCACCGGGCTGGCCCTGTGGACCTCCTGGCCCTGCAGGGCAGGGGCTTTGACAAGCCAGCCTACCTTTTAACTTCCATTGCTCCTGAAGCTGCCGCTCCTCCGTTCCGCCTTCTGCTCACGGCAGCCAGCGCAGGGTGCGCTGCCGGCAGCTCCCCAGGTCGATATTCATGAGGCAGCAGCTGCAGAGCTCTAACAAAAAAGCAGATTCAGTCTCTTTCCCCTCCCTCTCCTTCTCCCGCTCAGGTCCTTTTCCTGGAGTTGGCAGTTTGCAGAGCAGGTCGTGCGGCTGGGCCTCGCGAGGAGGACCTTGCCCGGGGTTGTGGTACCCGGCCTGCCTGGCCGTGCCGCTGTCCTACGGTGTGAAACGCACCCTGAGAATGGGGGAGATGTTCTGGCACAAAGTTTACTTTTCCCAGAGAAATGGAAGGTAGCAAATGAGACAATAAAGCATCTTTTTTACCAGCATAAAAAGAGAACAGAATGAGACCAAAAATGGGAGAAAAAAAAAAAAAAAAGAAAATGAGAATAAAAAAAATTATCCTTCCCCTTCCTAATTCTAGTGCTTTAAGCAAAAGTGGTGTTTATTTAAAGGAAAGTTAATGGTGCTGCTGCCTGGCTCCCCCTTCCCCTGGGGACAGGCGGTGGGTGACAGGGCTGCCTGGGACGGGGCAGGGCAGGTCCCAGTTTCTCCTTCGTAGCAGCGGTGCTGGCAGCAGACCCGTGTTACCAAGAAACTGAGCTGGACCAGAAATGCCCCCCTGCTCCTGTCCGACTGCCGCACAGGATAAAATCCCTGCAGCCGCCCAGATCCAGCCTTCATCCCAAGGCGGAGGTCTCTGCACGCTGCTCCCATCCGGCCATGCTGAGTCCCGGCTCCTTCTTTCTTTGTCCCAGGGCCAGCAGGCAAGAGGCTGCAGATTTACAGTCCTAGTGGCAGAGCCCTTCCACCTCTGGGGTTTTATCCCTTCCCTTTTATTCTCCTTTCAGTGTCAGGCACTTGCTGCTGCCAGTAAAGCTCCTGCTGTCACAGTGCCTAGCTGTACAGATGCAGTGCTTTATTTCCAAAATGTTTTTAAAAATCTAGTTTGTTTTAGTCTCCATTAAAGACAATTTTTCTTGATAAGGGTGACACAGTGAATTATGACTGGGGGATACAGGGGTCGTGCAGAGGAAGAGAGAAGTTTTCTCTCTCCTGGTTGCATCGCACAGGAAGGGGCCAAGCGCTCTGCATTTCTGCTGGGCCATTAGAGGAACAGCAGTAAGTCTCAGCCTGTGTTACTCATTCTCTTGCCTGGACATCAAATCAATATGTCTTCTCTTGAGCTAGTTTCGATTGATCTAGGGTGTATCTTCCCCCTCTGCACTTTGGGTTTAATGAGATGTGCCTGGAGAACTTTCAGCCGCACCATTTCATGGGCAGCTTTATTTCCAGGCTGTGCTCAGCTGTCTCTGCTGGGTTTAGGGGTGGGTTGCAGACGCGACGGACTGTGGTCTCCTCGACCTGCTCCCGGCCCCGAGCTGGGCTCCAGCGGCTGCAGGCACCAGCACATGATTACATGACTACTTTGTGTGCTATGAGAAGAAACAGGCAGGCTGTGTGAGTAAATCTGAAACCCGCTAGTGCATTAAGCAATCTGATCTTTTGGGGTATTTCCCCCTCCACTCTTTATCATAAAGACAAAACTCTTCCATCAAACTGTCTGGTCCTGTCTTATTTGGTTAAATATATAATTCAGTTTCATCTATAAATCAGATTGAAGTCCACACAAGTTATAAAGTGGGACTGTATGACTGAATTAACCTCCTGAGCAGAATCTGCAAGATTACTTTTCACTGGAAGGAGCAGCCTGCCTGATCTTTCTCCTTTTGTTTGTTTCTACAATGCAAACTCAAGTGCTGGTGTGAATGAGCCCGACTTGTAGATGAAAACTAATGAGTAAAATTGCTGCACTAATGAAGGAAATGCTACTAGCAATTTGTGAAAAGTACTTTAATCATAATTACTAGGACAAAAAAATATTTTATATCTTTTCTGGAGTTTTAATTAAGTTTAATATTGGTTATAGCACGTGTGGACATGCTTTGAAGTATCCGTGACAGGGAGCCAGGAGACTGTAACAGTTCTCGTAGTTGCTACAATGAAAAATCCATGAATTTGCAAAGCTGGAGAGACTGTTATGATCAGCCTGTCCCATCCCCTATAAATCACCAGATCTACAAGAGAACTGGACTGAAATCTAACAGTCAGGTCCAACCTGTTGCACATGGTATGGTTAAATCTGGGAGCAGATTGCTGTAGCTGCTTCACAAGCTGTTTCCTCCACTGCTCAGCACCCTGCTGATGTATTAAAGGTGCAGACTCTTTCTGAAAGGTTTCATTTATCATCTCTTCCCAGCACTACAGAGCTCCTGCAAAATACAAGCCAGGGAATGTTGTCCAGTAATTTATTTTATTATTATTATTATTATTATTATTTAAATTCATCTTTAACTGCAGGCTCCTTCCAGAAGTCTGTGACTGCCAGATACAGTCGCTGCCGGTGGCGGCTGGTCCTGCACAGCTGGCTGTGGCTGCGCTTTACCTCCACACTCAGCTTCTTGATCCCAGACAGACCCTTGCTGCCTCTCCCTGCCCCACAGGAATAGGTCGCTTCCTTCAGAGCATACGGGAGCAGTCCAAGGGAGCATGTGAAGATGCACCCAAAGCCGATGGGTGCCTGTAGTTCGTAAGCAGCTCTGTAGCATTTGGCATTATCATCACCAGGTTCTACCGTGTGCCCTGAGGGTGGATGTGAAGCACATGAGCAAAAGCCTGTGGTCTGTCCTGTCGAGGGAAAAACCCCTTGGAAGGAGTGGCAGCTTAGACTTCCAAACGCTCTGCTCCAATACTCTGACAACACCTCGTCAGACTAGATGTTGGTACGTGATAAAGTGGAGTTTATCTGATGGCCACAAGCCACAGGGTCACAAAGCAGAACGTCAGGTTCAGCACAGCGCAAGCTCCGTCTCAGTTCGTCTGTGTCGGCTGCAGGATCTCTTCACAAGTCCAGCACATACTGGGCAGAGAGGATTTAACTGGGACTTGGCTGTCATGTGCAGAGCCACCTGCCATAACTTGCCTTTTCTGAACCTCCTAAACTTATATAGACATCACAGTTTAATGTGTGTGTTTTGGGGGGAGGGAGGAGGTCAGGATTGCAAAGCAGATGTAATTTTGAGATGCACAGGTGGGGTTATAGCCAGTGATCAGAAGAAAGGTGTTGGGGGGGTATAGCTGGTAGTGCTTGCTTGCCAGAGGCAGGGTGGGAGGACCCTGAGAGCACCAACAGGCCTTAATTGCCTTAACGAGCCTCACCTGAGGCTTCCCCACACCCTCTGCCAGTGGACCCAGCTGCTCCATTTAAGCTCGGCCTTCAGACCTGCTTGGGCTTTGCTCGGCAGTGACAGCTTTCCTGGTACAGCTGCTGTTGCTTGTCCTGGCTTTGGCCTTGTCTCTAGGGTGGACTTTGGACCCATGTTCTACCCCTGTCCCTGGGCCTTCTGCTCCTGACCAGGCTCTCTGGATGGCTGCTGGACCCAGTTCATTGCTTTGCTTGCCTGGGGCTGTTGATGCAGTTTGTTACCAGTGCCCAGCTCTGCCTGGTGTATTTGGATCCAGTGGGACTGTGGTCTGGGTGGTACCGCTGCCTGCCTGCAGTTAGTTGCCCCTGCTCCTGTCTCACCTTCCCTGCCCTGGCTGCCTCCTGATCCAGAGCAAACTGCAGCAGAACCAGGGAGGTGGCTTGCAGAAGCTGTGGTGGCCTTGGTCCTGTTGGCAATGCTGTCGTGAAATGTTTCTGCTAGAGCCTCCCTGAGAGCCTTTAACAGAGACTGCTCAAGAGGCAAAAGATAAGATCTAGAAACTCAAGAGGTGAGAGATGAAATTCTTGTTGTGTGGGGCTGTATGGAACTGAGATGAGGCTGGCACAGGGGAGGCATCCTGGCTGCCCTGGAAGGGGCTTAGGGTGGAGGGGAGGATAGAGTCTCCTTTAGTTTGTGGTGTTGGAACCCCTTTTAAATGTGCATTTGGGCCCAACAGCCTTGGGGATTGTAGAAATATTCCTTTTTGACCTCAGTGTGCTCTTCTGCTATGTGAACACACCTTGCTTCTGTATGCCTTGCTCCCAAGCACTTTCACCTTCAAAATTGAAAGCCATGGGTGTTACGGAGCTTAAAAGCCTGGAAATGTGTAGAGAAGCTTGAACCCCCATGCAGTCAACCGTACATGTATGCAAGTGACTCCTAATGCAATTCGTGCTTCCTGTTATGAGGACATTCTCATGCATAAAGCTAATGTAGCTGCAGCAAGAGGACTGTGAGATGAACAGCCATGAGAAGAGCTGTTTTCAGAAGGTCTCTGCTTTGTCCACAGGTGTTCCTGAGGGTTCACATCACACTGATCCAAGACACAAACCTGTTTGGAAGCACTGCTAGGAATAGCTGCGTTTGTGTTTTTGGCTTTGGAGGAACATTTTCAAGACTAGCAGTGAACCTGGGCGATTCTTCATCTTCCCGCTTTGTCCTCCTGCCCACAAACTTCCATCATGTTGCGCACTTTCTGCGTGCTGTCTTTGAGTGGTCTGCGAAAGAGCAAGATGCAGCAAACAGTGAGTACCCATCAAAAATTAGTAGAAATTGAGTTTTGAGTTTGCAGTGGTGATTTTGTATTGCTCTTATCTAGTCAGAGAATAATCACCTATTGAGCTGTGCATCAAATCCAAACTCCACAGCAGACATTTGAATTTAAAATCTCACACACTTGGCAATGCAGGGCTCAAACAAGTTCCATATCAGGACTTAGTCACCAAAACTATTGTGACTAATTTTAAATAACAAGCTAGATTGGAGTGGGGGGGGAAGGATATCTGCTCTCAGATCATCTGCAAGCCGCAGAAAATGGTCTAAATATTATTCATGAAGCTTATCAGGCTTTATTCTTGCGTAATGTTGTGTCATTGCTAGCAGGTGGTTGAAAACAGCGCCGTGTACCATAATTAGTAATAGCCACGTATTTTTGTCACAAGTTTTTGTGTGATTTACTTCCAGATGGTTTGGAAATGGAATGAAGATAACATGCAACTTCCATTCAGAATTTTCTTTCTAGATAAATTAATTCAAAGCTTAGTTAAAAAGAGTAGCAAGGAAGAATATGAAATGTAGGAGTCATTCCAACTCTATCATCTAATTCAAGCAGAGAACAGTTGTTGCTGGAATAGCGTACAGACAAAACTCAGCCGTATCTTAGGTAGGAGTGCTTAAAAAACAACTTAGACAAAAATACCTCATGCATCCGGTTTAAAACTGCTGGTTTAAAGAATTGACGTAAGAATGTTTTGCAGTTTGTGGTCAGACTTGTACAGGTTATGAAAATTAACAACCTTACGCACTAGAAGAGGAGATGGTACCTGCATTTCACCTCTCTTGCAGAAAGCAATGCCTTTGAGCACAGGGCCACTCCGTGGTGTCACCACCCAGTTCAGGGCAGGGGCAGAGGGAGCTGTGCTGAAATGGGGCTGTTGCTTCCTGTGCTTTCCCTGCAAGCTTCCTTCTCCATGGCTTAACTTGGCTTGGTGGTAGCTTGGGAGTGCTCAGTTATTAACAGAGGAGAGCTCTTGGCAGAGAATGGCTGTTCATGGACTAGTAGGGGTCTGTCTGGAGAATAAACTCCTCCTAACTGTGGCAGAAGAGACTGCATGTTTAATTAAACCAAGTAGGAGGAAGCACTTGCTTCTTCCTGACCTCTTTTGGCCCATGTTCCTCAAATCTCTCATTAGAGGATCCAGGAGCAGACCACATACTGCAAGACACTGCTCTGAGGGCTGCTTTTTCTTTCTCCCTCCAAGGCTGAGCTGTTCTCTCCTCCTCTCTTGATACTGCTCTAGTTGGAGAGCTTCTAGTCTCTCTTTAGCCAATTTGAGTTTCTCTTTGTAGCCTTGTGCAGTTTAGATGTGTGCTCAGATACAGACAAGGCTCCTGACCTGCCCACCATGGTGCACTTTATTTTACAGCCCTGGAATCATAGAATGCTTAAGGTTGGAAGGGACCTCTAGAGATCATCTAGTCTAACCTCCCTGCACTTACCTTTTATTTATTTTACCTGGAGCTCACAGGAAAGGATCTAGCAATAAATGTGTGACCTTTCCCAAATGAACTCAGTAAAGTTTGTTCACAGGAATTTAAAGCTCTGAATAGCTCACTCTTAGACAGAACGAGAGCAAAGCAGAAACAACCCATGGAGAATGTTCTCTTGAGACACAGGCAAATGAGCAAGCCACCTCCCTGGGAACAATTAAAATCATAGTGAAGGAGGTGTTACCATCTGGTACTTAATGGGGCTAGCAAATGTCAGCTTGCAAATCGCCTTAGTGGGCAGCATGAAAAATATCAGTGTCAGATTGGTTTGTGGTTGTATTAGAGTCATTTGATTGAGCTAATGTTTCTATTTCTGGAGTTTCTGATGTAAGTAATGTTGTCGTATCTTCTAGCAGAACTGAGAGTGCATGTGATAAAACTACACTTGGGAGAGGTGGATAGGCTAGAGAAAGGAAATGGGGGAGGAATAAATGAGATGAACTTGGTCTTGGGGTTGGATGTCAGGGGAAATTTGCTGTTTCAGTGAATTCTGGACCTGAATTTTGGAAGCAACATCCTCTACTATTCCCAAAGTTTTTACTTTAGCACGGTTGCTTTCAGCTGAGTTGTTTGTCAAAGGTGGGATTTTTGAAAAGTGATTAATAGGAATTAATACTGAGTCTCTGTAAAACATCTGCTTTATCTTTACATTTAATGAATCAACAAATATGAGCTTGAAAGAAATATATAATCAATTATTCAAAAACTTTCTAGACTTTTTGAAATGCTAACAACTCAGTAGTTTGAGACTGCTCGATCAGATTAGTGTATCATACAGTAAATCTAATCAGTTATATCCAGTACTGAATTATCAGATTTTCTAGCTTGGCCAAACTAATTTAAGCAGGGCATATAATGTGAATGCTTTGTGTAGCTGGGGTAATGCCAAATGATTGTAATTAAAAAATCTAATTTATTTAAAACAAGCAACTCTACCCAAATTCCCTTCAGTTTGAGGCAATCTTGATACATTTTCTGTTTTATCAGATCTCTGCCTAATAGCAGTGCTCAAAGCTCCCTTCTGTGTCAACTTTTTGGGTGCCCAGCTTGAGACCGTAAAGGCTGCAATTTATTGAGTGGGTGTCTGAACTTCCTGAGACTCCTTTTAAAGTAAATTTACATCCACAGTTAGGAAAGATAAATTGAAACTCCTTTTGAGTTTTAAAACCTGATTGCTCCTTTATGTGTTAGGAGTATTTACACTAAACTAGCTGGCTTTGGGAATACCTGCATGGAGCATGAGGGGTAAGAGGAATAAGACTGCTATGGGACCGGCACCTTAACATCTCCTAAATATACTGAGTTAGGACAGACTCTTGAAAACAGTGCATTCATGTTTAGGTATGTGAATCGCATTGCTAGGAATGACCTAATTTGGCAAAGTATGTAGGTGCCTATCTAAATACTTCACTGAAAAGGGCTGACTTTTCTGAATTAAAGCCAATAGTGGAAGCCACATGTGTCCTTCTCTGCAGTACATAGCCTCTATCTTCTCTTCAGCATGAGTTTTGGGGAGCAACTTCATCAATGACAGAGCTATGTTTCGTGCTGGCAGGCAGATCCCCAGTGACCATGGTGTTTCAAGGGACGTGCGCGTGTTACTTGGGGCTCACAGCAGTGTGTTCCCTGGGATGTTTTCCAGGTTTGGGGGAATGTGTAGAACATTGATTGTTTCCAGAACTCTTTGGCTGCCCAGCACATTTCCTTCAAAGGCTTTAGTTGTGTGTAAGGGGTTGGGATAGCAGAGCCTGGCAAGGGGATCCCCAGCATTGTCTATTTTGTTTCCATCTCTGAGTGCCTCTGGAGCAGGGGTACTCAACTCCTTTGAGGAAGGCGGAAAGAGCCTCCAGGCCTGGTAGTCTGGGCACAGATACTGGGTCTGTGAACTGGTGCTGGTTCCCTGTGCTGGGTGACGGCCCCGCAGGAAGCTGAGATCCACTGTGACCTCCTGGGCTGGTGCGGGCAGGCTCATCTGCCCGTATCTCCCGCAGCACTGTCCCGTGCTCAGGAGAGGAGCTCGGACCTGCTGTGCGGCAGAAGCTGAAGCTCTCTGAGGGGAGAGCCTTGGTGCTGCCCCTGTGTTGCCAGCACCATGGGTATTGCAGCCCACCTGATGCTTGGAGCTCTCAGAGAAGTTTTAATTATCTTTCTCCTTTCTAAAGCAAATGACAAAAGAATAGCAAATAGCAAAGAGGCTTAAGAGCCCCTTTTATGCTTTTGAAGACTCTTGATGTGATCCTCTGGCTATCTCTGTGTATGTGAAGAAATAATAAGGCTTGAACAGTAAAAGCATTCCCCTTTGAAAATATATTTTTCCAGTGCTTGACCTGTGCTGATTGATAGTACATTTGCTGAATGAACAAATTCTTTACCAGCCTCAGCAATCCCAATGCCAACTGTGGTTGTTATTCGGGGCACTTGACACTGACCACTGCTCTTTATCTCATTGCTTGATGAAGGGGAAGGGCGAATGAACCTGTCACTTTTATGGACAGTAAGTGCTCAGGCACAGAGCAGCAGCGGGGCTCTGCCTGGGCTGGCCCTCCTTGGGAATGGAGGGAGGGGAAATGCCAATCCCAGCTACCCCAGGAATGCTGCTTTCCTCCTTGGAGCCCTCCAGGTAAGTTGTGAGGTATCAGTGTGCTTGGGCAGCAAGTCATGTTGCTTTTGTGTCACTGCAGAGCATGTGAGAGACTAAAATGCAGGATGGTCCTTAGATGGTTGAAAGGTGGAACTTTAAAATCATGATTTTGGTGCTCAACTCTCAGCTCCGTAAATTTGTCTTATAAGGAAGGTAGAACTTAAAGGGAACAGAGGTGACACCCAGGTGTCTGCTGGTGATGCTCATTGCTGAGGGAAGCCGTGACAACCATGCAAGCAGGAAGTTCCTTGCGTACCTGTGCAGTTTGCTGTGACTGAGAGCGGCTCTCCGGACTGGCCCCGCATCTCTGCAGTGACCTCGTCTAAGGATGCAGGAAGGTCGTGCTCATGGTTCTCCCAGCCCTGACTCTGGCTGCCTGCTGAGATTGTTTTGCTGGAGCTTAAAGTTTTGAGTCTGATGCAGACAGAGTGGTAAATGGTGCTGTGCTGGTGCAAGTGTGGTGCCATAGCAGTGTCTGGGCCTGAATAAGTCTCTGGCTTTGCAGATGCTGGGGCAGTGCGTGATGCTGAATGTGAAATAAGAAGTGATGTAAAGCAAAGGCAATTCCTATGATATGCCTAAACCCCCAGGGAGCAGGCTCTGCAGACAGCACGAGCAGCATGAAGAACTAACAGCCTGTGTTTAAACAGAATAATGTGTAATGAAATGGCTGGATGGAGAGAGGCACAGCCCGTGCAGCAGGAGACACGACAGGGTGCTAAAGGCAAATATTGTGATGAGCATTAGCTCGGTACAGGGAGTGCTCGAGCATGGGCCACACTTACCTGGGAAGAGACCTTTAGCAGAGGGGTCTGTGAGTCCTGCCGAGCTGGGGCCGGGGCACAGCCTTGCGCAAACACAGCAGAGCAGATCTGCTGGCTTGCTGCCTGTGTGGGCACGTTCTGAGCACTTACTGCTGCTCCTGCAGACGGTGCAGGTCCCTGGCATAGCTCGTATGTAGCCGGCGCTGCTGCCGGGCTCAGCGTGTGCTGCCCTGCGCCCGCCTGGGGCCCGGGTGGCGCGGGGAGGGGGTGCAGCCTTGGCCCTGGGGGTCCTGCCTGTCCCCAGGGGTGCGTTGTGGCTGGGCTGCCACCTCAGGGTGCACCCCAACCTGCTTGCTCTGCTCTGGGAAGGCAGCTAAGGCAGGGCCCAGCCTCTGGCTTTAGTACACTGATGGTCAGCACAGGGGCAGTCGCTGCCCAAGCTGGAGTTTTTTTATGAGGCTAGGGGCAGCTTTGGTCCCGGCGTGCAACCAGATGCTGCTGCAGGTCTGCTAGTGTGCAGCCGATCCCCAGCTACCTGGCAGCACTGCATTTTCCTGCACTTTTGTCCATTTTGCAGTTAATGTTTTAAAAGTATGAGAGGATTATAAGGATCCCTCATAAAACGAGAGACAAAATGAGCCTGTTGCTGTCCTTGGCTGATGTCTAAGTGCTAGCTGAAGAGACAAGACATTCTCCCATCTCCATGGTTAAAAGCTGGCCATCTGCAGTGAATAGCAGGCAAGTCGGTGAACACCTGGCAGATGTTTAATCATTTTGTGGATTCTGCCCTTTCCACTTAATTAAAAATCTGCCTGCTTGCAAGCCTCTGCTGAAGAACACGGCTCCTTCTGCACTTCTGCTGGGGAGAGGTTTGTTTTTACTGTGATGAACACCAAGTGGATTAATGCCTCGGTCTGGGGATGTGATGGAGGATGGACGTTGGACTCTTACAGTGATGCAATATTATCACTGCATGCTGAGCCAGCCCAGCAGGGCTGGCCGTCCTTCGTGCTGTGAGTGCTCGGTGGTGACTGGAAGTGCTGCCTGCAGATGTGCTGCTCCCTGGCCCAGGATGGGCTCCCTGGCAGGGCAGAGGCCCGTGCCACCTCTCTGAATGGATTTGGCTGGAAGGAGATGGGAGCCTGAGAGCAGGTGAGCTCCTCTCCCCAGTGCTGTGTGTGCTGCACCCGAAGCAGGGGCTCTGTTTCAGGTAACTTGTACTGGTTTGTCTGTTATCTAAGGCTCTAGCCTCGTTTCCTTCAACTTTCAGGTACTTGATTAGTCCCTATTTTTGCAAAGAGACATGTTAACATTACATGATAATTAATGGACACAATGCAACATAGTACAACTTTTGCCAAGAGTCTTTATTTATGAAAGTTGCCTCTAGGCACAAGTTTTGGTTCAGATGCTCAGCTGTAGCAGAGCTTCTCTGATAGAGCTCCTAGGATTGCACCAGCAAAGCCTCTGGTCTCTTATTGCAGCCCCATCTTTATTGCCTGCTCATTGTGCATAGCAGGCTAACTTACTAGCCCACACTCTTATTTTACAGGCATCCATTAGCTCTAACTCATATTATATTGTCTTCTGCAGCAGCAAATTTATGCTAAATGGATCCTTTTGTTATATTAAAACATGTTTAAAACTCTTGAACTTTACCTAAATGAAAGTGAGTGCTAATGCTACAGACAAAATGCGTGCAGTTGTGCTGACATGGGCACAGCTTTGCTAAGTGTTTGGAGGGCTCCTACCTGCTGACACTGGTGATGAATTGGTATCACCAGAGCAGCTGCTGATCATGTGCCATGTACATGGAGATCATATTTGGTATGGGGAAAGCAGGCATTAATCCTGTCTCCTTAGCTAGCATGTGTGCTGCTTGTTTTTCCCTATACTGAGCGCTGCTGGCTCCAGTCCTCTGATATGAATGTGTTCATGGAGACTTGAATTTGGCACATGGGGGAACTGATGTGTCCAGAGATGAGACTGTTTGCAGCACTTGTTACTGCATGTGTTAGGCACCTGCCTGTACATGTGCACAGCCACGCATCAGCCATGGGTGCTTCTCTGTGCCCTCTATCAAACATAAAACCCCAACCATGGTAGCTATTTTAAACCACTGGAAGAAAGCAGAGTACTGCTGATGTTCAAAGTCCTTGCAAGAGCAGGGAATCTCGAATTTACAAATGTGTTTTCCTAGGAAAGGATCATTCTCAGTATTTGGTTTCTTCATGTGCTAGGACCCTATGCATTAAATCATAGCTGGGTCAACAGTCACTGATTTTAAATGTGTCCCTGTGATTAAGGGAGCATCTTAAATGTGTGTGTGCATATACATCTCTTCCTGGAAGTCTGTGGCTGGCCTTAGCATGTAACCGCAATTATTACTGATTTACTGGTTTTGTAGGGGTTACTGTATTGGATCATATCAGAAGTCCATGTCTTTTTGTGCCCTGTTTCTGTTACTGACTAGCAGATGGTTGAGTCATTAGCTGCTGCTTTTATTACCTGTTTCCTGTAATTTTAGGAGGAAATGAGTTATCAAAACCCTTATGCATTTGAAGTATTTTCTCAGCAAATGGAGGTAATGTTCTTCAAAGCCCTGTGACTACTGATTCTGTTCCCTCAAGAAAGGTGTATTTTGTTTTTGCCTTTTTCCCTCTAAATGTGCATGTCCTCTCTATGAATCAATACAGTCATGAAAGGAGCTGTGTGAATGCAGACAGTGAGTTAGTCTTCTGAACGTGAACACTACATACACATTTTTTCTTATGTCTTCTGATTTCACACATGTACATATTACTTGGCTACTGTTTCACTAGTCCATGCGTTATCTTACTTTTCCCTGGATCCTGACCATAATTGATTTGAGACTTTTGTTATTTGTTTCCTTCTGCGGATGCAGTAATCTTCCCTTTTCCAAGGATCTATATTATTGATCTTATATGGTCTGCTTCAGCCTAGCAAATGTTTATATTCCTATTCCAATTGGATTGACTTCGGTTTGCTGGCCAATTTGAGAGCTGGCAAGCTTATAAGTGACTCCTGGTGTCTGTGTGATACAGTGAAAAGCAACATTCAGCTGTAATGAATCCAAAGGGGGCTGTTTATTAGGTGTTCAGAAGATCTTACACTACTCTCTGACTTTCTAGCCCTCAGGCAAATTAAATTGTTGACTATTGTCAGTCTTCCATAGTTTCCTTAATCTGGGCAGGGCTTGCTCTTGAGAGACTATTCAAGTTACACAACCAGACCTGTGTGTTTGAAGCAAGAGCTTAGGCTGAAAATCAGAAAAACCTTGCTGGTGATAACTCTATGACATTGTTATGAAATCCTTACATAAGGCCCATTTTTGCCAATCAAGGTTCCTATGTAAGGTATGGCTCTTTTCTCCCTTAAAGGAAAAAATGGAAGAAAGAATACTATGGTATTTAGTAGTAGCTGTAGTGATAACTACAACTTGCGGTTGCGGTTGGACCTTTCTCGTCCTCAGAACGGGTATCAGACAAGACCGCACTCAGCACGCTGGGGACAACAGGCCCCTTCCAGCAGGCAGGTGCATTGGACAAGCCCCTGAGTGGCGATTGCTGTAGTTTCTGCTCCTTAGTCACCTTTTGGGAGTTCTCAGCCTAAATTTCCATTTCTGTTTGGCCTGGCTGGCAGTCTCCTCCCATTCAGAATGGGGAAACCTGGCTTCATTTCCCTATGAGCAGCTTGGCTGAGGGGACTTGCAGCCAGTCAAATCCATACAAAGTTGCAACAAGGGTCCATTGAACTTATTTGTCTTTCCAGAAGAGGCATCAAGATTAAAGTCTCAGAAAACCATTTGATCTTCCACCTGTAAAGAGCCAATAAGCGGCCATATGCCATACTTAATTACTAACAAATACAGTGCTTGTATCTGAACCCTGACAAGCTGGTTGAGCAGCTTAACTACCCATTGCTTAAAACAAGGGAGAAGGGAAGGAAACGGTGTTGCAAAAGGAGGTTAGTGAAGAAGGTAGAAGAGTCCAACGAGTTTGTCATTCCTGTTCTTCCTGGTGCAGGAACTGCTAGAGTGTGGCTAGGGTCCTTGCTTTTCTTTGGGGATACATCTGTGACTGCTCGCTATCCTTTTCCTATTCCCTTCAGCTGTTCTTTAAAGAATGTCATCCAGAAAGCACTTATTAATGAGTTCTTACTCTCACACAGTCCTTACTCTCTTGTTTTCTTTTATGTGCAGCCCCTCAATAATAAGGTAAACAAATGGCTAAATCTGTTTAAACAGTAGAGTTCTTGATTTATAGTACATTACCAAAAAGATTTTGCTCTTTTCCCCTTTTTCTCCCTATCCCCACACTCATCCCATACTTGAACAAAATGAAATGGCAACCTGGTAATACCAAAAATGATGAGAGTTTTGTAGTGAAGATTGTCAGGCCTTTCCTGTAGAACATTTATATGTGTTGAGCTCTAGCATATCAATCTGTGACCTTAATAGAATTATTTGTAAACGTAAGTTCAGATCTTTTGTTTTTTGAAGCAGCACCTGGGTGTCAAAATTCCACAGATAGCAGTGGGAATCACAGATGTTTGTGTGAATTACTGAGTCATTCCTGTAATGTGAAAGTTGATTCACTGGGTAATGAAACTTATCAATCTTGAATAATTTCAATAGCTGCAAGCATTAAAGAAAAGGGAGCTTTGGCAAATGAATAAAGATCCAACACAATAAACATGCACATCTTGCTCATGTGAGGAGGCCTGCTGGATTATTTGCTGGATTGAAATCAGCCACATGGATAAACACTTGCAGGGTTTTCAGGGTTTGAATTTTGACAAAGCATTTAATACCCTTGAAAAGTGATAGTGTTTTGTCTGGATTACATCCCTGTAAACCTTTCCTCCTCATTCCCCCTCTCCTAACCTTCCTAGGTATGATTTTTGTTCCCAAACAATGATGCATAGCCATGAAATGGCTTTGCCCTTTATCACTGTAGCATAGGAAAAGATAAACTGAGCAGATCTGTTTATTCATTTTGGAGAAAAAAACAAAATTAAAAGGCTTCTGTGTATTGTGGTAATGTAATTCCTAATCAATGACAGGGGGTTTAACAGATTTATGGGTTTTTAACTTCTAAGATTAATGGCTACATACATTAATGCTGTCAAAATGACGGTATCATGGTCACGTACTTCATGCAACAGATAGCGACCTCCTGCCAGACACGTCCTTAAGGAAATGCAATTATTGCTGTCATTTTACAGTGCTTAACTTTTTTTCCTTGTTAAGTGACAACAGAATGGGTTTTGAGAATAAATTAATCTTTCTAGATGAACTGTTAACCCTTCTGGTCTAGCAGCTAGTTTTATTAACTCGGTGTCTGCGTGCTGTTTTCAGGCATAGGCATAGCGAATAGAATCCGGCCAGAAGTACCATCTGGGCACTTACTCTAGATCACTGAGCTCCAAGAGGGATGTGAAAGGATCAGATCTACAATGTGACTGTCTCAAGTTGGACTGTCTTAGTAGCAGTCACTGACAGGGGCCTTGACACCATAACACTTTCTAGTGTTTTTATGTATATAAATATGTATGTATGTACATTGTAACTGTCAGTGAGCTTGTCATGCATGGAGTAAAACAGTTTAGCTTAAGCCTCTCCTACTGATGCTGTGAGCTAGTGCAGCTGGCGTTAGAAGAGGCCTGGGGCCAAGCATATAGTCAAATGGCAGCTGGTAACTTGCTGAGCTGTGGAACTTGGTGGTGTTTTTGTCTCTGGGTTATGTGTGATGACTGGGTGACCAGGGTGCTGGAGCTGCACAAGCTGCTGTCCTGGCTGAGCTGCCCCCCTTCCCTGCTCTGCTCGGGGCAGCTGGGGTGACCTGTGCTTGCTGGAGGGTCACCCACCTTGTGCTGGACTGTAAGGTCTCTGCTTGGGATTGAAAATGACCTTCTACTAAAGTGCACGTGAAGAGTGATGAAGGGACATGTGGGGAGCAAAGAAGGCTTAGAAAGTCCAGCAGACTCCCTAAATTTATGCTGTAGACCAGTAGGTAGGCAGTGCTGGTTCCAGAATATGGTGTCCTGGGCTCTGATGGGAAGCCCCGTGCTCTCCTTTTCAGCAGCTAATCCAACTCCTCTTGCTTTGGCCTCTCCTACTGATATGATTACTGAGTACTTAAGCCACAAATCTGTCCCTTGATTTCATGTTTGGAGGAAAGATCTTGTTAAATAACAGCAGGCTTTGGTATAAGGTATCTATTTCTAAATAATTGCCTGGCAGTGGCTTCACATGGGCAACATGTGAAAAAAATATAATGAAAAAGATGACTAGAATCTGACCGGAAGAAAAATTTCTGGGATGGTTATATGTATGTCCTGAAACATCTGGAGAAACAGTTTTCAAATGTCTTTTATGTGTATTGTTCAAATATCTACCTATCTTGTTAGAAGTCAGTCAACAACTTCCCGTGTTGGGAAGCAGACTCCGCTCTGTAGGTAGTTCATCAAATTATTATAACTTACAGGAAAATCTGAGAAAACAGTCAGGGATATCAGTGATAAGTAACAACACTAGAGCTCCTTAAATGCTCTGAGAAGCCAGGAAGCCAAGTTGCTGATGATCAAGAGACTTAATTCAACATAATTTCCTGCTTGTTTTTCATATCTATGGTACTTCACTCTTAGAAGTGAAATACTTGAGTGTGTGAAGAAAATGCGAGTGTCCTAAAAGGCTGCTGTGAAGCAATAGGTGAGATTAGTTCCTGCTTGTAGAGATGAGAGGGAGAGAGATTAAGGGATGTACTCAAGGTTATGTAATAAGTCTGTGGCAGAGCTGAGACCTGAGATTGGAAACATAAATTCCCTGTCTGACACCTGTTTGCTGATCTTCCTTTCTTGTTTCTTACATGGCAATAGCACAGAGAACTTGCTCTGGTTCCTGCTACCTGGCAAACTCACTGCAAGAATGCTGCTTCACTTCTCCACACGAGCTGTTCACAGAGGTAGAATAACACTCAACTGAAGCCTTGGTGCCTGCAGTTGGGCCAATGTCCAGAAAGAGTTTTGTTTCCAAAAATAAAGATGGAAATTAGATGTTCAGTCACCTTTTTGATGGCAGGTGGTTACCTAAGGGCAGCTGGCCTCCTTGGTTCACCTGGAGTTTTTCATCTTCCCCCCTGGTGAGCAGCAGCAGGAGGGGGTTGCGGCATGCTGCGTGCCGAGGTCGTCTCCGTGCTTTTATCTGGGGGTGATAAAAACCAAGTGCTCTATGCTGCCAAGGGTGAGAACTAGTAATTACCTGTTAACTTACTAAAACTGCGGTTAGAGCCCTTGGCTTTCTTGATGAGCATGGAGGTATGTTAATATATTAAGCATCACAAACCTTATTTTTGTGCTCAAATGTTATGTGTGTTTGGGACTTGATATTCATGAAAAAAAAACCTTACAAGATGGTAGAAAGTCTTACCAATGTGCTAATAGCCATCTTTGAAAGCTGCACTGCGTCCTGGTCTCTGGGATTTCATAGCGCTGGGTTCGTTTTTGCAGTTGGGGCCTTCTGTTTGTTTGCAAATTCTCGTGATGTTTCGTATTCATCTTTCACATGTATTCAGTGCAAAAATTGTAGCACAGAGCTCTTGGCCTCTTCCTGTTAGTGACCTGGTTTGTGGCGTATTGAGGCCCTGGTGCTCTGGAGCTGCCTTCTCATTACCGATTAGTTGAGAGCAATGTAACAAGGCCAGCGTGACCCAAATTGCTGACCTGGATGTCAGCACGTGTTCCTTGAAGACATGCAGTTTTCTAGTTCCTGAGTCTTTAAATCATTGAAGAATGTGACTTCTGCAGTTAAGCTCCAGGATCAAATGCTTTTGTCACAGAAACTTGTCCCGGGTGAGCTACATCCATGGCTGGAGCCCTGTTCAGCCTGGGGCAGCGCTCTGATAGCACAGACCTTAGCACAGCTGTCTCTGCACATAAAGCCTGTGTTTTTCAGGGCTTCTTGATAAGAGTTGCAGATTCTTCTGGAAATCATGTATTTACTTTAAAGTGGTGGTTGTAATGTGGTTTCATCTATTTGCAGTAATCCTTACTGCAAATCCTCTTGCAAATTTCCAGGTCAATGCAGTTCTTGAAGCAGAGTATTCATAAAATATCAAGGGGAGTAGCCACATTTGTGAAGAACAACTATCCCAGTCCAAAAAATCAAACAAATCTCCATACTTGTCCAGAGACTCACCTGGCCAACTAACCCACAGTAGTGTGTGTGGTTCATTATAAACCTTGTTCACAAAGTGTTACTGTGGCTGCAGATGTCAGTGTGTCCTTTGTTTGGTTTTGTGCTAATTCAACCTTCAGTTCCTTCTTATTTATTTATGTGAAAGTAAGATTGGGTTTTGAAGTTGTGAAATGCGGATGTCTTGACAAAGGCAATGTGTGCAAATTGAAGGGCTAATCCTGAAAAGCTGCTTCTGAGACACATTTTTGGCCAATAAACTTCTGATCATCCACTGCTTTTCTGAGAATTTACCGGAAATAGCAGCTTGTGTTTTTGAACCCTTACATTTTGAATTGGATCACAAATTTTGTCAATGAGCATGAGGTGGCAGATGGGACGGACATCGCTGATGGTGAAGATGGGCATCGCAGGTGCGGGAACGGCCTCCGCGGGAGCCTCTGTCCAGGCCTTCAACGGACAAGAGGTGGGTGCGCTGGTTCCACAAGCTGCAGCTAAATTAATTTTTTTCACCCACTTTGCCCATAATGTGAGAAATGTCTGAGACTCCTCATGTCCCATGAGGACATCCTCATATCCCATGAGGTTTATCTTTGAGTTAGTATAGTATCTTCTCTAACAGGGCAAAGGGTGGCTACATTTTTCTCATCTAGACCTACTGAGATAAGTGATTGATTAACAGGGAAGGGATCTGCATTTCTCCTTGTGGACCAGTGAATTGTCAGAATTGGACACAGAGGGAAGGTGCTGAGGCACGAGCCTAGTTGTGGGTTTGATGTGTTGCTTGGTGATTGTAAAGGATGTCTGGCAGGCTGGGCAGAACGATGATGACCACAGAGACAGGAGGAAAATGTGGTGTAAGCCATGCATGGAGCTTTGCTTGTTAGACAAAGGAAGGTAAAATGAAGCCTTTTAAATGAAAATTTATACTGGCTTGTTTTCCAGAAAGTTACTAGAATGTGTAACGTAAATTTTAGATGTTCAATCTCTTGCTGCATGTGTGAAAATGAAGAGTTTTGTTGAATATATTTTGTAATTGAATGTTCTCGGAGATGAATATATTAAAGCTATAAAACCTGATCTCAGACATTAGGCAGAGGCTAGAAGAGAAAGAGCAAAACTGCTTTTTTCCAATCCCACTTGCAATTTTATCTTTGAAAAGAGTTAATTACCTGAATATATCCAATATAAGAATGGGGAAAGGTTTTATTTTTTTCAAGTGAAAATTCAATTGGACTTTGGCTGCCTTATAAATATGGAAGCCCAAATGTTAACAGTGACATTAAGATAACAACTGATGAATACACTGCAGTTTCCCTGGGAATGCTGGTGGGAAGAGAAGGTTTGCCTGAAGTCATGTCTGTGAGGCCTCAAGTCATGGCCCGGTGTCCGGCAGCCGCTGTGAGATGCGGGCGTCCCTCGGGTGCTGGGCGCCCGCGGGACCCGAGCGCGCTGCGCTGCAAGAGCGCCCAGGCTTGCCTCGGGTCTGCACCCACGTTGTTTTGTGGGTTATGTGCTGCTTCTGAAAATGAGCGTTTTCTTCAGTTTGCTTGAACACGTAATGCTGGTGCGTTAGGACAGGAGTATTGCTACGGGCTGTACTTGGATCCCTATAAACATGAAATGAGCAAACTATAAAGGGCAGGTAGGGGAGACAATCCATTACATGAAATTTTATATATGTTTTGTCATAAATGAAGCATTAAAGTTCTCCAGCTGCCCCTCAGTCTAGCCACTGCATGTGACTGATTTCTTGGAGGCACCAGAGCATGAGTGGGGCTGGAGAAGCAATTTCCCTTCACAATTAGGTTTATGAATGTTTTCAATACAAAGCGAAGCACCATCAAACCCAGACTCCAAAGGCAAGTCTTCACTAGGTTGGCAGCAGGGTTTTTTTGAGACTTCCTGGATGTGTGGTACAAATCAAACCTTTCAGGGATGTTCCTGTCTCCTTAAAATTTATTTTGCAAGGAAAATGCCACGAGTGTTTAGTTCACAAGGGGATCTAAAAGCAAAGACATCTTATGCTGCTCTGGGCCTTGAGAACTTGAAGCCGAGCACTTTGGTGGCCAGTGGTACCCATGTGCCCAGGGGGCTGAGCCCTCCTGCATGAGGGTGACATGGAGCACAGCATGAGAACTGCCGAGGGAGCCTGGCAGAGCGCTGGGAAGGGGGATGTGGGAGCAGAGCCAGGCAGTTGCTCTGTGTTGGCAAGGGCAGCCTGGGTCTCTCCAGGCAGGTGCTGCTGGTGGCCGAGCTGCTGGGCTCCTGCAGGAGGGGCACCAGGGAGGTCTGTGGAGGCAGAGTCTCCACCCCTTTGGCTTTATCTCTCCGGCATAAATCAAAGAGCTTTGTAAGTGGCTGTGACTATGGATGAGCTGTCCCAACTCACAGTGGAGAAAACATAACTTGTCCACAGTCTCCTATGCCAAACTTCGACAGGGAAAAGATGATGACAAACTTAGTTGTTAAAAAAAAAAAAAAAAAGCCTATTAGGTATTTCTCCTTGCTGCTCCATGGAGGATAGCTAGTGCAGAGAGATCCGAATGAAGAATGATATATTGTCCTCTTTTTGCTTAAAATACTTTAGCAGCGCTGATTAATTGTCATATCTGGCTTTGCCTTTACCTTTCAGACCGTGGCAGAGTCACACTCTGGGCTAGAGCAGCTTGGCACGCTGCAGTAACTGCCGTTTGCTCCAGCCTTGGCAAGCACAGGGTGGCTACAGAGGCAGCTTCAGTCTCTCTCCTTATTGAGCGATGCGCTTAATGTCTTTGATTATTCCCAGACCCTTACAATTAATGTGGCAGTGTGTGTTCTCCTGGGGGCTGTGTGGCCTGGGCAGCTCCCTTCCCTGGGGAGATGGGCAGGGTTCGGAGCAGCAGCGGGTGCCTGGGCCGGGCCCTGCCTCGGCTGCCATCCACACCTGGATGAACAGGAACCAGAAAAATGGAAAGAGCTTAGTGATAAATATAGAGCAGCGATCCCAAGGTGACCTTGAGAAGGCCCTGCAAGACAAGAGCTTGAGATCCTGAATTGTGCAGGGATATTAATTTGATAACAGGTGAGGTGACTATTTCCATCACTGTCCAAACCCAAGACTTTCTATATTGACATACATCCTGAGCTTGGGAGGCGTGAGCTCAGTCAGAAGGGAATTAAAAGATTTTAAAGTCAGAGTAAAGATGGGAATAAATAAACAAACAGAACGCCTGCCTTTCCAAGCAGCAAAAGGACCAGCAGCAGCAAATAACAGACTCCAATCGCAGGGCTGTCCGGTCAACTCCAGCAGTTTTATTCATTATCATTACACCTATTGATTCTCCAGCTCGTTCATTGCTATGGCTACCAAGCCGTGGTAGCTGCCCTCGCGGAGCTGTTGAGGCAGCGCCTGCGGGGCGGCCCGGTCCCCTCGCCGCAGAGCGGGAGCCGCCGCTTCCCCGAGGTGCCGGTGCCAGCGGCAGGCTGTGCTGTGGGGATGGCGCGCGCAGGCTGCCTCCCCTTGCTGCTCAGGACTCCCTCCCATCCCCTCTGGCCCTGTTTAAATTTGCTAAACTCCTCCCTGCTGTTCCCGCTTCCCTTCCAGTGCGGGGAGCTGGTAGGATCCTTTGGAGGTTGTGATCCACAGGAAAAAGGCCTTTCTGTTGCTCCGTACTGCGGTAGCTCAACTCTTGCCTTTGTGCCTCCTGGATTTCACCCTTCTGCAAACCAAAACTGCTTTTGAGATGTTATGATGTCTATTATTTATATTTGTGTACTAGTATATTAGCTTCAGTTCAGCAAAGTGACTACTGTTTTCTGCCCACGAATTCCCTTGTGCTCTACTCCGTTTTCTCAACTCTTGATAACTCCTAGCGGTGCAAACTTGATCCCTTCGTGTTCGCTCTCCTCTGTCGCTGGTGCAGTTGCTCCTATAGAGCACCATATACAGAGCAGGTCTGCTCCTTGGCTGATCGGTGGGCGATCCTTGCCTTTGCCCTCGGCATGCACTGCCCTCCGTGCTGCCAGGCTCGGGTGCGGGGCAGCGCTCTGCGACAGCCATTGCCAGGAGGAGCCTTCCCGCAAGCGGCTGCGGAGCTGCAACGCGCTCCACTGCCACCGTCTGCCCTCGCGGCGAAGGTCATGCCAGCGCGATCACGGCTTCCGTGGAAATCGGTTTATTACGCGTGTGGCTGTTACCGCAGGCGGCTGAATAGCCGACCAGCTGCGGCCAGCTGTCTCTGGGAGATCCCGCGGGATAACAGCATCTTTGAGAGCTTGCGTGCTGGCGCGCTCGGGCTGGCGTCGCTGTTGGCGCACTCGGGAGGAGCGCGGCGCGGGCGGCAGCGCCGCGCACGCTCCTGGCTCACACTGCCTCCGTGGGTCACCTGCCCGCGGCCAGCGCGCCGACGGGAGTTTGTCACATTAAACATTTGTGTCTATCTGGGAATATTGGAAGGTAGACACTGGAAGGACCTCTGTTCTTGTTACTGAGTCTGCGCTTTTCCTAAGCACAGTCAGGTGTAATCTATAAAGCAGCTCTCAGCTATTTTTTCCCCCCCCCCTATGTAACTACTGTTAATACTTGTGATAAATAACAGTAGATGCTGTTTGACAAAGACTGCTTGGCTGGATGATGTGATTCATGTGACATCTACAGCTTATCCTAAAAGTAGCAGCGTTTCCTGGCCTTGGAAATGCTCCATCACACCTCCAGAGCTGACTTCTACCCTGTGCTTTAAGTCTCCAGGACAAGCAATTGCTCTCAGCAGTGCCTCCCCAAACTTCCACGTTTCCCCGGTTTGAAACAGTGTCATTGAGCAACACCCAGGCAGGGCCCCAGGTGTGGGGTGGCCGGGCCCTGGGCGTTGCGTGCAGGAGGCCAAGGAGGGAGGCATGGAAAGCGGGTGGCTGGAAACAAGCCAGGAGGTGGGAGCAGGGCTTGAGGCTCCAAGGAAACACCCTGTTGGCCAGAGCGGGCTCAGGGTGAGCCAGGGCCTGCTGTACAACATGGTTCAGCTTTGCCCACCTGGGCTGCTTATCTTGCAGAAAATGCACATGAAGCCTTTGCTTACCTAATGCCACCCAGCCCTGTTTCAGTAGGGGCTGTTTAGGATTCACAGTGTGATAGGGGGTTGTTTTGTTTTTGTTTAAATTAAGCCCCCAAGCGATGCAGCTAAAAGATAGACAATTCTTCCTTTGTTGCTCCTATATTATCATGCATAATTATCCCTTCCTTGAAACAGCCTGCAATTCAATTAGCTAAAGCTTTTTGCTGAGTGCTAAGCAGATTTAAAAAAAAAAAAAAAAAAAAAAGGGTGGGGGGGAAGTGTGTGTGTGTCCTTTTTCCTGGTTTGAAGGGCATGGGAGTTTTCTCTCACAAACATGTAGAAGAAAATCAGGGAAAATGTTCTCTACTAAAGGCCATTTTGAGCAGTCTCTGCCTAAATGAACAATTTGGTTGCATCCATGTATGATTTTCATGTTGTGCCTGATCCCAAGTGTCCCAGTCACATGTGGTTTGTCATAAGCAGCCACCAGCTCTGCTGGATCCACTCATGAGCGGAGTGCCTTGGATTCTGCTTATTTGGCTGCCCCAGAAACACAGCAGCTGCGATGGGGGCCCGTACCTGTGGGACTGGGAGGTTGGTGCAGTTGTGCTGGTTACACTTAAAAAATAATCATGACAAATGAGAAGGTACCGCTGGAAACCACCCATCCTGTGTTCATGGAGATGTCCATGCCTGAAAGCTGGGTGCTGATAATCCTGTCGCTGCTCTTGGAAGGTCTGGCTATCCCGAGGTCGCTGTGCCCGGGTTAAGTTCAGCAGGGAAAGGTCCACCTTAATCCAAGGGCTCTGGTGCAGAGGGGCTGGGTGCATCAAGCTGGGGCTGTCACTGCTGGGGCTCTGCAGCCCCTTGGGGACTTTGGTGGAGTGAATTAATAGCTCTGAGACTTGCTTCCTGTTACATAAAATGAGGATAGCAGGCACACACCTTCCCTCCTGTTCCCGGCCTGTCTTGCCTGGCCAGGCTGCCAAATCTGCAGGCTAGGGGCAGTTGCATTAATCTTTTGCACAGCACCTGAGTGAGCTGCTGTGCTCAGCTGCAGGCTGTTGGTAAAGCAGTGTTACAGCAAACTAGTCTTCTCACTATAATATTCGATATCATACTTTTAGCAGATTAAACAGAGGAGATGAACTACAGGCAAAAGAAGCTGTTGAGGGTGAAACGCATGGGGCAGGACTTTTAGCCTGCCTATAAGGCAGGAAAGCTTGAGCTTTTATTATTTTTTGACACAATTTTGTGATTATAAACAAACACATTTCTCTAGTCCACTATGGCAGGCTAATAGTAAATTCATTGGCAATGCCTATTTGTTACCGAAGGCTGGAGCCTTTCAACCCCCTTGTTGTGTCTGGCAGCTGGGGGATTAATTGCCTGCTGCCCTAATGGCAGGTCTCACAAAAGCAGCCTGGCCTGCGAGAGCAGGATTATTATTTAAGAGCTCAAGTCTCTGTGAGGCTGCTTTTTATTCTACTTCACTTGGTGAGTTTAAAGAGATCTTTAAAGAACTGAACAGCCAGCACAAGTTGGTGCGAGTTCAACGGGAACGCGTTAGCGGTGGTGCCCCCGTTGGTGCTGTTCCCCGTGATTGCTTCCGAATTAATTGTGGCTGCTGCAGGCATCGCTCTGACAGGCAGCCAGTGGATTTCCAGGCTCTTGGTGTGGGTGTTTCCCCCTCAGTGGCAGCCCACATGGGCTGCTGGGACTTGAAGGCCACCTCTGCTGTCCTCAGAGTTGCTGAGGAGGTGCTGGGGGGGACACAGGGCCATGGGACTGTCCCACAGGGCTGTGGCTGCCACTGCTGAGGGCCCATCCCGTTCTGCTGGCACCCTCAGCTCATAAACCAGTTTGTAAACAGAGTAAACTCCATTTAAAAGCTTGGGAGAGGCCTGGGATGACACAAAAGCCTTGGTTGATGCTCCCTGCTTTGATAGCTACCAAATATCTTCTAACTTTCAGCCTAAATTTACCTGTAGCAAGTTCATAACCACTTAGTCTTGTTTGAGCTCTGTTTCTTTATCAAGTTCTTCCTTAGTTACTGCAATGTATCCCTTGATGTATCTGTGTATTCAGGAATATGCAAATACCAAGGCTATGCTGGGACTTTAGAAATGCTTTTGTGATTGAAGCCTGGGATTTTTCTCAGCTGGGCTGTGTTGGTGACTCATCGCTGAGGTCCAGCAGGCCTAGCTGAGTTCCCCGTTGTTTCCAGCTGCCGAGGTTTCATAGCCAGTGTATTGTTACAGGCAGACAAGTGGAGAAACTTGCAGTATTACTACTGAATTCATCCATTTTTATCATGTGAATCTTCAAGGTCATCCGTTTTGAAAGAGGTTTCCTTCAGCCCCTGGTGGGACAAGGTCTTTTTAAACTGCTGCGCGCACTTCATTGGTTAGTTTTCATGCTGTAGTCGCTAATGACAGCATTGAGAGCACG
The DNA here is from genome assembly GCA_013398735.1 of Nothocercus julius. NCBI lineage: Eukaryota > Metazoa > Chordata > Aves > Tinamiformes > Tinamidae > Nothocercus > Nothocercus julius. The sequence goes on from VZSV01000133.1 coordinate 1,472,355, forward strand.
TGGTGCCGAGCTCCATCCGAAGGAGCCTTCTCTGATAAGCTCCCTCCAATCTGACACTGTTCACTCTGACACAGCCCCCTTCCTACTGCTGTTTCTCACTTTAATGATGTCCTTCAAAATTTGTTCCAAGTCTCTGGTACTGCTGAGGTCTGATGACCAGGCCTGGAATAAGTGGGGTCACTTTGTCCTTTCTTAAGCACAGGGGCGCTGTGGCTGTTCTGGGGCAGCCTGGCTCCCACCTGGTCCATCGGCAGTGGGACCGTAGGGAGCTTGGGAAGGGACTGGATGGGCTCCTGGCTCTGCTCCTTGGCTGCTGTGCTGGGTCGTTCGGTCGGGTGTCTCTCGCCGTTTCCTTGTCCTTTCCGCCTTTGTGTCAGAGGCGCCGTGATGATCCGCGTTGCACACTGTGACAGAAGATCCACCAGTTGTACAAACATCTAGTTCATTCTTAATTTCTTACCTTGTCACTAGAGAGCAAACCTCAATTTTTATACCTTTATTCCTGCTTTCTTTTGTGACCGAAGAACTTTGTGCTATGTGATATCTTGTACAAGCTCTACGCGAACTTGTTTAATGACAACTTCTTTATCTCTGCCTTTCTCAATCTCTAAGATATAGGTCTTTCCTGATCAGTCCTTTCTCTATTTCTCTCTCTGCTTCTTTTAACTCTTTAAAATATTCTTTTAGTATACTATTATTTAATATACTATTACCTCTCCGGGCAGTAGTAGCTGGGAGTTTGTTCCCACAATGTTTTTCTTTGCTTGGGGTGGAAATTCCACATGGTGTTAGTGGCTTGTTGGCGACGTTGATGTCTGCAGGGCATCGTACCCACAGCAGAGAGGTGTTGGTGATCTCTATGGTCAAGCCTTGCACTGTTGCTTGGAACTTGAATTACTGACTTTAAAAGGTAAATTTAATTTACAGCAGCAGAGACTGGTTCAGAATGAAGTGAATGAATTACTGGGCCAGTAATCATTTATGCATCTTGTATTTCTGAGTTTATTTATTTGAATACATGAGTGAAGACCTGTATTTCAAGGTCTTGTTTTACTGAGTAATGGTTGCAAGGGTCGGTCTTATTTGCAGTATATCATAAAAATCAATAAAACAAACACAATAGCTCCAAACACTGTAATAAGTTATGCATCATTTCATAATTTATTATAATACAAACAAGTCTGTCAAGCACAATATATTGTCTACTTAAGAAAATATCAATATTCACAATTTAAATAGGTGATAGGTCTCATAATTTTATATACCAACAACTCATCTAAAAAGTATTTTGTTCCTAGCTGTGGTCTTCAAGGACATACACCTATAAGTAACTGTAAGACGGTCCATTCACAGCTTGTTTCTTATAATTGCAGATATTTGAAATATAAATTAGAGTACAAAATACCATCTCTCCAACAAAGATGGTTTTGTCTCCAGGATATTCTTTCCTAAATAATGATACTGCATGTGCTTGGTTAAGTTTTTAAACTATTGGAAAATTAGGAGGTGCATATAATAAGAGCAAGACACTGGCTAGGTAGCAACAGTCATTGCAAGATGCTTCACAAAACCAAAAATAAGGCAAGTATTATCAACAGCAGCTCCCATATGGCAGACTAAAAAGTCAAGGCTTTATTTTCCAAACTGGTCCCTAAGAAGGCTTCGAATGTTTGTTAACAAGATACGGCTTGCTCCAAAGCCCTCTTCAATTGATGGTGGTTGGAAAAACAAGCCACAGAACCCACAAGCAACCTTCCCTTTGACTTCAAGGGGTTTGGAAGAGGCTCTTAACGCCCTAAGTGATCAGAAATGAAATGATCAGTTCCCTGTACATTAAAAATTGCACCATGTCATTTCTAAAATGATAAAGTAAAAGGTTGCAGGTTCTTTATCAAATGAAGTTACAATAATTCAATGGGTTATTTCTAGGTGGAAATAAAATTTTCACACAAAAAGATTTTATTTTTAAATATGGTAATTTACAAAAATACATCATCAGGACAGGAAAAAGTAGATGACGCCGCTAGTTTGCAGGATAAATATTGTATTACAAAAAAGTCACACCATGTGTATGGCACCATATGCCATGCACTTGATTCATTTTTAATAAATAAAAGCCCTAAACATTCACTATTTTCTGTAAGGTTACTATTATGTTAATTAGAATAGTGAATTTCTTGTATAAATAATTTTGCAATAGATACATTCTCAAAAATGAACCACTTATCTATATAGATATATTGCACTTCAGACTCATTCACATGTAACTTAGACTAGCATTCCTCAGAACAAATTTAGAATAAAAATAAGTTATAAATACAGTGTTTTCCTCAAAATGAAACATACAGTACCTTTCTCATAAGGTAACTTTGGTTGCTGTCAATTTGCAAAGAAATAGAGGTTTCTGAGAGCAGGGAAGAAGGCATGGCCACAGAACTAAATTTAGCTAAAACAGGAGTGAAGGGAGTAATAATTTTACCCTAGCTGTGACACACAGAAGGGCCAAGCATCCCTTTCATGCTTTATTATTGCAAGTAAGTATGACGTTCTCTTGAGATCCCAGGGCCACGCAGCCTAGACGATGAGGATGTTCTCCATTTCCCTTTGAATCGAGGGAGATTTAGGTTCCTTTGGTTGGCCACCTTGGGAAGGGCCAGCTCTTCCCTGGGCTTCCCCTTTTTCCAGGTGTTCCCTCTCCCGTGCGGAGAAGCCGTTGAGCTCTGCGGGCTGTGGAGAGGAGCCGGCAGCAGCTCCTCGCTCTGGGCTGGCCCCTCGGTGTCTCGCACCCTGCTGGCAACACTGCTCCTGGTTAGCGTCGGCTTGGGTTTGGCCTGGGTTTTGCTCGTGCGTTAAGCTGGTACCAGGGAGTTTTGCAAATGCCATGTTCATGGCAAAAAGAAATTAGGCTTTTGTCCTCCACGGGGCACGTGCGGGCTTGGTGTTTTTAAGAGGTGGTAATGCACCAAAGCTGGGGCGTCCGGGGGTTTGCGAGATGCTTCAGCCCTCAGATCCCATCAAAGTAGGAATGGGAAATTTACCCGCGAAGAGTAAGTGAACCATGTTTTGAGAGACCACAGAGCAAGGTCCAAAAGGACAGAAAGCAAATGAAGTGCTGCTCTCTCCACGTTTCCTACACTCAGCATTACTGACGTGCTATTTCTGTGTGAGAGAAGTTAAGCTTCTTTAAATAAGATAAATATTTAAAAAGCTCAGTCCAAGCTGGTCAATGTTTGTACTGTGGCTGGGCATTTAATGCTTTTTCTTTCACAAATAGTTTTTTTAATGACTAAATGTCAAATCTGCAATAGGATGGCATAATCTGTCAGGAGGAAGTCTTAGGTTGGGTTTATATATGTATAATACTAAAGGCTGGAACATGTGGCATGACTATTTCTGCTGATTAAGAAGGGATCTGAAGGCTGTAATCAATCCAAACCTCACAGGACTAGGTTCAGTGGGAACTTTGTATCAGGCGGGATTTGGCCTTGCACTTGAAAGTCTTTAGACACCATAATTGAAATAGCTGGGAAAATATGTTGCTTTTGTTCTTGGCTCTAGAAACCTCCCTCCCTCAAGCTGCTCTGCCTTGGTCTCAGTCTTGGATAACTAACAACTTAAAACACACAAATTTTGGCAGCTTGTGGGATTGCTTTCCATGCCAAGGCTATAACAGGTAAAAATCAGTCCTCAAGCCTTGTTCAAATGAGCCAAAAAGGTCTGTCACAGTTCCAGTGTCTCATAGACTGCCTGTTGCAAAAAGCTCTTGACAGCAGTCTGTGTGTGGCAATATTTAATGTCAGAAACAGCATTTTCAGCAAGCGCACACAACAGGAATGGCACCTTCCACAGTGCATAAAAGCATCTGTTTGCTCTGTCAGTAATGAACTACATGGTCAAGTAAGATTTTTTTTGTTGTTTTAGTTTTTGGTCTTTTAAATGGTTGTAATTAAACATTCTCGTGGCTTCCCTCCTCTAATGACTCTGGACTGCACTGGTGCTTGAATCCAAAACATTTGAGTGTGACTGAACACTAAGACTTGAACTCCAAAACACATTCAAAATGCCATGTAAGAGATGGAGGCATCTGCCCTCTCGCTGTCACTTCTAAAGCAAGTGCTCCTATTCCCTTCTCAGTCTGATCTTCCTGCAGTCTCCTAGGGAAATGAAAACAAATGACCACTATTTTAAAACAGCCATTTCAGCAAATTACATCCTGAAGATGTAACCACTTGAAAAGTAATTGCACCCAGAAACTCCACCAATTGTCCTTTTCATGGTGATATTTTTATAGGCTTTCCATTCTTATCATACTGGTAAACAAGCATTTTGATGCAATGAGAATTGGCAGGGGAAATCCAAGGGCTGCTTGTTATTGAAAAGTTATGGTTTGTATAGAATTGCACAGGTTGCTTTTGACACTTAAAGAAGGCCTTCAGTGTGGCAGCTGCCATTGTGCGAAATCTTTTGCTAATAAAACAGTAGAGGAAGAAATTAATTGCAGTGTTCAGCAATGCTAGCATGTTGGCAACGTCCGACACGATGTGCACCACCCAGCTGTTGTGGATCGGCGATACGTAGAGGTGATACAATATCATGATTATTCTTGGTGCCCAAAGTATGGCAAAAATAGAAGTTATAGTAAACAGAATGGCTGTGGTTTTCCCTGTGGAGTACCCTCTCAGGCGGAAATTGCTCTTCCGCCGCAGCTTGTACACGATGATAGAATTCAGAATGAAGAAGATGGAGCAGGGCACCAAGTAAACAGTAAAGCAGTGGATCCAGATGAGGACATGATGCATTGATGTGCTTATGTAGTCTTCAATCCAAATGTTGGGCCACCAGTAATAGGGAATGCTGGTCAAAAAGCAGGTTACGTAGACACTTACGATGACTTTTCGAGTACGAGCAGGGTAGGAGACTGTGTGATACCGCAGTGGATGGCACACAGCTATGTACCTATCAATTGTGAGTGGGACAGTAATCCAAATGGAGGTGTGGATGGAAGAAAACTCCAAGACCTCGATTATTTTGTCCAGTACCTGAGGCATCTGTTTGTTTAAGATAAAGTCTTCCATGAGAAAGTCAACAAAAACAATGAAGAACAGAACCAGGATGTCAGCAGCAGCTAGAGCTAGAAGGTAGTTATAGGAGGACTTCTGCCTGCGAGCAACGAGCTGGGAAAGGATGATGACTGTCAAGATGTTTGCTGTGGAGACAGAAACACACAGGTCATTAAGACGTAACATCAGCTCTGAGCGCTTGTTCGGAGCAGCAGCTCCTTGGCAAGCACTTGGCAACACAGTCTCCTCTAATGGAGTACAAGCAATGGAAAGGGAACCACTGAAGCTGGGTCCCTCAGGGAAACTCCTGTGCTGAGAGGAGCCTGTGGCCCTGCTCCTCACTAAGGGATACGCTGTCACCCAGGGCCCCAGAGCACCAGAAGTGGGGAGAGAGAGGAAGTTAAGTCCTCGGAACCAGACGTACAGGGTTACATGGTTTCTGGCAGCCCTTTGCCATCTTCTTGCAGCAGATATACTGGAAGAGCCAGTTCTGATGGGAAATGACTTTATTTTCATGTGTCATCTATACTTTTAATAAGAAATATATATTTGAGAAAAAAATGAATACCTCCCACACCCCCACCTCCTTATTTTCCTCATTCCTTTTTTCACTTTTCTGTCTTGGTGACAAGTAAGTGAGAAGGGTGGGATGGGATTTGGACAGAGACATTTTGTTCCTTGTCCCAGCTTATGGTGCCTACATGTTTTTAATTTGAACTCCAGCTAAAAAGAGCTGAAATCAGAGTGGTCTGGATGAGGCAATTGTCTCTTTACTAAGTGGGATCCCATCCAGAGAAGGACTTCCTGGAAAGCAAGCGTTCCCAGCTCTGAGTGCGAGCTGGATGTACTTCTCAGCACTCTGAAGTTTTCAGAGCTGCCCAGAATGAGGCTCCTGTAATTAGTCCTGCCTGTTTGACCTGCTCTCCTTTTTACAGACTCTGGAGAACTGTCTCTGTTCCTACCACTGGAACCAGCTGCTCTGTGTAGAACTACTTGCTCATGCAGAGCTGCCCTTCAGAAGCAAGGCCTTCTCCAGCTGCAAGGGGTTTCTGCTCTGGAGCACTGCTGGCAAGCCTTAAGGGACATGAGGCTTGTCAAAATAGACATGATGGTGGTTCTGAGTCAGCAAAACTGTAAACATCCCTGAATTTCCTGAGAACTTTTGCTTGCAACTCTGGCCATGGATACAAACCTTAATCTATGCCTAAAAGTGTTGCATCCCACTTAATATGCGGTAAATGGCTAAAGTATCTTGTCTCTGCTGATCTCACAGGCCTCTGTATTTTGGTGTTCTGAAGTTGTGATTCAGCTTAAGGCTACGTGTTACAGGCTGGTTGAAGCAATGCTCTAACAGATGCTATGGACTCTGAATCCCCAGCACAGAGTTCCCCACAGGGGGGAAGAGGAGCCCTAGAAGCCCTCCAGAGTCTTTCTGGAGGGTCAAGGTGCAGCCAAACTTGCTCTACAACTTGCATTATAGCCTAAGCTTGGGGAAAAAAATATATACTATTGTTCCTAGGAGAAGTATGACTGGAATAAGACAGACTAGCTTATTGCCATTAGAAGTTTAAATTAGTTGACTAGAATACCTGAAATAGGAATTAAAAAATCAGAGAGCTATTTTACTGTATAACAGACTGCTGAATATTTGCATTTGACATTTTTTAAGTGTTCTATAAATCACCTTCTGTGCATCCAGGGCTTCAAACATTTCTGCCAGCTCTGATGGATCAACAATAATTGCAAGAATTCCTTTAAATTAGAGAGAGAAAGTTACTGACATTAAAGTAACAATGACCTAGGACACACACCCTACCACTGCAAATGTGTATTATTTAACTTCTACTCAGTAGTGGAGAAAATCTCCTTGTTCATAAATGCCTTTCAAGGCTGCTTTCTGGGAGAAGAATTTCTGCTGTCAGGGAAATGAACTGCTGCAGAATGACTGGTCTTGAGTAATAGCCCTCATAAGTGTCACCTATTTTTGTATTAACTGGATTTATTAATTTTGTATCTTAGGAAAAAAACTAAACTTAATATGATAATCAACTTGCTATATATATAAAGGTATATTCTTTCCAACAGTCTTATCTCAAATCACCTTTAGAGGAATTTTTCTGATTCTGCCCTCTGTTAACATGAGTGCAATTGCATTGATTTCAGCTTAGAGGGAACCTGGAGGTGCTATGCTTAGAAGTGCTGTGTCATTTTTCACTTACTTGCTTATGAAATGCCTCTGTTGTGCCTGCTGATGAGCCCTAGAGGTTCGCTGAGCGATGCTCTGTCAAGGAAATCCTCGAGTTAGAACATTTAGCACAACTGTGTGGCCACTGTTGCTTTTGGCCAGCCTGGCTGAGCAGTTTGGCCTCTCGCATGTTGGATGTGACCCATGACATTCATCTCCTCTCTAAATCCTTTGCATTTGATTCTCTCTAGCAGTAGCAGCTGGGGCAGGTGTGCAGTGAGGGGAATGTCTGGGGATGTTGGGCGCTGCTAGAAACGTTGCCCTCAGTTCCAGGGGAGCTTTGATGGAGGAGAGGAATCCACATCACGCCCAGACGCACCAGTTCTCCACCCCTTTGGCCCATTCTGGGCGTCCTGCTGTTTGGTTCAAAATCTCCTTCTCCTTTTTGTCTAAAGGAGCAGATTTACAAGCAGTCCCTTTTTCTGTACTTCCTTTCCCCCTTTCTCAGGGTTCCTAGCAAGAGTATTAACAGCATGTATTGAAGTGCAAGTTATTCCTCTAATGCCAGCTAGCTTTGCTTGGTGAGCCGGATTAGAAAATTGATTTGACAAAGTGCATGCAAGCTCTATCCAGTTTTTCTGCAAGAGTTACAGTATCTTCTATTGGAAATGCCTTGCCTGGAATCACATTAGGGCTTTTGCTAGTGGGTTGATAGGAAATATAGTAGTATCATTTGCTTAGTGAAAACAGATACATAGTGGGGTGCAGCAGAAAGCTGCCAGTTTGACAATATCTTAGCAGGAGAGTTTGGGAATATTTGTCCTACTGCAAAATGTACAGGCGAACTAAAGAGCAGCTATGGATAAGTATCATTCAGTTCTTCACTTATTTCCTAGCCAGTGCTAAGTTATTCCTGGGACAATGTCTGATGCTCAGGGAAGCGAGATGTGTGCGGGAAGGCTGGGAGCCTCTGCCTATCTGTTCCATCAGGGCAATTCCTCCTGGACACCTTGTCCCCCAGTCTGGGAAGCTCTTCTGTGGGCAGATAGGAGCCACAGATATGAGAGGGGAAAAGCAGTTAAGTCAGGACCATGTTTTAATGTTTTTTTTAGCCTGTTTCTTGTGCTAATATTGTAGTCCAGGTAGGGAATATGGCAAGGATGATCATAGAGATATAAAACCAACCTCTACTTAAAAAAATCTCTACTATAATGTATGTGCAACTATAACTGCAGGACATATCCATACTCCTGAATTGCCTATTTATTGTGTTTTTTTCTAGGTACAAATCTAGTTAAGATCATTTGAATTTTAAAAAGATTGATTGCCATGTTGGGAGTGGATTAGGGGATGATGGACGGGAATTTATGCCAGCACTGCTTGCTGCAGTGCAGTACTCTGAATTTATAAATATTTGGTTGAGAACCAGGGCTTGATTAGGGACTACCTGGCTGAAGCCTCAAGAGATGCCACTAGTGAGTTACGAGAAACAACTGTAAGAGAAGGCAGAGTCTCAGTTCTTCCCCTTCAATCATGAGATCCTGTTGCCTTTGAGATGCAGTATCTGAAAGTCTCTGATATCCAAATGTCGTGGGAGAACTTTTTTCTTATTGGAAACTTGCTCCAATCCATTTGTGCTTTCAGCTGCAGGTCTTCAGTTCATTCACTGTGGAGCTGCAGCTCAGTAGGGCGCCCTGCCAACCCAGCCCCGCTGTGCCTGGCAGACTGCTACAGCTCCCCTTTGACACCTCCTGACTTCTTCAGCTTCTGGGTACAGACTTCAGCTCTGAAATTTATGTTTGGACGGCCTAGGTGTCTGAGAGGGATCATCCTTTCATGGTGACCTTGCTTCTCAGTGGATTTTACTTTGCTTTCCTCCCCATAGCAAGGCCATCAAGGCTGGGTCTCCTGCAGGGACAACCTTGGTGACAACTCCAGTAGAGAGGAGATAGCCTGTGGGGACCCAGGAGCTCTGCACAACAATTCCCCCCAAAAAGGCTGTGTCCCCTTCATTCCTCCCAGCTTAGCAGTGCACGGCGCCTCAGGAGGGAGTGCAGGCACCGGGAGCACAGGCAGAAGGGCTCTGTACCAGGCGAGGGGCAATTAAAAGTTCTTCCCTATTGTCTGAGGAATATCCTCTGTGCCTCCCTGCAGCAATCCCTGTGAGCTAAAGGGACAATTGATTCCCCAGCACCTTGTTTTTTGGATTGCACTCATAGCTCAAATAGTAGCTAACTGAGGCCTTTGTGGGGCTTCACCAAGCGCCTTCCATCACCTATTAGCACTGCAGGAGGTTAAGAAGCAGTAATTGCAGGAGTCTAAACAAGACGGTGGCCTTGCTTTTTTTTTTTTTTTTTTTTTTTTTTTTTTACTGAGCCCATTTTGCATGAACGCTGCAGGCTCTGCAGTGAAATAGCCTTTATAATGTAAGTGGTAGCGCTGCTGTTTTGTGAATAAGGCACTGTGTGGTTCACTAGTTCAGTATCATAAACTAGCTAAATGAAGTAGCCACAAGTGTCGCTTACCGAGTGTGATAAACATTAGGTCACTGAATATAATGGACACCTTCTACCAAGCGCTGTTGTTGCTAGGATCCCTAAGAACTCTTAGGGAGTGCAGTGCATAAAACTACTTTACAGGCCATGCATTAGTCACCTGACTGTAACATAGTAGGGAGATTGTTTATGAACATGAAATTTTAAATTGCTTTTAAAATACTTTAGATGGAGGGCCTCCATAGGCTTAAAAATCCTTCAAGTGCAGTACACTAAAACTATATGCTAGAAAAGGGAAGATTGGGCTTGATGCAAATAGATGATTTCCTCTAAACTAGCAGGCACTATTAAAAATGTAAACGTGGACTGTGTTCAGCTGTCAAATCTCACTGTCATTTGCCAATAGATTTGAGATCACTGCGGTTTTTGTGCCTTGTGTGATTGCTCACTGTGCAAACTGATGACAATTAGTGATTTCTTACAGATGCTACATAACAGAAAACGTTTTATATAGCAAATGCTGTGACAAAGCAAACAGCTGTTTATGAATGATGTTGGTTGGAGCAGGTCAGATGGATTCTTAAAAAGTCACACAGATCCTACTGGGCGTTAAAGAAGCTGTTCGTTTCTCGTCTGGTCAGTCTAGGTCAAATTCAACACAGCAGCAAATGGGAACAACCTTTGTGAGCACATTTGCTTGTTTGTGGAAAAAGTAATTTGTTCTTGTCATTATAATATCTTGAGATTCTTTCTTAAACACTTGCCAAGTGTAAAGAGATACTTTGCAGAATATAATTAGTGGAATGCAGGTTTTCCCTTCTCTGAGAGGTCCCGCGAGGCCCAATTTAAAGGACAGCTTTATTTGTCGCTCGGGGCTCGCACCGGCACAGCCTCGGGCTGCGCGCAGCAGCCCAGAGCCTGAGCTGGCTCTCAGCCATGTGGAGATCTGAGCCAAAACACCTGAGCAGCCCCAGAGCTGCAGCCTGACGGGATGCAGGGCTGCAGCTGGAGGAGGTCTCACACCTTGGAGAGGCTCCCATGCGATCTGCACTTAGAAATCCCGTATGCACTGACTGGCCCCATACAAGTTGAGGGTAAAAAAGTGGCAGAGACTCATTAAAGTCCAACCCGGCTGCCTAGGACAACCCCAGCTCTGCTTTACATGAGGGCAGACTGTAACTCCAGGGAAGATGCAGCACGAGCTGGCACTCTGGAGCCACAGGTGAACTGCCGACTCGGTGCGGCAGGCTGGAGTGGCCGCTGGGAGGATGTGGCCTCGGGGTCATTTTTCTCCCTGACAGCTGTTATTAGCTGAGGCTAATACGCCGTGTCCGAGGAGGACACGGCGAACGGCCGCCCTCTGCAGCGGCTGCTACCAGCCGTAACTGGGTCGTTGAGGCCCGGGGAAGGTTTTAGCCAGGCCAGAAGCGCTTCCTCTGCTGCTCGAGGACGCGGCCGCAGCAGCCGTGTGGAGAAGCCGATGGCCAGCGCGCGTTTTCTGCTGTGCCGGCCACCCAGGGCTGTTAAACGCAGTAACTGCCTGGCACGCAGGTGTGATTACACTGCACTCGCATTTGGCTTTCTTAGGCACTTGGAGTAGTAGGCATTTTTTCATATTCTTTACAAAATAGAGTTAATTATTGCAATGTGAAAACAGCCTGGAAGGAATGTTAGACTAAGACCGAGCGGAGGGCCTGGTCCTGGCTGACTGGTGCATTGTGTGAATTTAACAGGGATCTGATTCTCCTCTCACCATCTTCCCCCTCCTCACCCAGGTGAGGGGTCTGCCCTTCATTCAGGTGACCTACTTGGAGGCACAGCACGACTTCCGTGCCATGTGTGCCACTGCAGCCTCCCAAGAAGCACTGAAAGTCCTTCCCAAGCAGGCACGATCTCACCAAGGCTCTTTTGCGGAATGCTCCTTCCCTTTCTCTGTGTTTACAGATGACTGTGGTGACACAGCTGTAAGGTTCCAGAAGAAATATATACGAGGGCACCTATAAGGCTGTTCTCCTCCTTTTTAGGCCTATAACAATAAGCACAATTCTAGGACACTTTACTGCACCACAAAATATATTTGTTTATTTCAGAGGTCTGGCCCTTAATGCAGCCTTCAAGCACATGCGGAAACATGAACAGAAATAAGCCTCAGAGGTGTTATGTGCCTGTGCATTTTTATAGAAGTTGGATCAATACTGAGACAGGATAGACACAGATACACCTCTTCACGTGGGCCTGCAGTGCAGAAAGCCTCTGAAGATTTTGGATGTGCCTTCCCTGTGGGACCTTTCTTAGTGGCACCTACACAAGGATAAAAATGACCAAAACAGACATTTCAAAATCTAACCTCACATCTTGCTACCAGAACAGTAAAGCTTTCCATTAGAGATCAGTGTTGAGCGGCAAAACAAACAAAAACAATCTCCAAAATAACACATGAATCTAAAAAGGGATTTTATCATTCATCTAACACATCTGCAGAGACTGAGATGTTCAAGGCAATCCAGATATCTAATTGGCACGTGTCTGTAGGTACATGTGGTCAGCAAAGTTAAATCTTGAGCAACCAGAGATTGAGGATGACCAAACCATTCTTCCCATTTAAGCTCCGAAGGTCAAAGCCCCAAGGTGAGTGCTGGCAGGGTCTGACAGGATGGCTGGCGCGGAGGCAGGACACCATTTCCCAAGGGCAGCAGCATGAATCCTTTACTAAACATGAATAATTGAGAGGACTTGCCTTTTATTGTGGATTTGCTAAACAAAATCATTATGTCTCCCTAAAGCATTAGTTAATACGGTAGCAGTTTGTGCTTGCAAATCCCATGGCTAAGCTTTCTCATGAGAGGATGTCAGTTTTACATAATGAGCAAATTACAGTCTAGGTAAAACCATCAGGATTTGGCTTTGTTTCCCCAACTAGGAATATCCTCACTAGGTATCTGTCATTCTTCAGTGTGGCAGTCTGGATATTGAATGAAACAAACCTGGCATCAACAAATGTCTGTGAAACATTCTGGTTTGATGTAACTAACTGGTAAGGAATTTGACTTAAAACCAAAAGCAACCTTCAGTGGAACAATCCATGCTGTCCATGCACCATATGACTGTAATGGGGGTGAAGGTAAATGAGTGTATGTTCCAGGGACTCTGTTTCAGATGCAGCAAAAGAACAATTTCAGCAAAGAAAATGTGTTTAGCGTGTTAATAGGGAGGCTTCTTTGCCATAGATGAAGGGATAAAACTCCCAGTCCTCTACTGCACTGCTAATCCAGGTCCTGCTTGACTGCCTCTAGTTCATTCCCTCCTTTGTCCTCCACACAGTCAAACCAGCATCCTGGGAGGCAACCAGCAGAACTGCTACCTGCTCGCATCGGGTCTCCCCCAGAAACGGCACAGACACTGCTCCACACGCTGGGCTTCAGGATCCTTATGTACATGTGCGTCTTTGCGGAATGGAAGTGAAATTATGTACGTGGGCTTAACTGTGACTTTGTTTCCCTTTCTCAAAGTTAGTGGGAAAAGATCAGCCTAGGAAAGACCACCTGAAACAGAACGCAAAAGCTTCTGTGGCCATAGACTGATTTGCACTTGGGTGTGTGACTGCAGAGAGAGCAACAGGTCAGGAAAACTCCCCGTTTTGCTTGCTTGCCTGATGGTAAATTGTTTTGATGTATGCAGATGAAGACATGCTCCTTCTGGCTTCCTGCTGCAAAGTCACCCCTGTTTTACAGAGGGGAGCAGAAAGATAGGAGGAGGAGGAGAGAGGAGAACCGAGTAATGGGGTGGATGAAGAACAGCAGGATATTAGGCTGCCTAGTGCTTTTGAATGGCCTGACTTCTTAACAGCTCCTGGGGGCTCCGCATTTCCCACCTACCGTGCAAACTGACTGTGCTCTCTCTTTTGTATCGTTGTCATTTCAAAGAAAAATCTCCTTTGGAGCTTTTCCTTCCCAATCTATTCTAACAGCCTGCCATGCAAGGTTGTGCACTTCATAGTCAATTGAATCTTCCAAATGTTGCACCTCGTTATCATTAGAGCCTTGCCAGTGTTGTTTCCTACTGATCTAGCAGAACCAAACCAAAGTTAGCACTTGTGCTCTGTGGTGGCATTCATAGATGTGCAATCAGGTCCTCTTCTGCATCATCATGGGTTCTACTCTACGCTTCCTTTCAGGCTGCAGGGCTTTACAGGCACGTTCTCTAGACATACTGACAAAACGAAACGGCTCCTGTATGCGTGCCTTGCTATCACTGTTTCTGTGCAGGAACTTTGTAATGAATCTATCATTTTTTGCAATGTTTCTTCTTTCCTTAAAGAAAAAACAATAATTTCACAATAGGAAGCGACTCATTTTTAGCAGTTAGCAGCAGTTTTGTTCTCCTCTGTCCACTAGTGCTACTGTAATGTGCTGCAGTGCCCTTCAGTAGCTCTGTTAGCTGAGCTAGTTGTCTGCCTCTTCTACTCTTACTCTTATGCAAGGCACAAGTTCTGCTAAATTATTTGTCCGCCTCTAAGCAGGTTGCAATGTACTGACTTTGGGTCCAATTCGTATTTAGTTAAAGAAAGCATCTTTAGGTATTTAAATAAAAAGGGTGCTGAAACAAGCCTTAAGGGAGATTATTTCCTGTGTGAACTTCATCTATTGAACAAGACCCCAAGTATGCTGTGTTTTCAAGGTCATAACTCTGCATGTAATGATTCTCCTCATATTTTGAGAATTTCCTTCAGTACTTCTATTGTTAAGGTGTGTTAGTTATGAGAGGCTATACTATGATTTTGCAAGTGTTAGAAATGCTCTCTTTAATCAGAAATCTGTACTGTGGCTGGAGAGGAATATGCTACACAGTAGATGGTAGGCATCCAAAAAGGGTCAGACACATCTGAAAAAGTGTACAGTATGTACACCTACCTATTGCCTGCTGTGGTGTTTACTGGGTATTACTGCCATTTGAGTCACCAACAAAAATCGCTGCCTGTCCCCCTTTCCACTTGTCACACTAACAAGGTCATGTCTGTAAGCAGAGAGATGGCAAAGACACTTAAGCTCCTCAGGTCTTGTTCCCTCTACACCACCAGGGACCAGGGGGAAGAAAGCTGGGCTGTGTACGCACTTACTCCTTGTACGCTGCTACCCCCTCTCCACCTCCTTTTACTTAGAAGTTCACAACATTTCATGTTTCTTGCCCTTAGCCTCACTATCCGGTAAAGCTTCACCCCTGTTGACTCTGATGCGTTCCCTCCTGCCGGTGGTAACAGCCTTGAGGGACTACTCAAAAGCTTCTCCTACAACCACCACCTTCACCTCTTCTTGCTGCTGTCTTCTGTAAAAAATGTCCACATTCTCTTCCACTGCTCTCTTTTTCTGCTTCCTTCTCCTCCTCCCAATTTTCCTAGAAATCAGCTAGCTAAGGGCGACTTGGACGGTATCCAGGTATTTTTGCATGTACCTGAGCACTGTACATAAAAGCTGTGTCCTCTCACTTGAGGGCTGCCCAGCCTGCAGCCTGCTGGCAGGACGTGCTTTGCCAGGAAAACCACCCTGGCCTGCAGGCCTCACGGAGGAGCTCGCTTTTTCCCGAGCAGCACGTGGGGAGAAGGCTTCAGGAATGGCTCTGGCAGAGGCAGCTCCAGCTGCCATCTTTCTTGAGGGGGAGCACCTTGTTCTCCATCGTTTCGTTTTCCTGTGGCTACACAGCAGTTTTCACAGGCACAGTGCGGATGTTACGTGCCTGGCTGGCTGTGCGCGGGCAGCTGCTCTGTCATTTGATAGGCGAGGGCCCGTATTACGTAACTCCCCATGGAGAGTAAAAAGAAGTACGAGGCCCGCTGTGTTGGAGAGGTAAGACATCCTGCTGAGCTCACACGCGCTCCCGGGCAGGGATGTGACTTCCTGCGGAGAGAAGGAAGCACCACTGAGTGTGCTCTGCATGTGGCTGGGGCTTCAGTGGCCAAAAGTGCCCACCCCTGTGACATCTTGTTCAGCAGCAGGTCCAAAAAGGTGCCTGTTCACACTGGAATCTGCCAAGGGCATCCAGGCTGCCTTCCCCAGCCTGCAGGCCTGAATCTGCTTTTTATAAGCAGAAGTAGAAGTAGCAAATTTGTAGACTCTCTAACTGTCTCTCACAACAGCTGCTTTGGAGTGACATTTCTCTGGGGCATCTGCATGAGTGTTATCTGTTACAGGGCTGTGGTGGGGCTGGGTAGGTGCCTTTGCTTTATATCCCTGGTATGTGGTCATCCCTGAAGCTGAAAACAGAGAGCATGCAGATAAGAAAGCCAGATTTTACTCAGTTTCTTAGTGCTGCCAGTACTGGGATGCGGCTGGAAGCCCAGCCCAGGTCAGGCCCTGGCTGAGGAAATGCTGCTCCTTTTTAGCAGCAGGATGCTGTACCCTTGCAAAAGGGAACGTGATTTACACATGGCAATTCTGCTGCTGCATCTTCTGATAAGGCAGAAGTCAGGGTCAAAGGCAGCTCTCTGCAGTGAGCGCTCCAGCGTCTGCGCCTGACCTTCCTGGCTGTGCTTGCTGGCCCTGCCAGAGCAAGAGCTCTTGGTGCGGCTGCTTGCACAGCTCTCTCTGAAAAAGAAGCAGACTACGAGTTGATAACTTGGGAGTCTCGTTGCTCTTTGCTTCCTTACCCTACCAGGCCTCTCTCTGATTGAATCAGAGCAATTTCTTCCCTCTCCCACATCTGACACCTCTTCTCTGACATTTTCTCTTGATAAATCAAGAAATGCTTCCATTAAACCTTCCTGCATCCTTCTCTTACCTCCCAGCTACCTGGAGGTGCTTCAGAAGTCTTCTCAAACTGACATAAAATAGCTGAGTGCTGAGATGGCAGAGTAGGGGCTGCAGAAACCCCCAACTAACTGTCAGACACAGAGTATGATCCCTCTTCCCGTGCCCCCCTCAGCTCCTCACGGGTGCACATGCAGTTTCTCACTGTGTGTAGCCCGGACACCCCACAGCTCCTGCCCGTGGCACTAAGCACTCTCTGAATAGGAGCTGGCACAGCAGAAATCCGAAGGACCAACTCACAAAGCATTTTTCAGAAAACAGTCACTCGTCAGCTTCTGCATAGAGGGAAAAGAAGAAACCCCATGTCTCAGCTGAGCACAAGGCGCAGCTCCGTCTGGAGAGGTTGTACCCCCTGGCCTGCGGTGTCTGACGGAGGTGAGGTTGGAGAGCAGCACTTCAGCTCTCGTTGCCCTGGTGTGCAGGGTATGGGCTCGCGTCCGTGTGTGCTGTGCTGCTTCACCGGAGGGGTAGAGAGAGCTCGCTTTTCTCTTGGTGCTCCCTGCCTATTTCAGGCTTTCTGGAGCTGGTTGAACAGGGAGTGAGAAGGAGTCACTGCTGAGGAGAGCATCTGCTCAGCTGCGTGCGTTACACAAGCGCAGGGAAATGCTGCTTCCCCTGCATACACGAGCAGGCCTGGCACAACTCGGCCTCAAAGTGGAGGTGTTGAGTTAGTGAAAATTTCCTTCAGACACTAGAGCAGAAAAGGCAAAACCAGTTAGGTGTTTTCCCCTCTCAAGTCCTCTAAGGTTCATGGCAAGGAGTTAACCGTTTCCGCTTCAGCACGCTATGCACTAATGGTGCGTTGGAGGATAGATGCTGGATAATGTTTCTTTCAATCTTTTGTGGCATCGCACGAAGCTAATTACTCAGATCCCGCAGACTTGAGAGCTCTCGTCTAACGGATGGGTGTGCTACAGTTACAATTTCCTAATGTAAAACTGAAAAGCAATGTCAAAGTGAAACATAAATTTCCCATCCACTAGGCTTTCTCACACGGTGCATTTACTCAGCCTATGGTGCATGTGCAGTGTTTTTGCGTAGCCTCAGACATTTGTAACCTCAGATAAGAGACACTGAACGAGCTGACACAAATTAATACCTGAGGTAAATCTAATGAACCCAGCCATGCTGCCCCACCAAATGTTTTGGCTAGTCCTGCTGCTGAGCAGTCTGTTGGTGCCATTGCTCTAATCAAACGGATGCCTGAGCTCTCGAGAAATGTGTGTCCCTGTGGCTAATTTGGATCATGCACCAACTTTAACCATGTTCTTAGAATGACAATGTTGGATCTGTAATTACAATGTCATATCCTGAGGGAACTGGTGCAAGCATGAGCAGAGCCCTCATTAACTGATTTTTCTTGCCTGCACATGTAAGGCTTTCCCCAGGTTCAGAGACAAAGGCTAACTTAGCCACAGACTCCTTCACAACAACTTTTTCCCTGGATAATCGTGAGACAGTCTCGGTCACTTCCTAGAGAACAGACATTAAAACTGGAGCCTATCATTACTTTACAGCAGCTCCTAAGGAATTAATGAACAGAAAAATACCTTCTCATCCCTGCTCATCAGGTCCCTTCAGGTCAGGGCTGAGACTCGAGGTGCTGGAGAGCAGAGACACTTCCCTATACGCTGCATGTTCTCTGGGTAAATACAAGACTTAACTTTCCAGCTCTCTGAACTGTTAGCCAGTCTTCAAAATTTAATTATAAGCCAGGGAGGGAAAAAAATAATGCAAAGAACATCGATTCATATGCACAGTGGTAATTGCATACGTTTTGTTGGGAGACAGGGTTTTCTGATGAATTTTTTTTCCCGATGAATTAATTGCTTGAAGAACATCATTTTCTAAGCCAAAGGAATTAAGGAGAACAAAACATCTAGAAACTGTAGATCTATTAACTATCACTGCTGCTTGCCATTTACACAACACTTTAAGCATGGGGCTTCTGTTATAGAGAAATACAACGCAACTGTCATACCTGGCATCCCGAGGATAGGGATTCACCTGAACAAACTGGACTGCTCTAACTTTTTCCTGGCCTGTTCCCCCTGTCCTTGGGAGCACTGTGGTTGCCCAAGGCAGGATGCAGGAGCGGGGCGCGATGCTCCCGTGGGGGCTCTGCAGCGGCGGGACGGGAGCGCGTGGGCAGCTCCTGCGGTCCTGCCTGCCGAGAGCCCCTGTGGGAGGACAAGCAGCGCGGCCCCCCGTTGCGGCCAGGACGCGGATGCTCTTGGGCACTCCCGTGACATCCGTATGGTTCGTGCCTGTGCTGGCGTGGGTGCCAACACCCCGGCCCGAAACTTCCCCTCCTTCCCTCTAGAGTGCCTTTCGCTCTCCTCGCTCCCAGCACCTCCGCACCGGCTCTCTCCCCTTCCCGGGCAGGGGTCCGGTCCAGCCCTACCCGCAGCCTCCCCGGCGCCGTGCCGGCTCCGCGCCGCGCGTGGGGCTCCCGCGCGGCACCCGCGCCTGGGGATGCTGCCGGCCGCGAAGTTGGCGGGCGCAGCGGCGCGAGCCGCGCACTCACCGGGCAGCCCGAGGCAGAGCAGCAGGCTGTAGTAGACGACGGGGGCATAGCCCAGGCCACAGCCATACTGGTGGTGCGCCAGGAGCGAGCTGTTGTGCAGGTGGAGGTGGTTGTGCTCCATGGACGTGCCCTCTCCTCCGCGCCGCCGCTCCTCCCGC
>VZSV01000133.1:1491964-1510461 GCA_013398735.1 Nothocercus julius
CCGCCTCGGCCGCTCCCGGCCCCTCTCGCGGCGGTGCCCGGCCCTGTCTGTCTTGGGCCGTTGCCCTCCGGCGCCCCCGTGGCGGGGAACGAGGCCGGGCAGCGCGGGTGTCCCGGCGGATGGTGCCGCCCAAGCTCGGTGTGTGAAGGAGGCGAGTGTGTCGTTGGCCCCGCGAGGGCACGAAGCGGGGCACTCGCTGCAGGGTAGCCCGCGACCAGGGGCATGGAAAGCGCCAAAGGGTTTTGCACTGCTACCCCTGACCGGCAGCTTCGAAACGGGCTGGGACGAGAGCCGGAGAGCCAAAACCAAGGGCTAACCGAGCTCGCAGATGCTGCGGCTGGTCATCCGGCACTGAAGGCTGAGGTGCGTGGGCTGCTGGCCGTGGCAGCCACCGTTCCCAGCCCTGTGCCCCGATGTGTGTGTTGGCAGCAACGCAGGATGGGGACGGGGCCATCCCAGGGGCTCCCTGCCAGCCCTGGGGCTTTGTGCACTGCAGAGGTCCTCACGTGCAGCTAGGAGGGGGTTTGCACGGGGCTGGTGGCGTTGGGTGCTGGAGCAGTGCGAGCGGCTGGGCAAAGGGCGACGTGCTGGTGTGCCCGGGGGGTTCTTGGTCTCATGATACAGATCTGCCTGAGTGCTGGGTTTCCTTCCAGCAAGGGTTGGATTCTCCAGAAGCGTACAGGGTCGAGTTCACAGCTCAGCACTGAGTCTGGAACGAGTCTCGGTGGTTTCTGCAGCTGCCAGAGCAGGACAAGAAGTGCGTATGTAATCAATGTGCACGGCTGATCAATGAACTGGTTCTTCTAAAACTATAGGTAAGAGAACTCCCTATATGGTGTGATCTTTATGGTCTGAAGACACCTGAGTATTTAGCATAAATAAATAACAAAATAGTACAAGACATGTATTACAGGCAGGAAGGTACCATTAGGGCAAGCGTTGTAGCACACTGTCAAGTTACTAAGCAAAGACGTGCATCTCCACGTGCCCATGATTTGCTATGAAAAGTTGCTTAGCTTCTGTTTCATAGCACAACCAAGGAGCAGGCAATGGTCTGATTCTGAAAAGACTTGAATTACTTAACCAAAAGACTTGAGTGAGCTTATTCGCATACTTAAATCTTTGCTGGAAGAAGCCTTTGTGTATCTAAACTGTACCTAAGCTGCTGTCAAGTTGTACAGGTTAAATATACTAGTAAAACATCTTCCTTCTCTGCTTTTTCTTGATGTGGTTGCAGACTAAAAGGGTTTGCTGCTAAGGTCTTTAAGTGGGAGACGTGCTGCAGCTCTTTCAAGTAACGCCGGTGGGGTATGTGATTATAAAGTACAAAGCTTTGCAGATTCAACTCTACCTGTTCTTTTTTTTTTTTCCCAAAAATTTTAATCTTGACTGTTTTCTTCTTGTTAGATAGTGCAGTTACTTATGTTCCCACAAGAGAGCTGATGAGGACAGGGAGCTGATGAGGAAAGGGAGCTTGTATTGGCTCCCGAGCGAGCAGGGGTGATTCCTGGAATCTTTTCTCAGGCAATGTAAATGCACCGGGAGGACTGGAAGCATGACTCAACATTTCAAATCTGAAGTTTAGCAGCAAAGAAACGTACAGAGGGAGACGACAGTGGAGCAGTGGCTTGGCACTGCTGTAGTTGTGGTTGGTAAAAGCCTGACATGCTCAGTTTGCAGCACCCCGGCTCTGTCAACTCACTGATTAACAAAAGTGAGATTCCACAGAGGCGAGGCGCTAAGAAAGCCATTTTTTATTGTGCTTCTGTTCTCTCTCTGCCACTGTTCTCTCTGGCCTAGTTTTAGATATCCTGAGCAATGGGGCTTCCCTGGAGAGGTTCCTATAATAGTTACATTAGTTTCCTCAGAGTTGGAGTTGTCTCTGGGGCACAGTTCAGGTAGCTGGCAGTGGGCTGGGAAGGGCTGTTGGTCATAAAAGAAGGTGTTTTTTGTCTTTATGTTTTGGTTCTTGCATCTGATGCATCCCCTTTGTATGAAGGGGAAAGTGGAAAACCTTTACTGAAGCACATTCACCAGCATATTCTCTAGTCTACCCTGCAAATGGAGACAAGAGCAAAGGAATCTGTATCAAACGCAATGCCGCTGGAGCCGAATGGCTCCTGGTGCACTGGTTAGCATGTTTAAAGCCAGCTAGAGAACTTCTTTGCCTCTTTATGGGCAAATCAGCACACAAACAAAGATACATTTCATGGTGAGCGAAGAGCTTCTAGTACAGAATGGACCTGATTTGCTTTTACTTCACCAAAGTCAAGTTAATGGAATACTTTGCAGTATACCAGAATGAAAGGCCTGAAGTGAATGTGACAATAGCTCTTGTACTCAATGTGTAAGATATGATTTGAGGGTTCTTTAGCCATTCAAACTATTTTGACTTAAAGTGAGTTTTGTTATTCCAGCTTTCTAAATTTTGCATGAGAACCTTGGACTTGAGCAACTTTCAATAAAGCCTATTAAATGTAACCACAATGCTTACATCTGCTTCAAGATGCTTGTTTTTAAACTTCTCACTATTTAATGGCCTGTTTCTAAAGGAATGGCATTTATGTGTAACAGCGGGGCTTCAGGGAGAAGAGCCTTGGTGTCCAATTAACAGTGGTATTGGAACACCTCTGGGGTTTATGGGATGATGGTTTCTGAATCTAGTTGTATTTCATAAACAGCCGCATGTTCAGACAATGAATGACATTTATTCTTTTCTAAAGAACCATTTGTTCTTGGTATGCGTGCTACAGAAGAGATGGGTGTACTTCGCTTTTAAAATTCCAGAGCCACTTGAACTTTGTTAGCTTTCTGTTGCTGAGAGGAGCTGAACCTTCATATAAACTGTCAGGCAGTGCTGGTGACACACGAGTCGCGCGTGCCCCTACCCCGTCAGACTGTGGAGCAAAGCAGTGGTGACTGCAGGAGGGGAGAGCAGTTGGCTCCAGAAATCTAGAAGAACCAAACGTGTTGTTGAAAGACTGACAATGCCTGGGGGATGGCAGAGGTGCGGCTGGAAGACTAATATCTTCAAGGCTATGTGAGGGATTAGGGGAGAGTTGTAAGAGAGCTGGTTTGTGTCCTGATAAGGTTTCCTTATCTGTATAGTGGTGCTAGAGGGATCCATCTCAGAGCTGCTGCAAAGAAAATGATTGAAGTAAGATTGACAATTCTTAGATTATATTTTATTAGTTTTATTAGATGCTTGTATATGCTTCTTCTGTAATGAAACTTTTCTCTGTGAACCAATATTTTTGTTTTCCTTACTATTGCCCTTACAGAAGAATCAAGTTCTCCTCATTTTGAGTTAAGGGCAGTCTTTGCAATGCCATTCTGCAGGTCTGTCCTGGCATGCAAGGAGAGGGAGTCCTTCTGGCATTCTTAGAAAAGCCAGTAGGAAGAAAATACAATAGTTCTTTAGTGGGTCTCCAGCAATGCCTCCGAATCAACAGAGTTTATGAGAGTAGTGAAAATTTTTAAGGTGTGAGGCTGTTGCTGGTTGCAGGGAGAGGCTGTGAGGCTGAAATGCCAACGCATCATGACTCCCTCAAATTGAGCCATTAATTCATAGCTTGCACCTTCATGCTGCTGTCAACTTCTGTTTCTTCCTTCTGCCTTTGACCTTACTTCTGCCTGGGAGGTAACCTCAAGAAGGTTGCAATAGATATCAAACAGTGCCTGCAATGGAGCTGTGACAAACTAGCCATCTGAAAACACGTTTAAAGCTTTTAAATATCTTTTTTTTTTTCCCTAAAATTAAATGTTTATTCCCTGAACTCCCCTTTGGTTTCAACTGACAAATCTCATTGTAATTCATTTAAGCGCTATTATGAGTATACTTTCCAAGGGAACAGAAAACAGATGTAATAAATGCCTGAACATGAGATTTAAACTAGCGCCTGTTGTTTTAAAGAAGTGTATTGCAAAACAGGAGAGGGTAACCATGTTTTGTTTGGATTAATTGGAAGATAATACACCTGATTTTCCATAGTATCCTTTTCAGGTTATATTGAAAACATGTGGCAGAAGTGTGGGTTGAGATAAACTCGTTTCACCCAGCCAGTAAGCAATGGTTATGGCAAGTTTGTACTGTTTTTACAACAGTCAGCATATCAGAGGTGTAAAAGATAAAATTAATCCTCTATTCACAGTAGAAATGAGATTCTTTTCTGTAAGATAAGAGATGAGATTCTTTTCTATAAGAGAATAAAGAGAATCAAATATGGCAGGCAGTATTACTGTGTAGAACTGGAATCCACTAAAGCTAACTTGTATGATTTTTTAACTTTAGAATTAATGGGCTAATTCTTATGCTTAGCATAAGCATATGCTTAAGTGCTTTGCCGGATTTGGGAATAAATAAATTAGGATTAAATTTAATACTTGACAAATCCTTCAAAAGACAGAGATTGATTTATTTCTCTCCAAAGTGAAAAGAAAACACATGAGATGCAAGTCACAGGGACTCTTTACATTTTCTCTACTGGGATTTTAAAAAGTTGATTAATAAAATCCTTGAATATTTATCTTTTTGCTTTGGCTGGAAGTTCCCCATGGTGTACCTGTAAAAAGGCAGCACGTGCACGGGCCTAAACCTGGAATGCTGACAAAAGGAAACTTTCTTATTCTGTTATTTAGCAAAAATGAAGTTTGGCCTGTGAATGCCAAAAAGCAGGTGGAAAATAGCTGAGAGTATCTCACATTTTAAAGTAAATACACCAGTTATTTTTACTAATTATTACCAAAAAAAACAAAAAAATGGTGTATGCATTTTAAAGAACCATTAGGATTTTACTTCGGAGTTTGTAGTTGATGCAAAACACATCTAGGTTAGTGAGTTGTTCTTCTCAACCCTCTTTTTAGCTTCCTCTAGAAGAGAGAATGCTATGGAGTAAGAGCAAACACTTGGGCTCTTGTCCCTGCTTCAGTGCACGAGACATTTCAGAGCCAGTGCTGCGCGTTAGCCACACAGCAGCGTATTCACGTGCTGTCACACAGGCTCCCGTGTCAGGAGGCAGGACCCAAGTTACGTGTGTTGTTCCGTGGCTTTGGATTCCTCAGGCGAACAACATGTTAAATTCTCCCCATAAATGTGGAGACAAAGCTGTGCGATCTCTGTTTAGCTTTGGACCTCCTGCTTTCTGCACCGTCCTGCCCGTGTTGACTCGTCGCTGCCTTCGTGTCGCTGCGAAGCACCATGAATGTGCCCGGGCACTCACAGAGCGCGTCTTGTGAGCGGCGGTGCCGCGCGCGCTTGTCACGGGCGGCCGCGGGCAGCTGGGTGGCATCTGTGCCGTGCCCGCCACGACGGCTCCCGGCGCGCGGGGCTGACGCCGGCGCCGAGCTGGGGGCGGTTAAAGCGATGGCCCCTTGTTCGCATCCCCATCGACCAAGTGAGCAGCCAGCCTGGCAGGAATAAGGTCCCTTTCTAGCTTTACATACGGCTCTCGTGTGCTATTCCCCCTGTTAATTAACTAGATTAACGGTTCTGGCTTCCTCAGACGCCTCTTTTTTTTTTGTCTGGTATGCTTTGAATTAGATGTAGCTATTATAAAACGTGTATCAAAAGCAAAAGATTAATTTTTTTTCTCTCATTTTCTGTGGCTTATGGGTATTTTTAGGCATTGCACCTAGCAAATAGAGCAAAAATACCTTTGTGCTGGTGAACATTTTAAATGCCATAAAATCCACTGTCTATCTGGCTTTATTTCCTTGAATTAAAAACTCATGTTTGAAATTTTCAGCAAAAGTGATCTGCCTGGTGTCGAGATGTATTTTCCTGCTGTGGACTTGTCCCTCTTTTTGCTCTCGGTAAGTGAGTGCTTGTTCAAAAGCAGTGTCATTAGAAGGAGTAATGCAGGTTCTGTGCTTTGCAGCCAGCCTTGCATTCACAGAGCCCTGCTGGCTGTGCCTCAGTTTCTCTTGATTTTCTTTGACATGAGTGAGAGCAGAATCAGGGCCATTTTAGCAAAAGCTGTTCTGTAATCTGTAAGGCTAGTGAGGGCATGAAAATAGGGAATCTGTACATAACCAGCAATGAAATAATGCAGGTTCTCTAATGCTCCTTGTAGTCACTTGCTGGTGATATCAGACATATGTCCGAGCCTCGGCAGAGGCAAAACAAGCAGTTACCTAGGGGAAGTCCAACAAGACCAGCACTGTGCCCCGAGCCCTGAGCCTAGAAACAGTTTTGATTAAATTCATGTCATTTTATAGGCAGGTGCAGTGCTCTGATATCCTTATACTTATTCTATAGCTCACCTAGCGCTATCTAGCAGGAGGAAAAGATGTTGGAAAACATCTCTAGTGGGGAAAAAAAAAAAGACAGAAAACAAACAGAAAATTGAACTTGTCAGTATTATCAGGGGGAGTGGTGTAACAGCAAAATAACTGGTGCAGTTCAGCTCAACGGGGACGATGAAGCAGCTCGGTGCCTTGCAGAGCTGTAGTAAGCCTGTCTTCTGTATGGGGACTGGTTTCATTACCTTCAATAAGATCGCTTCACTGAGTAGGATGAGCAGGATTTGGCTTTTAGAAAACTGCAGAGAATATTATTGCAGGATTCTCAGATTTTTTTTTCTCTTCTTAAATTGGCTCAGCAGGCCTTGCAAAAATCCCTGTGGGTTTGAACAAAAAATGATTTGCAGTTTCCTAGCGGCCAACAACTGTTTCTCCTCTAATCAGATATTGCCTTGAAGGGAGATTTGGGTTCCCTGTGGATCAGGCAGCTGTAATCTAAAGTTACTTACATGGGGCCAAATCCTGCTTGCTAGTGTGTTTTAAAGAGGGTTTTGTGGTTTATTTTACATCTAAGTCCACAAAGGCATTGGATGATATACAGAATGTGGTAAGATTACCTGGCAAAAGTGGCTGTCCTTAATATTGGTGCCTGGGCACACTTTTGACAAAGACGTATGGCTGTGATTTTCCTACCTTGAGCTTGAAAGAGAAGTCAGGATTTAATTTTATGTCAGCACCCGGGGGCTCTTTATTTCTTGCCATTGCTCTTTATTGCTCCCACACTGCAAGAACATACACCGAGATGAAGTCTCCAATAATACAGTCTATGGAAATCACAAGTGCAAGGTCACACAGTGCTCGTATTGGCCCCTGAAGGCCAACTTGGGCACTGCTATAAAAGCAGAGCCTCTTACGCCATTGACTCTTCTCTCTTCCACGGCTGTTGGCCTGGGAACACTCGAGCACTTACTGGACTACAGAGCTTTTCTGCCAGGTACCTGATGAACAGAACAGTGTTTTTCCAAAGGGGCTGCTGCTCTTCACCTGGAGTCAGTGGATGTTGTTGCTGTTCAGCACTTCCAGTCTGAGGCCTGAAGTTAATAGAGAGCCCTGCTCCCGCTCCAGAAGGTTGATATGCAAGAGCTTCGCTAGATCAGTGGCAAAATTATGTTCCAGAATCAGACTGGGCTTTCATCTTCACAGTAGCTTTGGGTTTCTGTGGGACAGGAAAGGCAGGCAAGCAGAAGGACCTAATCCCTTTTCCTCTGCCCATGCTGCTCAGTGCCCCTGTGCCAGATAATGCAGATAATCCCCTTTCCGTGGATGGAAGCACTGGCAGAGTTGTGGGCTAGCAACAGGTTGCCTGCAGGCCATGAGTAGGATACTCTTATTTTAGTCTTTGAATGAACCCACATCTTTCTCAGCTTGACTTCTGCTGCGTGATACTGGCGATAGATCTTAAGATATGCGTTGGATCAGACAGCACAGTGTTTCTTTGTTGTTTTGTGATGATTGTGCAATGACAGATGAAATGAGCGTTTGTTTTTCAGTTTGAGGTAGCTAATGGATTTCAAAGCTATTTCCTATTTTTTTTTTTGCCTAATTGTTTTCTCCCTGTAACTGTATGCCTCCACTTCTAGGATTTACTCTTACATTCCCATGCTGCTAGGTTGATGCAGATTCTGTGCACTTCCACAAAGTGACTTTCTGTTCAATAGAAATCAAGGATGCAGAGAAGACAGAGGCTGCAAGAGGATTGTTTTCATCTGCCACTTGAAATGTAATTTCCAACCTGCTTTTGGAAAACATGACACCCCAATCTCAGAAAGTGGGTAACGTATCATTTTATGTGAATGATCGTTTAGAACTGCTGGTCAGCTGACTAATGAGAATGACAGGCAAGCTGCATGTGAGTCAAATTTCTGACTCTGTTCTACAAAGGCTTTTTTTGTAGTGGCACTGATTCGTGAAATCCTTGATTTGGTAAGGCATGTAGGAAGGTCCTTGCAGGTCGTCACCACATCTCACATTAGTGTGGTATCCAGCTTCTGTAAATATTGATTTCTCTTTAAACAGGTTGTCTTTAACTTGTTTTTAATTAGTAATGGCAGATGTTCAGCTGGAAGAACATTTAGGGATCATTATTCTAATAATGTCCTATTAGCTTTTAAACCTTCCTCTCAATGTAAATGTGTAATTAGAGAGCTCTGTCTATCTGCTGTATCCTACTACAAACTCTATCTGTAAGCCAATATACTGGGATGCCAAAAAGCTGCAGAGATTATAAAATGTGTCTGATGATTCCGTGTTTTGGGTAATTGCACTCTGAGGACAGAGCAGAGCTGCAGAAGCAGCCTCTTCCCTCTCCGAGGCCATGGGAAGCTCTGTCCTCCCCGTAGGGAGAGGGACTTTGCAGGGGACACTTTGGTGATGGGGTTGTCATCGTTAGAGTTTGGCTGAGGATCTCTGTGACTTAAAGGGCTGAGGCTCTGCATCTGCCCCTGGCTATGTGACCAGTGTGGTGGGTATCTGAGGAGGCTTTCCCTCTGCTAGAAGAGTTTTGCTCAGTGTGTGTATTTAGATGAAGATTTTTTCCTCTAAGCCATTGTTTAACAGCTTCACACAATTTCATGGCTCAATTCCCAGCACGGTAGCATTGACTCAGCACTTCTTTAAAACAATTTCGTATCATTGCATATGCAGTGACTCACAGCAAGCCATGCCACCACCAAAATGGTGTAAAACAGCATTGAATCAGACCATGAGATGTGCTTGTATGTGTAGGATTTATCTTGTTCAGTTGTTTCACCCTTTTAACTCGTCTCTTAAAAAAAAAAAACAACCTGTTTCATTCACTGCCCTCTGGTGGCATATTCACTCTTCCTAATATATAACCTTCTCCTGTACGAATGTAGCATCCATTTAATCTGTTCTTTGCAAAAGACTTTAATATCATTATTTGCACGTGAGAAATAGATGTGCAAACCTTGTTTTGTTAGCTGTCTACAGTAATGTCAGCAATATGCAGACCTGTGATGGTCCCCAGGGACTCAGCTGTAGCTTGGTAGTCCCCTGGCTCCTGCTCCTTCTACCATGAAAGGTACTGCTCGGTGTATTGCTCCTGAAACACTAATCCAATTCACATTGCCTGTCACAACAGAAAACGTGAGTTTTTGCCATCAGGGCATATGTTAGAAAGGCGTATGTTGTTGTGCCTGTGTGTTTAATGTTTTCCTAGAGAATGCAACATCATAAAGCTCCTGCAGTGTGGAGTTTTAGTCATGTATCCACACCAAAATAAAAATGACATGCTGAAAGCTTACTCCAACTTTGCAGCCTCCTCGAGGCAAACCTAGAGTGACATAAACCTGCCATGTCTGTGAAAAGTGTTGTTTTTCTTCTAGCAGTTACATAGTCTTCTTGACTTCTTACTTGCAAAGATTTCCTTCCTTGCAGTCTCCCCATCATGATCACCATTTCTTTCTTTTCTCTTCCTGAAGGCAGAATACAAAGTTACTCGTGCAATTTAAAATAAATGATAAATGATCATGTTATCATTTGGACTTTCTTCTGGATCACTCTGGAGAGGTCACTCCATACTTACGGGGCATATGGAGGTTATCCGATGGAGTCGGGTAACCTGTTTCTCCTCTTCTGTATCGTGGTGTAAAGCAGAAGTACCATAATTTCTGTCAAATTCTCAGAGTCACATCTCAGCCAGCTGACTTCGATGAGGCCCTGCCTGCTTATACTAATTAGATATCTGATCGAACGGAGCTAAAAGACAGACAATTTTATACTGATGCAAGGCGAGAAGTAGATCTATCTGTGTCTTTCTTTTCATTTCTTTTGCAAGAGAAAGATGCCTGGTACTTTTGGAAACCGGAAGGTCTGTTGGTAATGCTGGCTTACAAATTGCTGTGATGATACCCCTGCTGATGGCCCTGTCCCTCTCAGTACACCTTGTGGTTTTGCTCAGACTCCTGTGTGTTGCCTCTTGCTGTTTCAGGGAAGAAGCTGTTAGGGATCTTTTTTAATTACATTGTGTTTCTCAGTGTTAAATTCATTCTTTCGTTCAGCCTGTGCTTGAAGCATATCCTGCCTGATATGACTAAGCTGTTGACTCATTTCTTTTATGGCCATAATAAAACTAGATCTAATGACCAACGTCTGGATATCAACCACCAACAGCATTTGCAAAAAAAATCCAGATTGTCCCTTTGCTGGGTTCTGTTCCTTGGGCATAGCAGCCATTACTTTAACTTACCTGGTGAATGTGACCTAGCTGTAACTGCAGCTTTGTTTTCTCATGTTCTGGAGATTAGATAGATAGTCTAAGAATTATCCCAAGCCCTTCAGTTCAGAAAGTTTCAACCAGCATTCTTACAGAATCTGCCTCAGAAACCATTAGCTCTGATAATGGTGCTCAAAGACTCACTGTAGGAAATCAGACTTGAGCTGGGCCGTAGGGATTTAATAATTTTATGGATTTGTGTCTTGCCTCAATTTTGTATCAGTTTGATGCAATTTGGGTGCCTCTCAGCCCCTGCTGTTCCCCGTGATTCCACCTGTCTGTGCCACATGGGGTGAGGAAGGGTAAATTTCTAGTTGTTGTTTGCAGGTCGATCTCCAGGAGTTTCCTGTTCTGCAGATCTGAAAATTTCTGTGAGTTCAGATGATATCCAGCAAATATTTTGGGCTAGAGAATTGGAGACATTTGCTTTGGAGAAGCTGAATTATCTTTCTCAAACAACCTAGCTTTTGCTTTGATATGGTGTTTGTATTACAGAATTGAGCTGTTATTAAATAAAGCTAAATTAAACAAAGAAGGTAAATGAAACAATACAGAATAATTGAAAAAAGTGTGGAAGGTGCAGGAAGTTTGATTTGTCATCCTAAAGTGCTCTTATACAAACAACTCTTAATCTGGAGACCTGACTGGAAAGTTTTTGATCTTTGAGGGTGAATGCTGCAGGCAAAGTGCCCTGAAAAAGTAAATTCAGAGCGGACCTTAAGCATCCTGCGCTGGGGTGTGCCTTAGTGCCGGGGAGATGAAATCAGCTCTTCTCTGGATCTGGCCCCCTCTCTTAAACAGAGCAGGCACTTCTTGGGGTGCGGACGCAGGCACGGACACTGTATTGCAGGCAGCTTCGTTTACTTTAGCCCTTTCATCTTGCCACGAGCTGAGTGGCCTGGGTGTGCCGAGCGGGACGTGAGGAAGCGTGTGGGAAGCCTCTCCTGTCCCACGCGTGGGTGGCTGGTCTGGGGACGGACTCTGCTGCTCCTCTTCTGCAGTGCCCAGTGCCAGCGAGGGCTCCAGAGCTTGCAGGTGTTGACTAGTGGCGTTATTCGTACTGAAAACATGGCAGGAATGTTTGCAATGCCTCATACCTGTTGTTCCGACAGCTAGTCCAGGCTGTAGGAAATATCTGAGAGGAACCCCGCCATGTGCCAAGCCTAGTGCGGCAGGATGTTTATCCCGACTAGAAGCCAGAGGCCCCCATCCATCTATCTGCACATCTGCGGGTCCTTCTTGGTGTCACCAGGGGCACCTGGGCCCCGTCAGCGCCCGTCTGCCGAGGACGTCGCCTGCTGACCTTCGTGTTTCTGCGGCTCCCACAGGGCCTAGATTCCCTGGAAAAAACCACATGCTTTGCACGCCGCTCGCTGAGAAGTTTTTATGCTCGGCTGTAAGCAGAAGCGCTGGGCTTTTGATAAGTGGTTGAGTGGTTTTAAACAATGAAAAATTAAAACAATCATTCAATTAAATGTGAGCGGATGCCCTGAAGTGAACCGGTGTGGCTAACTGTACAGTTTTATTGATGATAAGGCTTGGGAGCATTTGATCATTCTTATTTCGTGATTTGCTCTCTATCTTAATATTATCCTTTTTTATAGCTGAGGTGTTTTTAAAACTGTAGATAAATTTTTGGAGCATCAATACATTTTCTTAAAAAAAAAAATGCAAATTTCTAGGTACAGATTATTTAGAATATACTAAGCCAGAGTGAGTCTTACTCAGTTTTTACTTAGAGCAGGATTTTAAAGGATGCTTTGGGTGTCTACAGAGCAGACTGTCACCTGGAATTTTCAGAGTCACTTAGGCAACAGCCCCCCGGTAAGTACATCAGAGAGCTGGCCCTTGTGTCCCTTGGAGACACAAATCACTGTTAAGGCTGCAGCCACAGCCTCTTTGCTGCCCTGAGGGCAGGAGCTGCTCCGTCTTAGCACCTGCAGGGACGAGCATTGCGTGAAAAGCGGATCTAAAGCAGTTGGAAAGAAAGGTGCCCTTTTTGAAATAAATGAACATTTTATTTACGATTTTTTTGTAGAAATTGAAAACTTCGCATAAGCTTTCTGCCCTAACCTCCTTGAATGGAATATATGAATTGATGCCCAGGTATTTCTTGAAGGTTTGGGGTTTATTATGTTTTGTTTCTAAACCCTGCAAGCTTTCTGAGTGCTTCCCTGTGGATAGGAAAACAGTGGGGGAAAAGGAGACAGCGCAAGTCTGGGGGTTGTTCACATTATTGCATTCAGAACAGGGAAGAGGGAATATGCTCTTCCATTTTGAATATTAGTATAAAAACATCTTGGCAAAGATTTCTCAAGGGCGAGAAACTGCCTTACTTCACTACTCTGTGAAGTAGAAACAACTGCAAAGTCCACACTTTCGAGGCGTGATGATTTTGTCAATTTAATTTTTATCAGCTCTATGGTAGACCTATTTCATCTCTTTTCCTTCCTTTCCCTCCTCTCCTTCCTCCGCACTTTCGTACTGTGTTCCTCCATGTGTTGTTCTGTGTAGTGTACTGTAGTTGTTACGTGTAGTGTATTCTCATCATCGTTCTTTCTGTATATGCGGTGCTCTTTCTGTATGTACCAAACTCTTTGTGCAGCGTTTCTGAATAACCAGGCAGTACCTTCACCCCCATGGCAGTGGGTAAGGTGGTGCAAGCATGGAAAAGCGGGAATAGTGCAAATAATGACTTCCTTGGAAAGGTGAAGTGCAGTTTACCTCAATACAGTAAACTAATTAAAGCTGGACTCAAGTCTTATCCTTGAGGCTACACATTGACAACTGGTGATAAGTACGTATAAGTCAATGACAAATAAAAGTGCCTTTTCGTATTAATGTAGCAGAATGAACTTTATGCCTTCCTTTTGGGTTTCTAAGAGTGACTATTAACAATTTGTGGGAAAACGATGTTCTAATGCTTCTCCGTGACCTTTTACCGTGGCGCCCAGCTGCGTGGGGTCAGGAAGGAAACACACGGATCTGGGAAAGTATTTGGTGTTGGGAGGCGAAGTGGCCCATAAGGCCACTGCTTGCTAAAGGGAAACTCGGGTGTCACTTCTCTCTGAAGCCACCTCACCCCCCCAAACACTCTGAGCTGCTCCCTTGAAGCCGACTGTCCCCAAGAGGCCTGTGTTGTCTTCCCTAGGTGATCCGACCGTTACAGAGAGTTAAAGAGACTTCCCAGTCTCTTCCATATGTTTGTGCCTTCTTTTACCAAACTCAGTATAACAAAGACGCCAGAGACATTTCAAGTTCCCTGCCCAAGTTGCACTGTGTCTTCAGGGCAGCTGTTACCCCTGATGCCTCTTTCCCTGTTGCCTCTTGATTTCAATGCAGTTGTATTTTGAGTTGAACCAGTCCGTAATTATCTGTGTGTGCTCGCTGCAGCATTTGTGGCTGTGGACCTCAAAGCGATGTTCTAATCTGGGATGCAATTGCTTGTTATTTAGCAGTAATGAACCAGAAATAGCCCACCCGACCGTACAAGTGTAGAAATGAGATCCTGAATGCCAACAAAGCCTGCCAGCGGGCCATATTTTTTCAGAGCTGTCCTGCATATGAATCTCTGCTCTAGTCTGAGCAGAAAGAGAAGCTCTGGCGTGCCCAGAAGTGCTGCTTCAGAGGTGCTGCTGGTGTTGCTGCCATGCCACCGCTTAGCAACTGCACGTTACGTAAGTGTCCAAAATCTCCATGGTAAGTTGAAAGAGGAGAGACAGAGATTATAACTTCATAACCCCACGTGAGGGTCGTATGTGATGCTGCAGTCACGCAGGGCCATGGTATCTGCCGGTACCACCACTCGCAGCTAAGGTGGGTTCTTAGCAGATGGCAGTGAGGAGTCGGCTGTGGCATGGAGCTGCCGAGCACGGACGGGGGGCAGCGCCCGCTCCCCTCCCTGCACCTCCGGGGTCCCTGGGGCTCTGCAGAATGAGCTTGGCTGGCCGCAGTCCTTGAGCCACGCGGGTCCCTGCCAAGCCTGGGGAAAACAAACAAGCGAAATGAGGAGCTGTAATGTTCGTGCAGGCAGGGGTCAGGGCCGATTGCTGCAGAGCTGCAGGAGGGCTGGCTTTGGCCTCGTGTTCTCCCTCTCTGAGCACTGGGTGCATGTTGCAGAGCAGCAAATCCGGTGAAACTCCTGTGAGGGCTGCTTACGTGCAGATGAACTGGGGGGGGCCTTTCTCTGGCCACCAGATGCATTCCCAAGAGATCTGTTTTGCATCGTTAGTGCCTTGGTCAGCCTCTCTCATAGAAACGTGATAAAATCATAGAGGAGGTGATGCATGTCACACTGGCATTCTGGTTTTGGGGAATCACATGGGAATGTTATTAAAATTGTTTGGGATGTGATTGTGCAAGGAACTGAAACACTTCTCCAAGGCAAAATGAAAAGTTAGCAAGAAATGTACAGTCTGAAATTAAATATTCCAGATAATTTTGAAAACATTCAACAATTCTTTTTAAAGCATCAATCAGAATTTTGTTTTTGAAAGAGCACTTGCTCAAAAAAATTACTCGCTATGTAATTGTTCAACAAATTCATGTAGAAGTGTTGTTTAAAAAATTCCTTCAGAGGTGCCTAAAGCAGAGGTAACACCTTAGGTAAGTGCACACGGTTTGATGTTCATGATAGAACAAAGAGATCATCTGTTATATATATGCAAGGTATTTTATCAAAGGCTCTTAAAATGTGAGATTTCTTTTGTTGAAGTTTGACCATGCAACAGATCAACCTGTGTCCCTAAGTATTTCTAGGTATTCTGAAAAAGAAGTGCTTTAAAAGTAAAAGGATAAGGTATTAAATAAGGAAACACTGTGGTGTCTTGGGAGAAGTTAGATAACAACAAAGTCCCAAACCTTTATCATTTTTATGATGTCTTAAATATAATTAACAGGAGTGATGAAGAGACTGGAGGCAGAATCCTCTTGAGCAGAGTGTAAGGTGAAATGGTCTCTGTGTACTTTTTGAATCTAATAATTTACATCTCATTGAATCCAATCAAGTTAGCAGTTTATCACATTAAGATTGCATTAAGCTGGCTGTCTCCAGCGGCTGAGTTATTGCTGGAAGGGACCCTACAGCACTGTGTCTGGGGTTTTATAATCCCCAAGGAGAGAGTAAGACTTTGGCTGGGGTGTGTGCAGTAAGAGGTAAAAGAAAAACCCTTTAGAGCAGCTAATGTATACAATGTCCTGTTTGCTAGTGAGGGAAGAAAGCTGTGAACCATCGAAAAGAGCACAGCTGCACACGCCCCCCTGGCTTTCACTCATTCATTGAAACATCACTCAGATCAACAGGATTGGTGCTAATTTTCATCCTTGCGGATGAGGTTTGGTCAAGTCCCCTAAATGTGACTGCTGTGCCTTGCTGACAGCAGGTGCCCGGCCGCCGGGCGCGTGGGTGGGCGGCAGCTGGAGTTGTGTAATGCCACTTTAACGTGTCACACTGAGACTGCGACTGATGGGCTTGTTAGCAGAATACTTGGAAATTAAAAATCTTAAATTGATCAGCTGTAGTAAGGAACAAAGTGTCCAGTTTCAAAGTGATGAAGTAATGGCCTGCTGGTCAAAGGTAAACGTACAGCAAGAGAAAGGGACAGACTTAACTTTAAGAATGGGAAGTTAGAAAACAAGATATTTTGTGTAGCACTTACATGATCTGCAAGTATTTTTGTAACTAACTCTTGCTTTTGAGGCAAAACAAAATTACTGTGATCTTTATGTTCATATGTAAGTACCAGGCCCGTAAAATGAACAAGCTTGAAAAGCGTTCTGTAGAAATTACGTTGATGCCATATAGATTTTTATAGAGAATTTTCCCTTTACACTGGAATTTTATCAAGCAGGTCTACAATTCTGTAGAAAAAAATATAATTATTTCTTCCAGAAATTCATGTAAAAGAATAAAAAAATACTAAACTCCTGCTAGTGCTACTGGTAGCTAAGTATGCATAGGGCAAAGCTTATGATGCAGCACACTAAAGGGCAGACACTGGGTGTGTGCGAGCAGCGCTGAGAGCTTTTTCTCCTTTTTCTCTTCATCTCCTGCTTTTTCTGTCTTGGGCAAGGATTGTCTCCTATTGAATCAATGCTGTCCCACCTTACGGAACCACTGGTGCTTTCTTGACCTCACTGCCCCCACGAGAGGCTGAGCCATGCTGCATTTCACAAATTCCACTTCATATCAGTGTTTTCCCACACACTATTGCCTCTTTTACTTAGAAGTAGATTGAGATGTCTTCCTTTGGAAATCTGTGTGCTTTGGAAGCCCGTCGTGTGAGAGAGCAAGCTGTTGTCCATCACTTACAGGTGTAAAGACAGCTGTCTATGCAGGAAGTTTGGAAGTAGACTTTTAAATAGCACTTTTTTTTTTTTTTTCCTGGTTATGGCTGCTTGTTAAAATAATGACATGAAGTTCATTGGTCTGATTGTCTGCTCTGTCTGCTCGGCCATTTTCTCACTGCTTTGCAGGCCGCTCACATTCCGCTGAGTAGTGTGCAGGGAAAGGTTTGCAATATTTTTTAAAAACAGCTTGTGGGCAGTTGATCTAAGATTACAAGTATCCTGCAAATTGGTTGTCATTATTTGAACATCAGAGAGTGAATTGCTGCCCTAGGGCCAGGGCCAAATAAATATGGTTTTGCTTGAAAATGGTTTTATAATAATTTGAACATGTGCTGAGGAGAGGGTCTTCATCTTGCTGCCCGTATCTCATTAGGACTTAGCCTCGTGCAATGGCTTGGGAGGCAGGGCAAAGAGAGCTCAATTCTTTTGAAACTCTTGGTCTTATTTCTCTTAGGGCTTGTGGTAGCTGTAACCCAATTAGATTTGTTTTGGACTGGCTAGATAAAATAATATCCCACAAAAGTTAAATAAAAATCCAGGTATTCCTAAAATGACAGTTCTGGGATTTGGAAAGACATTTAAGTATATGCTATATTTTCAGAAAGGGTTTTGGTAATTCCCTATTTCAGTACTGGAGCTATTAGCAGTCAATGGAATTGCCTTTTAATAGCGTCTCGCTGTTCATGTCTGCACTTAGCCCAGTGTGCGTAATTAAGGAGCACGCTGACAATTTTTCCAGAGCGCTCTGCTCAACCAGGCTTCCTTTCAGGCCCTGCAAGCCCTCAATCAGCTGTATTTTCTTCTCAGCTGACATCACGTTTGCAATCAAGTTTGCTGTTAGTTCTTGAGCAGACCTTTTGAGCTTTCCGTAGAGCACACATCTCTTAACCCGGCCAAGTTTTGGTGCAGAACCTGGGCCACAGGGACATGCCTATACTGACGTCTGGCTGGTTTTACAAAGGTGGCTTTGAATGGTGAATGTGCTCCAGGAATTGTTAAGATGGTGGAGGGCTCTGAAGGACACCAGGAAGGGACTAGCTTATGCCTTACCCTAGCCCTGGCACCTTTCCTTGGCCACCGTTTACCTGCTTTGGAGGCAGGGAACTGATATCACACTGAGGTTGTACAAAAGAGACTCATCAAGCAGCCATGCTATTTTTAAGTCTGACTTTTACTGTCACAGAAGAGATTTAATGCAATAGTGAATGGAGTCAGTATGTCTTAAGATTTGGCCAGTGATCAGCTGGAGAGAAAAGACTTAAAGAATTCCTTGTGTAGGTAATAAAGATTTTGCTCTGTTACTTTTGCTCTATTTTGTTTCGGTGGGCTTAGACACTAAGAAGCGCACTCAGTTCGGTGGCTGTATTCCACATCATCCGCGTGTCCCTCGCAGACAGGTAACAAAATCCTAAGTGCGGTTTCCTCATTTCTGCCGGCGAGCAGGTAAAAAAGGCAGCCGCAGGCTGGCTTGGTGGCAGGACTGGCGGGTGTCCGTCGGACAGAGTAACTCTGAAAATCACCTCAAAACGCGTAAGCAGCTGCTGGACGCCGGCGGTTGGTGCGGCCGGCACGGGCGCTGTGAGGCGTCACCGCGCAGCGGCGCCCCTGCGAGGGC
>VZSV01000133.1:1513745-1582410 GCA_013398735.1 Nothocercus julius
GGGGGTTGGACTAGATGATCTCTAGAGGTCCCTTCCAACCTTAAGCATTCTATGATTCTATGATTCTATGATCCAGGGCAGGCAGTAGCTTCTCTGAGAGCAAGAGAGGTTGCTAATTTCTTTAATAATTGTATGGCCAAGCTGTGGATTAACTGAATAGCAAGTCATCAGGGTTGGTTATTTCTTCCTTGTCCCTGGATTCTCTGTTTCTTCTCTCCGACAGAGAATCCATCCCATAATCCTTCTTTTTCCTTTCAAAGTAAGGCCCAAAGGAAATATGACTCAACAATTTGTCTAGGATATTCGTACATGGAATTGAGACTGTCCAAGCTTAGGATAGTCAAGAAATGCAGGATCAGGTTCATAAACCTGTTTTTTTCTGCTGTTTTCTGTCTGTATTTGACCCACTTACTGTAGAATCCTCATGAAAAGTTATACGCTTCAGGAGCCACCGGTGCTATGTAATCCATCAAAAGACTGGAGTTGTTTAATACTGTTGTTATATTAAGAAAAAATTAAGCCAATATAGAATTTTCTTTTTTTAATCAGTGAAATAATTTTTTAATAAACTAAGAGGTGGTTTCACTTCTTGTAAATATGTCGGTTTGCATGAAACCACTTTTATTTCAAGTAAACTTGTCAAACCATCTTTATTGCTTGAATTTTGGGTTTGACATTTTATCACTTTCAAGATCATGGAATTTAAACTGGTGATTAAAAAAAAAACCCTTAAGGATCTCCTTTACTTTTTAAGAACTCTGAAAATACAAGTGCTTCAATTCAGTCTTGCCCGTTAAAATGCAATAGTTGCAATAGTTTCTGGAAGTGTGATCACCATTAATCAGAATAATGTGTCCTAATCCTGCCTTACATATATAATTTATATTTCCTTTGACTTCAAATGCACTTGGTGAGAATCTTCAGAGTGGGGTGCAGGTTGGAGGGCTGGATTTGGAAAGTTAGCAGTAAGAGGAGTGAAAGATATGGGTGTCTTTATGAAAAAGGCCTATATTTTATGAAGACTCTTTTGCTCCCTGAAATAAGATGTCATCTCGCTGCTCTCCAATATCATGGAGATGGGTTTAGTTCTTTGGAAATGTCCTGGAAACACTCTCTTTAGAAGGTCTGCAGTAGGCAGGAGAGAGAAGTGCAGGGCCTATTTCAGACACATTTTGTCTCCAGTCCTATTTCTGAGCCTTTTTGGTTAATATTTATTTTTATCTATTATAATAATTCCATACTTAATAAGCACCTCGATAACCAAACACATGCATAAACAGAGATAAATAAAATATTGATGTTATCTGGATGTACTGTGCTCTTGTAAGAATAAAGTAGACTATTTATACTGCTTTGAATAATAGCTAATTGTACTATGTGCCTGCAGGAAATAATAGGATAAAACTGATCCAAAAAGACAGATGTGGTAGAGGAGATAGTTCAAGATCTCTACTGGTTTTAGATGGCCTTACTAAAAAACTCGAGGAGAGAAGGTCCAGGTTTCGTTGTGCCAACTGCTTAAATAGTATTTGTTGCCTGGAGTGCCTCTAGTCATGATGAGAGTTTGGATGCAGCCCAGACTGACAGCTTTAAAGAGGCAGCTAGGTCCAGAGATTTTAATTCAACCTCCTCCAGATTTCTAGAAAATCTGAAAAAAGCATGTCAGCTTTAAGTTTCCATGTAAGGATTTCAGTAACACATCTGCGTATAATTTTCTTAACATGGATATGTTCTTTCAATCAATGAATTGCCTTTGGCAATATTTTAATGCAGACTTACTTATTTGGTTGGACTACTGGCAGGTATTAAGTGAAAATGAACTTCAAACCTTCCTAAGGTAGCACATTCCTGATTCGTCCTTCTTGTCATTAAATGACCAACTCTCCAAAATGCCTCAGAGAAAATATGAGTATTACAGCGTGCCAAGCAAGTGCAGGCTCTGGCAGAGGAAGGAGAAAAGCCCTGTCCGAAGGTGAGGTGTTTTCCCTGGTAACTCCTTATCGCTGACCAGTCTTGATTACCCCGGCGCAGCTCGGCACTCCTCCCGCTTGCAGCAATGCAGGGGTGGTCTGAGGGCTCTCAAAAGTCTTCCCATTGACTTTGGTTGATCTCAGATGAGTTTGGGAAGCAAGGCCACCCTCCAGGTCCCAGCCCACCCACAGTGTGGAGCCTCGGGGCTGCCTTTTTCCCACAGGTGGGAAGGCTCCTGGGGCCGGTGTGAGAGAACTGGCTCCCTGGGAACCCCAGCCAGCAATGCGAGTCATTGCACCTCAGCTTCCCCATCTTAAAACTGTTAAAACAACTTAAAAACAGCATTTGGTAGCTGATACTAATGATCTTGTCCACAAGAAGTAGAGGGAACTGAGGAGCCTGAAACACTGCAGGTCTTGGAAAGGATGGCAGAGGCACATGTTAAACGCCCTGGTTCAGTTTTATCCCTCCTCGGGACCTTTGTCCAGGATTGCTCTATTGCTTCCATTTCTGCCAGATGTTCGATTTCATTATGATGCCTCCTGGATTAGAACAAAGAGCAGTAATAAGTTTAATTATTTAATCATTGATGAGGTTAGGCTAAATTAGACATGAATTCAGTTAGGTAATTCTGAATATAGTATCTTGAGATGGATCTGAGAGCCGAGCAGGCCCAAAGTGCTGAGGAAGCCGGCAGCCGTGCAGCGCGCGTCTCCTTGCACCAGCTGGAAGAGCCGGCCCCGCTCCGGATCCCACAGCCTTCCCTGCCTGCCGTGGGGAGGAGGGAGCGTCGGGAGGCCCTCACCACGGCCCCAGAGCTGCCTTCATCCCTTCCCTCTCCTTGCTGGCAGCACGAGGGGAAACCTCAGTTCTCGGTCCTCGCGCCGCAGCTGCCCCTTCCCGGCCGTGCCCATTCCTGTGTTTAGATCACAGCACTTAGCCAAGGAAATCAATAATACCTCTGGTAGGTGATTCCCAAGTGCAGATGCAAATAAGTAACCTGGCGGCATCGTAACTGAACAAAAGAAGTCTACATAGACCAGCATAACAACGCAGACATAGACTTTCATGTATTTATTAATTTGATTCATAAGAGCCTCCTGTATTCTGCTTCCCATTTTTATTGACTCATATGTCTGAGTTTGCTTTGCTAGGAAGAAAAAATAGTAAAAGATGAGCCACCAGATATTTTCCCTGTTTATAGTTCTCATATATCTTTGCAAAGCAAAACTGTTATTAGAAAGCCTAGCTACAGAGTGACATTATCTGCAGCACATAAGATGCTTTTCCAGACAGTGTAGTAAATACACAGAATTGTCACATCCCAGACATTCCCTGACGTTAATAAATTAATGCAAAGCTAAGAAATTAGCCAAGCTAAAATCTGATGTATACAATCTTAATGATTTACAGCACAATTTTTGAAATAATTGAGTAATGCCCTGGGACATTTTTGTCTGGAGCCTTTTATTCACCAGTTTTACAACCCTAAGAATGTGCGGTGAGTGGCTGCCTCAGCTGGTGTAGCTCAGGACAGCTCTGCTAACAGCACTGAAGTAGCTCCTGGGTTAGAATAGTCCAGTTATTTGTATGGACCAATTTTTGAATCACTGTATACATGTTTAAGCATAAATTAAGTATCTTCATAGCCTAGCAGTGATCTGGTAACCTCTCGGTATGATTGTGTGTCTTTATGTCAATGTGTTTACCTTTCTGGTGCTATTTGGATGCCGAATGTTGTTTCAGGACATAAGGAGGTAAATCATGTCAGCAAATCTGCATGTGAATGAGTAAACCAAGCTGCAAAAGTGGATCTGTCCTTCTCCACACTAGCTAGGAATGCAGTCTGATTTTAATTTGAGAAACCTACCTAGATGGAAAACCTCAAAGATGTGAACTATGATGATTTGCTGGGTTAAAGTAGCACAAAGAGATTGAATTCAAGATCAGACTGTGCCATCTGACAAAGGTGTCTGTGTTTATATATAGAGTCACGTGTCTATAGCTCTCAAGCACTGCTGTATGTACAGCATGATGAAAAAATTGAGAATCATGTATAAAGAAGACCTCTTGGATGTGTGTTCCTTGCTGAGGTTTGTGGGCTGCCGTCCACCACCTGCACAGAGCAGTATATGCAGCACACTCCATATAGTGCTGTAGGGCACTGCAGCGCGCGCTGGCTCAGTCACGTCGTGGCTCTGTCTTAGCTGTTGCTGCTCTTGATCAGTACAAGTTATGTAAAGCTTTGCAAATTTGAGCTCACTTGTCCTTGCATCACCCCGGAGTAATATCATAGCCATTTTAAAAATGGGAAGCTGAAGCAGAGAGAAACTAGATGACTGTCTCTAGCCTCATCCTCAATCAATGTGTATCAAATTAGCTTAATGTTCGTCCGAGTGCACAGATTTGTC
The DNA here is from genome assembly GCA_013398735.1 of Nothocercus julius. Classification (NCBI taxonomy): domain Eukaryota; kingdom Metazoa; phylum Chordata; class Aves; order Tinamiformes; family Tinamidae; genus Nothocercus; species Nothocercus julius. The sequence continues at coordinate 1,518,128 of VZSV01000133.1, forward strand.
TAGGAGAAAGTGTGATCATCACCAGATAATGTCATTCACTTGTCATTATGGTCAAAATGACTAGACAGCATAAAGATACATTGCTGCTTGTCCCGAGAGCCACGTCACTCAAGCTGCATTTTTCAATGATAAAATTGCGCTTTACGAGTGATCAAGTTCCAGTGAGGTTCAGCGGATGATCAGCTCCCCAGCTTTCAGTGGGGACATTATCAGCCATATCTGTCCCCCACCCCCCCATTAGGTGTTGTTAATGTGGTTTAATATAAGCATGATAAGCCCTTCTTTTGGATGATAAATGCTATTTTCTGTAAAAGCGAGTGCAGGCTCCCTCTTACATCCTGTATGACAGACAGATAAGCAAATGCGGTCACTCCCAGAAAGTCACCTCTGCCAAATGGATGACTTTGCCTGCTGGGACAAGGATTAGAGTGTGTCCTAATAAAAGGAAGGATGAAAAAGAAAAGACTCATTTTCAAATCAGAGATTCTGATTACAAAGCAATTATTACACATGCTTGAAGAAAAGTGATTCCCAACAGACTTTTTTTTTTTTTTTTTCTGGAAGATTTCAGACCACAGAAGCACTGCATACCTCCATAGTGCTGTGCTTATAAAGGAAATACATATTAGCTAATCTCATTCTGTGACTTGCAGTACATGGGCTGTAGCGCATAGGCACCAAAACTACAGCAACTGAAAGTGCATCCGGCTGCTCTCAGCACCTACAATCTGGCAGCTTCCAGAAGTGTTTGGATGGAAAGTGGTTTCCTGTTACCTTTTGCTCTCCTCCACAGACTTTCTGAAAGACCACTTTTTTAAAACTGGGTGTAAAGAACAAAGGGCTGGATATATATTTGGGTTAGACTTTAACCTTTTAGAGACCTCATGGGGCTGTGGAGCTGCCTGCAGCACTGCATGCTCTCCCTGCACATTTGTTGCCAGGTTCTTGCTGGCTGTCTTCACTAGAGCAGGAGAGAGCAGGCAAGTCGCCTGCTCAGCAGGGAAAGCGTTTCCTTCCTCCAGAGGGTTCGCTCTGACCAAGCTCTATTCTGCAGCTGAGCTCGTACCTGCAAATGAGAGAGTTTCAGTGAGAAAAAAATGGAACAAAGAATTTCTGAATGGCTAAAAAACTGCCAGGGCAGAGGGGGAGGCAAAAATTCAATTAGAGCTATGGGGAAGGACTAAAATCTAATTGCCAGAGTGTAGGTTGCTGGATTTCTGCTGGACTTTGTGAATATATGGGCAAGACAGCCCTGAGGCTTAGTACAGCATTTGTTATCTTTTGGTTTGTGTTGTTTCTGATGCTGTGTTTAAACTCTTCTTTTTTTTTTTTTTTTTTTTGGAAATCTGTTCTGAGTTCTCTGAAATGTGAAATGTCATGGTTCCAAAAGGGAAAATATGGAGGAGGACAAACCCAACCTGACATTCCAGAGTAGCTGAGAATCAGGAAAGCAAGAATCACGATAAATGCTCATGAAGAGCCGGGGGAAGGTATTACTGCCCTTGACATACAGACTGTGAGTGTCTTTTTAAAGAGTATTTTAGGACTTGTTCTGGTTGAGGACTCTGTTCACTGATTTCTGTACATTCCTGTCTCCACATGGAGCTACATGCTTGGTATTCCTTTGGGAAAGTCAGAGAATGGCCTGCAGTCGGTTTGTGATCTCAGTGAAATGTGCAGAAGGCAACCTAACATATTCACCCATCCCTTGGTGCATCACCTTAAATCGTATTCTGAAATGCTTCTCAGTGCTAGCCAAAGACTGGACTCAGTAGTCACGTTAAACGTAGGTGCAGGGGTCTACACCTCTATACCATTTGTATTATTTTTCTCTGCAGCTACATTCTGCCCAGCAATCATGCAGGGACTCAGCAGTTTAGCTTGGTCCTGGGGGTTTTATATCCACAGTTAAGCCCAGTGTGACCAAAAAAAAAAAAAGTCCATTTGGATTATAGCAAACAGTCTGCAATAGTCTTGAAGAAAGGGGAGTTTGTGTCTTTCATTAACTCCACTACTGGAGTGGTACCTGGGTTGCTAACTGGATGACTCCAGGTTCAGTAGGGTTCTCACTCCCCTGAACTCTCTTGCCTTCTTTCTAGCCTGTTGCTTTTTCCCCAGCAAACAGCTTTGAGTGAGATACTTAGTATGCACAGACCTAAAGGTAGCTGACTTTGCTACACGTATGTAAGATGGAGGAGTGGTCTGTGTTTACACTGTTATTCTTGCTGGACTTTGGATGTCTGCTAAACTACAGCACATGGGTGCATCACTTCAGTACGCAAACCTGTCCTGTGGGAGACTGCAAAATCACAGCTGTTTCCTGTCTGCACAAGGTGGATTAGGAATTGCACTGCATTCCTGACCCAAAGGATTGTTTTGATGTGTGTTCAGGGAATATGAGTTAGATTCAGGTCTACAAAGTGACTTCGAATATATGCAGAAGGAGTCGGTCTCTCTGGAGATGAGCAGAAGGGAGAAGTAACCACCAGCCCTCTCCTGAGGAAGAGCACTGGGTGCAGTTCTTCTCATACAGCAATCTAGCACGTAGCACGAGCAGGAGAGACTGTGCCTCTGAGATTAGAGAATATTTTAACTCTGGGATTGCTGGTCAAGAACAGAAGAAAATGAGACCAGAGCTACCACATAAAGTACTCAATTTGGCAGCCGTGCCTGAGTACCACAAACACTCACTGACACAGAAATGAAATCCAATGGCACTAGAAAACAGGGAGCAATATCTACCTTCAGATAAATAAAAGACACTGCATTTACACCCAAAGTACTGATCTGCTCTTTGATGGTAGTTATGCTGCCAAATCATGTCTAAAGAACACAAAACAAAACAGAATATCTGAAGAAACTTCAAATGGAGGAAGGCTCCTTCCTCCATGTACTGCAGACATGTCTTGTAATTGCTGTTATGTATCCTGCTGGCGTTTCTCTGCATTGAGATGTATGCATAACAAATTTAAAGTGGCTGCAGTAACATCTGGATGGTATTCTGCTGGCATAATGCATTGGTAAACAGTGTTATTGGAAGTGAGAAATGATGCTCTGCATGTCTTCCGTCTGCCCTAGCAGTACTTTTCAAATCATGCTGAAAGAAAGATACCCCATTAATGATCATCCAGGCTCTTCTATCCGATTTGCAGTGGGGTTCTCAAGGGGAAAATTCATTAATAACTGTTATGTGTCTATAATGTGTCCTAAATTAAAATCTGACTAAATTGTTGAAATCCCAACTCCTGACCAAGAGTACTGATACTTTTCTAAGGGATTTTACAGCTTTGGTGATATATTGCTAGCTACAAGGGGGATTGCAAGCTGCAAGGGAGATTTTAGAAGTAGCAAAAGCACTCACTTTACTTAATACTGTCCCATATTAATGAGATGAAGCCCAGCATTTGGATTCAGAAGGTGGAAATTTCAAAGGATGCCTATCCAGACTTGTATTTCCTGTGCCCAGTGTAAATTAGTACTTTCCACTGGAGTCAATGGAGTTATACCAGTTTACACTTGATAAATTCTATAAAACTAGATGAAAGTCCTATACCCTAGCAGATTTTATATGCCAGGTTCTTTTTTTTCAGAAATATGAAATACAGAACACTGTCATTATTTTTATCCCTTAATCTACTTACTTAAGCAAAAATAATACAAGTACCTTTGCTGTTCCTTTCTTGGGAAGAGTGCTGACTTTCTCAGAGATCCCGGTAGTAATGAATTTTTACCAGTATGACTAAAGGGGAAAACAATTCACTGTGAGTTTGTTATCTGAATATGTTTTCCTATCAAGCAGCATGAAGATAATCCTAATTTATTTGTATAGCGATATAATCTTGTCCCTGAATACCCCTGCATCATTTTATTAACTCTGTGCTGAAGTATTTTTCCTATGTACTCTGTGACTACTTTATAGTTATTGAAAATGAGAGGAGTTTAAACTTTTTTAAAAAACTAAATACAAGAAAGGTTCAGTAATCTATTTAGAAAGCAGTTAGTGAAACTCCACTTGTTCCAGTTAATTTCATTCCAGATATATTTTCTTCTATTTATTATGCCTCTGCAGTGCAATGGCAGAGCTCCTCTCTCTTATCTGTAAGATAGGCTTTGACTGATATTTCTTCTTCTATTCTGTCTCGAAATCCCCCTGAGAGTCAAGTGCCACCATTGGGATCCTCTAAATGGGCCTTTGAAGAGAATTTTTCTCAGTCAAGTTTTATTTACTCACCTTAAAGATCAATAGTAGCAAAGGGAGGAGCAGCTCTTTGAGCTGCTGAAGAGCACGGGCCTGCCCAGTGCAGTGAGCCCAGAACCTGCTCAGGACGTGTCTCAGGCCCATGGAGAGGGCAGTGGCTGCAGGGCTCGTAGGCAGCTTTCGCCTAGGCAGACGTGAGAGGGAGCAAAAAATATACAAAAATCATCCTTGTCTTACCCTGGCTGGGCTTTTAAAAGGGAAGGGGGCAGATGGAGGGCAGAGAGCTTCTGAGGTGACAGAGCAGCATGTGGCTGTGGCAGAAATGTCCTGAGTTATCTTTGGAACCAGGTAGTACCCACCAAACTCATGTTTTTAAAAACTTGTCCCTACCCTATCCCAGAGGCCCTGTCTGAATGTTTCTAAATACGGCTCTGGAGGTTGCATATTCTGATTCAAGCACAGAAGCAGATACAATCAGTGGAAACTCTGGCCCACGTCATTAGTGAGCCAATCAGGTAGATTTTATGCAAACACAATTAGGGCTTGCATGACTCAGTAGCTTCTGTTCTTGCTATCTCCTTCCAGCATTTATTCGGAACCCACTTTGAGTGCAGCCGAGCACACAGCAGATACTGAGGAATGCGGGCATGGGCTCTGTTTGTATAAAGTCACTTTTTGGCAAATTGGCTTCACGTGCCCTGATTGTGCACCAATAATTTTGGTCTGTACATTCAAGCTAAACCCCTAATACAAAGACAGACAATCTATTTGGAACTAAAAGATTACTGAGAGAGCTGACAGTTACAGGTAAGCATAGGGACATTTCATTTATAAGACAGATTTTGCTGAAGTTATAAAATGATGATATAGCTGCTCTGAAACTGGTAGTAACAAATGATTTCTAATATCAGTCCAGAACTACAGCATGTAAATGAGAGAAATTCTTTTGGCAGATACCCTGCCAGCATTTAGGAGCTGAGATTTTCCCTGAAAGATAAATGGCTGAAGAAAAAGATCAAGAATGTCTCCAATTTAAGACCAAACTCTTGTGTTTATAGGTTTCTTAAAGTTTGTTGCTGCTCATCACAATGAGACAGACCTGGCCCCAGGTCTTTTCCCCTCCTGACGGGTTTGCAGGGACTGCTGCACATACCGGTGTCAGAAGAGCAACCGTAAAAACGTATGTAAAACTGAGGATGGCACTGGAAAAGTCGAAGGATCAGGATGCTGGATTTGCATATTCATGACAGCTGTTTTGCAAACTATTTTGCAAGGAATGCAAAGGGACTGTAGAAGGCCAGACATGATCTTGCAACAGGCTGGGATGCTGGTTCACTAGGGAGCTTTTGCTGTTCTGAGCAGTCTTAAATGTTCACATGAGAACTTCAGTAAGAAATGATATAAATAGATTGTACCAGGTATAAATTAGGCATTAAAAGTATAAGAAATTCTGATTTTAACTGATTATTTTTACATGTGGTATCCACTAGAAGGGAAGTGTCTTAAATTGTATGTGTTCAGTGGACATGTTTGAAACTCAGTTGAATTTTGCATTTTTTTCCAGAATATCATTGGTATCATGTAATATTATTTATACAAAGAGTGCTTTGTTTTGCAATTTCTTCATTTCTAAACTCTTAGTTTTATATTCAGTAACAGGAAAACTACATCAAATGTATTTACAACTAATGTAATCTGAGCCTTAAAACTGTCATGAGTGAAAAAGCCTTGAGATAAGTGACATGGGGTGTGATGGGTGGCTGAATGCAGCTAGAACGGGGAAAAGACACTGTAGCAATCGGGGTTTCTAGGGAGGTACAAGAGCCTCTCTGTGGGCTAAAGTGGTCATCTCTGCCGGCATTTGGAGGGCTGGATTCAGAAGGAATGATCAGATCATGAAATGGACTTCTGTACAGTCTGTGTCTGTAGCCCTAGTTTTAAGGTCCAAGAGATTTTACATTTCAGAAATCCTCTTTCTGGCACTGCCAATGCCTTGCAGTGCCAGCTAAATATCTTTGATACCTGCAAAGTTGGTGCTGGCAAATAAGGGATAGAGTGGAGTGAGGGATGAGAGATGAACACAGGGTCTCTCCCAGACAAGGCATGGGGATGAGTCCCAGACATTGGTATCTGCAATCCCACAAGACGAATCAACAAGAAAACCAGAGACTGCAGCAACTTTTGCTGCAAGTTGCAGACTTATCAGTTGAAGACAGTAAATCTGAGTACATTGATCAGCAATGAAATGACAAAGAACTGTCAGTGTGTCCAGTCTGGAAAGAGCTGATAAAATGCTCAGGTGCATCAATTAAAATATCCTTGTTGACAATGGGGAAGTGTTTGTAGTAAAGTGTAAAGCACTGTCAAAAACTAATTTAGAATGATTGCCAATTTAAGAAAAATTGCAAATAGGTAAGGCTGAAAAATAATCATGGTTTTAATAAACCAAGAACATTTCAAGTCTGTCAGACTCTTGTACATCAAGGATGAGGTCCTTTCACAGTCACTAGGGCTTTACCCAAAAATCCACAGTTCTTACTTATTAAAGAACATTTCTCAGCTCCAGTGAATTATCCTCTAATTAGAGGTCAATCTTTTATAAGCTAAACATATTTCAAAAAAAAGGCAACCTGCAGTTAGTCATAGTGAAGAGACAAACTTGGAGGAAAAAATAAATGTTTCTCTCTTTGCAGAAAATATTACAACAATTTATCTTTTTATGTTGTAGTGAATCTGTAGAAAGTATGTAAAGCAAGAAAAAATAATGGAGATGCCAGATATTAAGTTTAGAATTGTAGCACTTAATTTATAAGATAATAGAAATCAAAAAGTTCCAAAAAGTCTATTTTGTCTGGAGGGAAATGGCTTAATCACTGCAATGGATTTTTGCATTGGTAAACATTTTGGGAAGCTGAATAGAGAATTTTCTAAGGAAATTAGTTAAGTTAGTGTAAAGAATTGTTCACTTAATGACTTGTTAGAGGTCCTAAACAGTATGGAATTTTAATAAATATGAAAAACAGATTTTTAAATACCTGATCATCACTCAACACCTGATCACTGCATTGCTAGTGAGTCCAAGCTCTGATAATGGTAGACTTGCCTTTTAGGACAACGAAAGAGGCTGTAGAGTTGACTTCTGCTGGGTGTATGTTACCAGGGAGGGACAACAGATGAATGCACCTGCACGGTGTGTCCCCAGGTCCCCCATAGTTTATGTAACCATCTGCATACAACTGCTCATGCGTGACAGGTTAGTATTGTTTAGAGCCACTTGTGTACAGCTTTTAAAAGTAAGCGAGCACAAAGGTGTATTCTTAGTCTGTGCATTTGTTTGCGTTCAGAAATGACTATTTGTATGAGAAATTCCCCATTTTGCATATATTCATGTGTGTGAGAGTGTGTGTGTCAAGCATGTTGAGTAAATAGTAAGACTCTCTGCTTAACAATCAGGACAGAAGGAACCAATGTGAGCGCATAAGGTCCTATGCAGTGTGACGCAGCCTATAAAACCTCATCTACCAGCAAATGAAATATTCTTCTGTGCTGCTTAAGAGAACTCAGTTTGCATGCAGCCAAGAAAGTATTTTTGAATGTGTAATTGCACAGTTGTGGTTATACAGCTTAGACCTGTAGGCTTCCCATCTTGCAGATCCCCACTCCCCTCCGCACGGGAATTATCATCAACCTTAGATCAAGAAAATAAACCGGAGAAATTTTCCTATTCTCAGGCCCCAGAGTCAACTGGAACATGCTCAACAAAACTACTATGAAAATCATTTTGAATCCAGAGGTATAAAAGAAATCTATGTGTATGCAAATGCATGAATACTTCTCAAAAGAAGTGGAGGAAGAGGAAGCCAACTAGAACTGTTCTAATAGTGTAATATACATTTATCACTGTTAATGGATATGGTATCATACACGGTATTTAAGTAGAGTAAACTCATGGGCCGTAAAGTGGTATTCAGAGTTATAAGAGCAACTTGCAGGTTTAAAGCATGTTGGACTTGCCTTCTGCAGGTGTAAATCAGCCTTGCTGCGCTGTTGTCAATGGAGCTGCCCCCGATTACTGCAGCCAAGGATCTGTCTCATTAGGTTCATCTGGCATGCTGTGTTGGAAACTATGTCTTTTGCAAGCTTGACAGTTTTTGTTGCCAAAAACTTTTCAACCTTGAGAGAGCAAAAGAAATGTGTGACAAAACAATTGTACTTTGGGTAAAGCATCTCCTAAGAAAATCTGGTTTTCCCTGTCCAGTTGCCAAGCGCTTCCTCCCACATAAGCAATTGAAGTCTCATTTGAGCAACTTAGCGTGAATACTGTAACTGTTGTAAGAAATGTGTAGTCTGAAAAGCCATCAAAAGCATTTAAACCAGCCTTTTCTCAGACCCAAGGGTAATAGCTGCTGACCTCTCAAAGACAAGTTCTGGCCAAATGTGAGGTTGCCAGGAAGTCAGGCAGCCACTTTAAGAACAAAATTTTGTCTTTTCTTTCTCCTCAAACACCCAGACAGCGGAACTCTCAAACATACTGTAAAGTTGATCATGCACCATTTTCCCCTTTCTGTGATCAGTAAAAGAATATTCATGAGAATACAGAGTATGTCCTTAGTATAGCAGAATCTGACAGTGATCATGAGGATAATGAGCATCAATAGTACTCTCAGTTTCTGCAAAGAGATAATACACTCTACTCTTCAGAATTTAGAATGACAGATAATTTATGTTTTACCTTGTCTTTTAAAACTGAAGTAAAAAGTAAATTTTAGCTATTTTTGTCATCTGCTACACAGGATTTTTATGCTTTGAAGGCCTTGCTATTGCCACGTATATATAGCAAGAAAAGTCTTGATTTACTCCTATTGATTTTAACTTTGCCTTACATTTTATACTATGAGGAAGCATCTTCAAAAATCAATATTTTTACATTTTGGTAAATCTGCTTCACATGGCTGGTTCCACCTATCAATCGCTGACTTTTGAGTAGCCATAAAATATAAGCAAAAAGGAAAGCTCGTCAGCATAAAACCTTCCCCCATCTTCCTTAATGTTGCTCACAGTAAGCCTCATTGAACGTATATGGTATGTGCTTTCCGTTAAATGATCAATATTTGAATTTAAGGGCTCATTTGAAGTTACGACATTCTGGATGTCTTGTACCTCAAACTATGTAATTTAACAATAACAGTAGGGAGAAACTTTCCAGTATATTAAACTTTAAGAGCATAATAAAAGTACAAATGACCACCAGCATCCTTGTTTTACAGGCCGAGAAATAAAGGTATGTTGAGGTGACAGGAAGGCCATATAGCTGATTAGTGACTTTTCCTCAAGTTGATGTGTAGCTTCTGCTTCTGGCACTATATGGTGGAGCACATGTCTGGGAAAGAAGCAGATTGCCTATTCGGGCTCAAAATTCTTCCTAGTGGAAGTCCCTAGATCAGTATCGTTGCAGCAGATTTTGGAAAGTTCTGCTTTCTTGCTGCCTGGGCTTTTGCCATTGACTTCAACAGCTGCAAAGACATCTCCAAAATATTTTGAAATAATGTTAAAAATAGGGCTGCTTCCATTAAAACTTCCATAAGGCAACATTAACATTTGTGACCAGCACTTAGCGGGTCACCCTGGGTCCCACTAAAATTGGCAGGATTAAGCAGATTTTAATTTTAATAATGAGAAGCTGTCAGACAAATAATTTCTGCTGCTGTTTATTCACAAATGTAAATTCCTCTAACAGCCATTCAGGGCCCTGAAGGACACCTGCTGTTGTTTAATTTTATCCAGCAAATGCATGTATTCTAGTTATGTGCCTCTGCAAGTGAGGAGCATCTGTCTCCTCGTATTCTCCTTCAGTGGCTTGAACAGGAAGGAGGACAGGAACCATCATGGGACATTCAGGAAACCTGGCCTGAGCCACCTAAACTTGCCCAGGAGACAAATAGCTGAGGCTGCCACTGGCCAGTTTAGGGAGGGGGAGAGACCAGGATCCAGAATCTTATTTCCCATTTATTTCAGCTGAAAAATGGCCTTTAATTCACAACATTCTTCAGCTGTTTTCTGCCAAGCCCATTCCCATACCCGTTGCAGGAAGCAGTAGCTGCAGGCGCGCGAGCAACAACATCGCAGCCAAGCAAGAGGGACTCTTGTCTCGAAGTATGTGGGAAGGGGTCCTGCTCAGTGAAGCAGCCTAGCCAGCTGTAGCAGAGAATTTCCTGATGAAAAGTGTTAATGTCAAATGAACTTCCCTGCGAAATCTTCTGTGTTTCTGCCGGCAGCCTTACAAGCAGGGTTGTTGCAAAAGGGACTGCAGGAAGCGCAAAGGAAGAAACTGTCTTTCACCCAGAATGAATACTGATGGCACATAGTGCTTATTGCCAAATCCATGCTGTGCCTGATAGCATCACACCAGGTAGCTACGCTCAGTTGTCCATTATTCCTCACCCTTACCCAGCAGGAGCAGGAGTGTTCAAGAAGGAAATATGCGGTAACACAGGGTACAGGCTTGTTAAAAGGAGAAAGTGAATCAAGGGCACAAAATGAGATCTGGTGCCCTGCAAAATGAGACTCTGAAATACATATTGCTGTTATTTAATGACAGTATTAATCCTCATATACAACTGACAGTTTATTGCTTCCTGCTCTTACCCCCACTGCATAAGGCCTCATCTATTCTGTTTCTTTATCTGCTTGCAGGATCAGCTGCTTTGGAGAAGTTTCTTAAGCCACCCAAGCAAACTGGAAGAATAGTTAGAGACAACTCTGCTCTTCCTCAGACTCTTCACAGTGTCACTCACTTTTGACATGTCCCTGGAACGGAGGACCTGATTCCGTATCTGCAGAGGACCCAATCCCGATCCTGTCCCTTGGAACAACTGGAGACCACACTGGCCAAGGAGCTCACTGGGTGCTTAAAGTATGTGTGGCTCTCTGTAAGTTTTGATGTACTCTCAGTAAGTTATGTTGTCTTTCTAATAAAAAATGTCTTTTTCTTTTGAAATTAGAAGACAGTCGCCTGATTTTTTGTTTGAGAAGGATGCCGAGGGTGGCCCCAGCTTGTGTTGCAATGCTGAAAAAGAGCTCTTGTTCTGACAGATAAGAATGGAGAGAGCTTTTCAGATTTCTAGTGCTTCTGTTTTGGTGTGTCCAGTTAGAGGCTAAGGACACACATAGGCACGAGTTATGCCTGAAAATCCTGCTCCTGAGGTTTTCTTCACTGAGGCTTCAGAACTAGTCCAGTGGCACTGTGCTTTGTTGTTATTCTTTGTTGTTTATCCTAATTGCTAGGCTGCCTGAGCTGGAAATCAGCTGCCTATATCAGAGCTGCCTCTCTGATATAAGGGATGAGGATCATTTGTCTAATGGTGCAGTACTACCCTCTTAATAGATAATAATATTCATTAATATATAAAAAATGATAGCAGGACACTCATTGGATTGCTTTAGTATGAACTATGTATACATGGAAAACCTCAACAGATCTTCATTGCGCTTTTGTAGGATTACCTGGACCCTCTTGAAAGCTGTGAACAGTCCTGCAGTTTCATGTCAAGCTGAAGTGCCACATTACTAAGAGTATAATATAGATCAGCTGAAAAAGTAAAAATATTCTAGGAATGAAGGCTTCGGTGATGAAATATGACATTAAGAACTGAAATCTGGATGTATTTGCTTTGGAGGTAGGAACAAGGCATAGTCATACTTTTGGGTTTATTTCCCACTCAGAGGACAGGATGCCATTCATACTCATTCCCTTTTTGTGCTTAGATGCAAGCCTGAATCAAGCCAGAGAGACTTTGTTTTGTAGAGATGTTAAGTGACTTTTTTTTCTAATAAAAGGGCTCTGCTAAGTAATTCTGACCATTTAATTGGAAAATACTCTGCACTGCTCTGCCTGACCCCTCTAAGCAAGGCAATATTATCATCAGCATGCAGAAAAGTCCGTGAGAGAAAGCATGCATTCAGCATGTCTTTAATAGAGTACAAGTAAGGGGGCAGAAGGGAACTTTGGGGTGTTCCTGCAGTCCAGCCACCCATTTCTCTGAAAGTGCAAGCCCTCCTGCCTGCTTCCAGGGAAACTGCATTATCAGCTGCTTTGAATGCACAGAGCTGGTGCAGGGATTAGAGCATCTGACAGCATCACATGTTTGTTCTACATTCAAGAATATCACTCTCCACATTATCTGTAATAATGTATATTTGGTCAGTACATTCAAATAACGCTGCAGAAGTGGAATACATGGGGTGAAATCCAGGTTGGGAAGCACCTGGCACAGGCATAATCACAACAGAGCTATAAGGAGATCTTTTCAGCAATTCTGGACAGTGAAGGCAGGAAAAAAAGACAATTAGTGTGGTATAAAATTCACCAGTTTCTGTTTGGTGGCTTAAAACTTTTTCTAGGCTTTCTCTGAGCTTTCCTGCTAACTTTGTCAGTAGGACTCCATGCTGATTTTGTCTCCCTTTGGGTCAAGTGACTGCCAGTACATGAAGACAGCTGGGGTGGCTGGTCTAGTGGCAGCCAGAGTGGAGTCACTGGGCCCTGGGTGTTGCAGCCAGGCCAGGAGTTGACATCCTCAGTGCAAATATCACCACAACTTTAAAAAAAAATGGTCCAGTCCTGAAACACATTAATTTCCACTGAAAAAAAAAAAGGTTTTGCTCTTTTGTCAAAATGTAGTGTATTTCTTTTAGATTAATGAAGTCTTCCCTGATGACAGTTTTAAATCCAGAATGCAAAAACAACACCTCGGATATTGGTAGCTTTGCATTTTGTCATGAATATCTTAACCAGTTATTAATACTATGGGCCACTGGTGTTCTGTCTTCACTGGGGTACGAGGCATCGCTTTTGTTACAAATAGGAAACATGCAGTTATTTTCTATGCATAGGGGAAGCACTCTGTTCTCATAGAAAGATGAATTATGTAGTCCAAACAGGTGACACATAGTAGATGTTGTTGCTTTCCATAACCCGAGATGTAACCCAGCTGTGCCCTTTGCTTTTGCAGATGTCAGCTGTACCATCTGCTGATGAAAAAAAAATGTGCATCACTGTGGAAACACTGAGCAGGTCTGTGGTCTTTTCTGCACTCTGGTCAGGCTGCTTATTTTTAAATAACATGACCTTTATTGATTCTTACAAAAATGAACTGTGCAAGATGGAAAACTTGAAACAAATATTGTCACAGTTCCCTTTTAGTTTAAAGATGACTATTATATTACAGAAATGTTAAAATTAGGAGAGATGAAAATGGTTCAGATTGTTTGAAAACATTTAGGAGACCCAAAGAAAAAAAAGTGATAAAAGAGACAGCAATGGGATGGGAAAAACACTTTTTCCATTGAAGTCAGTTTTGGCATTGCCTTCCATGGGAGGGGATTTCATCAGCTTCAGTGTTTAATAGACTAGAATTTTATTGCTTTCTGCCTTAAGAGGAACGCTGTGGCCTGAAACCCTTTTCTTTCTGGTAGGCATAAACTGGCTCTAGTAGCCAGCTGCTGTCAAGCACTGGCAGGGAAACATTGAAGGGGAAGGAGAAATCCTTGCTCCCTGGCAGTCTTCCCATTTTCTGTAGTTAGGCCAGCTGTTTTCTGACACTTCGCAAGAAAGCTACAGAAATGTTTCTTTCTGCACATGAGACCCTCTGGCTCTGCCATCTCCAGGCACCCCTAGGATGGGGTGTCTCAGTCCCAAGAGCTAAATCCCAGACTTCCAGTTAAGTTTCCCCGCACTCTCCTCCTGCTTTTTTAACAGCAAGAAGACAGGCCAGAAAATGTGAAGCATTTTTAAGACTCTAGCCTTGTTCAGATGCTCTTCTTGCTCCCACGGAATCATAAAAGACCTTCAGTTGTGGTCTTTATTAGCCGCCAGTGATAGACAAACCAAGGAGGTTATGTGTGTAAAACATGGTTGCGATTGCTTGATACTGTAAAGGACCTATCAAGGTTTCTCCTTGTTCATTCAGTCAAACTCTAGGTGACTCTATAAGGAACACGTCATGTGGATTAGCACATAACTAGATAGCTCGGTGCGCTGGAGTGTTTCTTTTAAACCATGAGTGTTTTTTGTTGTGCAGTCCTGTGCCATTGCTGACATAATGAAGTATCAAAAAAGTGTCTAAGTACTCAAATCACTCACATGTAACTGTGGAAACATGACTGTTCTTCCTGGTTTTGTTATTTTGAAGCTAGTGGCAAGAAGCTGTTTGTGCTCTTGCATAGCTTTCAGGTGCAAACTGCATTTGGCTAAGTACCCTAGAGTCTAGTCTTAACCTACTGTCTATTCTAATTGAATGGAGATGCAAGACAAATTTAAGAAGTACCGTGGGGCTTTTGTCAGTGAAGAACAGCCGGAGTTCTTCACTAAGCCCCAAACAATGCCAGGCTCTCCAGACTCCCTGAAGAAAGACAAAAATGGGAAGATATCCTAAAAACAGAGAAATAAGGACTTGTACTCAGACTGTTACTCTGGTCTGAGATAGGCCAGCTAGTGGTGGAGCTGGCTGCTCTGTTACTTGTCTGCCTTCCTGGCAGCCTGGATGTTCCTAATGACTGATGAAGAATCAGGACAGTTTCTTACATCTGGTTAGGTAAAGGCTGCTCATGATGGCTTTAGATGTGTGACGGCTATTTCTGAGAGCTCCTGGGAGATGATATACTATTGTCATAGGTGAAACTATAGACTCTTCCAGAAAAAAACATTTGATGGCTGATCTGACACAGACAGATGCTGATGTAAATGTTTAAGAAGAGTTTGTTGAACTATGTGACATTGCATGTGTGGTAAAGCAGAAATTATATTGCTGTTTAAAGATATGTTATAGTATAGAAAGCAGTGGATGAGGAATGGGTGAGGATGGTGCCAAAACAGAGCCACTACTGTGACAAATGTATTGCCAAGTGAGTGTAGCAAGAACAAAACTTATCAACTACATATATTCATTGTTAGTGGCTCATCTTGAATTTGCCATTTTAAGATACTACTAAAATTAATGCTGCCCTAAGAGGTGCTCTTGCAACTAAGGATGAAATTGCCCAATTAATTAAAAAAACTCCAAGAAGATGATAGATTTTGGGAGAGAAACACTGAGCCGTTAAGTACACCACCAGGCACTTATAAAATGGACTCTCTCTGCAGAAGAATTTATTGTCTCATTTCTGCCTTGCAGTAGGAACTGAACTGAAGCAGGAGCTGCAGAAACTGAAGATCACATTTGCAAATCTTTCACCTTTCAAAAGTGTTCTTTTTACTTGTGTTATTAAAAGAGCATTTTCATGAATACATTCCTACCATAAATCAGTGATTTTAATTATGTAAAATAAATTACTTTCTCATTGAAACACTCTTTCATTTACAGATGCAGACTCTGAAGTCACCAGTGTCCGTGTCTGTGATTTAGATTGACAGTGAATGTAGGGAATCACTGACATGTTCATTTCTGGTGAGGCAAGTGCAAAGATTTTTCAGATTTCTTACTCTTCTTCCTCTTCCTCCCATTCCAGTCCAGGGTAGGCCTCAAAAAACATTTAATGACAAAGAGTTGTGTGCAGTGGATTCAGTAATATAATCAGAATAATGAAACCTTTGGCCCTACTGGAGTAGCAGTTGATAGAAGAGATCACACATGTAGGATTGTCTCAACGTTTCTCTGGGGCAGAATGATCCATGTCCATTTTCACATGGAGCACAGGGGAAGATCTTGAAGCAGAGTAACATCAGAAATAAAGAAATAAGCAGTAGACAGCTGTAAGAGCCAGCACAGAGCATTCTGCATATTAGGTAAGGGAGGGAAATATTAAAAAGACAAGAAGATACCGGCAGAGGGATTTATGAGCAAGAAAAGGAGGCCTGCCTAGGTCTGAGCTGTGATAACGGGGCTTTTCTCAGCTGGCTTGTTCTCTGCCTCCTGCTCCCAGGGGAGTTGCCAGCCTGGGCTCACTCCTTCCCCCACCTTTTATGGCCTTTGAGTGTGGTTGATGGTGGCAGGGGAAATGGATTGAGCATCTCTACTGCACAGCCTGCAACAGAGCGGTGTTCCTGCACCTCAGCTCCCCAGGTATAAAAATGGAGATTAATGTATCCTCAGCACTACCAGTGATTGCGAGGTATTTGTATTTTATGGCAGAAAGCACTACAGCAAGGCCTATGTCTGTAATCTTCTCTACTGTAGCAGTACCCAAAGTCAGTAAGTAAAATCACAGCCTTGTATTGATTTTATGTTCTGCTGATAATGAATTTGGGAATCCTCTGGGATTAGATAAACGTGCTGACACAGAGCTATGGGGTAGGCTCCTATATTTCTTTTTCACAGCCGCTAGCCACTATCGACACCCACATTTTGTTACAGTGATGTATTAAAATTCAATATGTGTGTCTGGACTTATTTAAAACAAAGCAGCGAGGAGGATGGAGAGATTGGGGGTGGGGAAGGAATGAGATTGGGCTGCTAATCCTAATAAAAGGAAACCCATTCAAATGAATAATTTTATAAACTCCTGTGTACTTGTGCTGAATAAGAAATGAAGCCTCTTGCTATTAGCTTTGGCAATAACAGAGCTGCTTTGGTTATTAAAGCCTCCGTGAGGAAACACCTAGCATCAGAAAGCTGCCAGTGAACCATGTAGTCACTGGTCAAGAGATTCTTTCAGTTTATAAGTTCAGGGAAACATTTTCTTCAATGAAAAGAAGAAAACCAAATTCCTATCGTATTCAAAGCAAAACTGTTCTTCAAAAAATTAATATTCCTGACCACGCTCTAATAATATAAATAATCCCTTTTTTTTTTATGCTAGGAGGTATACCTTGTGTGGTATTAACACACATCAGCACCACTGTAAAATGCTTGAAATACATTCAAGAGAGAGAGGTAAGGAGCAGATGTGCACCTGAAAACCTGGAGGGAGGTCCCTGAGTGGTAGACCCTGCATCACGCAGACACTGTTATGGTCCCCTCTTTGTGAATACAGAAGGACACAGAGCAGGAATCCCACATGAACTGCTGCAGTAAGTGTTCAAAACCATTTGAGAACTGACTTTATTGGTTAAGATTTAATTTTTGTACTTCAGTGACTTGTATGTAAGTATTTCATGATTCCTGCTTATGGAAGGCAGGGCTTGTAACATTTACAAAGCTCAAACAATGCTCAGAATTTGCTGAGACAGTGATTTTGGAGGTATGTGCTGCTAATCAATGTGTTAATGATTTCTCCCATGCTCTAATCCATCATTTTATCACAGTACACAGTTTAGCAATTTGCTCGTGCTAATTATTACAACCCCCAGAACAGTTCTGAGTAAAGCTCCAGGCTATGTTTGCCATGTTATTTACATTTCTTCCGCTTACCACAAGGAAGGCCCAGAATCCTAGAAGTATTAAGAAAAATTTACTTAGATACCGGAGGTATATATTTTGCAGTCAGCGTGTTTCCCTTTGTCATCACTGCAAAAAAAGGCTTACAAAGAAAGCTGTTCTGTCTTCAGAATCCTATGCAAAAGATCTTTAAGAATTTTTAAGGTTTATTTTGTAAAGGTGTTTAAGTATTTGTGGCATATAAATGGTTCCTAGATGTTAAGTCGTAGTAAGATCTGCAAAGTATTTCACCTGCTGTTGCCAGTGCAGTCAGCTCTGCATGTTAGTGTCCATCTGAAGATTTTTGTCCACAGGTGTTCATTGGGGAAAATTGAGTTTGTCTCCTTCCTATCTGTACATGTGAGTTTTGCCCACTCCTTATGCACGAGAATTTGTTGTATCTGACTATTTGAGCAGTCTCCCCGTACAGTGACTGACAGTAGGACGGGGCTTTCAGGGTGCCCCAATGCACTAACGGGATTTTAGTTGGCAAGGGTTAATAGTCAAATGTGTTTGAGCAAGCTGCCAACCCGGAGAAGGGCACTGAGATACTGCTCCAAAAGCCAGTGGGGGAAGCAAGTTAAAAGCAGTGCAGCCTTGCGAGGTGTCACCACTCTCCTGGACTGAACTCTGCATTTCAGGGCACTCACTAGGGACTGTGCGCTTAGCCAGGGAGCACTGGGCAGGTGTTTTGGGGGCAGATGTGACTGGAGGGCTTTTCAGCTTACTGACATGCCCGTGGCCTTGCTGAAAACTTGAAGGCAATATTGAAATTGCAGTCCGTCACAGAACAGCAGTTTTCAACCTCCATCGTAATTGCCCTCTTAAAAGTATCACAGAAGACTTTCCTGACAAGGCTATTACTGTTGGAAGGACAAAAGGAAAGTAGTTAGTTGGCTGTGTTCAGAACTGGGTTATCAAATTAGCTTCAGCCACTTTCAATTACAGAATCTCATGGTTTTGAAATGAGTTCTAAATGAGGGGCTATAATTCTTTGTCTGCAGTGAGCAAAAGAACATAATCATCATTATTTAACAGAGGCCTACAGTCTAGCTCGCTCCAGGATAAGTTTCATCCAAAAGAAGAAAGGATTCAATTGGCATGAGCAAGGCAAAAGATTATCAGCTGGCCAGACTTCAGTGCATTTCTCAGTCCTGCAGCTATGGGATTGACCTTGGGACTCTTCCAGGAGGGCTTCGCTCCCAGAATTGCTCTGAACCACTAGCTAATGAAACATAAATACCAAAAAATTAGCACAATAGGGGTTGTCCCAGACACACATCATTCCAGCCTAAGTTAAGGTTTTCTTCTGCGGTGACTTCTATTCCGTCTGAAGAATATTGTTATAACAGTGGTGTTAAATTCAACTGTCTGCTACTGTCACACTGTTACAAGTAGAGAGAAGAGTAAGGCTTGTGACGACAAAAACGGTTCATTTTTTGTCACGAGGCAGCCTTCTGCCCCTTGTTTTCCCTGATGAAGCAGAGAGGAGTGGGCTTGCTAAGCCTTGGCGCTATAGCTGCTTTGCCCAAGTCAACCAGAGAATGAAATGAGATCTCTGAGGCTCCCAACATCCTCCTTCAAATAATGTGCACGGGCAATACCAGTGAAGTCATCCTAGCTTCTCGGTCTCTGAGGGATGTGCTGATGGCATCCGCACTGTTACTTGCTGCATGGCCCAAGACAGCTGCAGCTACAGCTACACAAATTGCATGAACATGTCATGCCAGCCTTGGTAGGCCGCAAAGGAGATCAACAGAAATTTTGGCAGGCATCATCACATGCTTAATGATGCCTATGTCCTCTGTAACTCAGGCTCTGAAACCAGTTTAAATGTATTAGGTTAAATTATGATCTCTCTTTGCCTCAATGCCCCCATCTAGAAATGAGGGACAGTGGTTCTTCTCCGTATCTCAGGATGGCAGCTGCAAGGGTAAGTAAGGAATGATGAGATACCTCAGGGGTGGAGGCACCAGAACAAATACAGGCTTGTCTCCATATGAAAGCTAGCAAGCAGTACATGATGCTATGGATGCACACTACACGAGCTACTCTGCGTTGGTGCCCTCCTGTGTGATCCTGATGCAAACTAACTGTGAAGTCATCCATTACACCTTGAAAGTAAATTCTGCTCTAGACTATCTCGCAGTAACTTACCTAACTCCAGATTGAGGCATCTGCACAGAAACTCACACCGCCTCTGAAGGTTGTGGCTGTAGAGAGAGAGGACTCACCAGGTTATGAATTGGAGGGAGGAAGGGAGTGCATAGGGAAGAAAGTTTTGTACATTGCCTTTTTTTAAGGAAAATTTTAGGGAAATGAGGGCAATCGAAAGACCTTCTTTATTCTCCTATTTACTGAATTTCAAGGGTCAAACATATTACTTCCTGACTGTTGCTAAGTTTGGCCTAAATATCTGGGGTGTAATTCTGTCTCTGCTGAAATCACAGGGATGTTGCCATTTATTTCAACAGATCACTGGTTCTTTAATTGTTGTTTTCACTGTGTTTCTGAATCAACATTACCCTCAGGCTTACAAATGTATTTAGATTTACACACAGTCATGAATACACACACAAGTGAAAGTGATGGAGAAAGAAAATGTTTTGTTTCAGGTCCCACAGCTTTTATTAGTTTGTTCAGTTCTGTACACTAACTTCATTTTCAACAAGATTTCTATTCTGTAATGTCATAAAATGGATATCTAGGGAAAACTCACGCCATTTCGCACTAAGCATGTTGTTACTGATGCTGTTAGAAATTTAGACATTGGCTTTCTTATTTTCTTTGTTATTTTGGTGGGGTTTATTCTGTTCCTGACCATAAATGGAGATTTGCTGACAACATCTAATAGCTGCTGAAACGGCTTATAAATTTTCCTCAGAAAACATCGTAATATTATGTATGCAAATTGGATTATTGTAAACAATGGGAATATAAAGGTCAGTCAATTGTGCAGTAACACAAGAAAAGCTACAAAATGTCTTCTTAATGGATGTGTTGCCTGACTAAGGATTACACTATTTGCCCTCAATTTGCTGGTCAGAATGGCAAGGTACTGTCATTTTGGAAAAGTAAAAGTTGACAGAAAATTAATTTTCCAATTAGCCCTGGACAAGAAGGAGCATTGTCCACATGACAAAAAGTTGACGTAAAAATGGGAGGCAATTTGGGAACACTGGAATAGGATCTTAGGACTTGTCACAAAAGGAGCTTCACTGAGGCACTGAGTGAACAAACTGGGCTAGGGCTGATTCCTGGGTACATTAGCAAGGTCACATTCTATTTCTGTGCCTCAGTATCACTTCCATGAAGTGAAGCTTGGCCTTTCCCCTTCCTCATGATTTTTTTGTCTTTTGTCACTTAGATTTTAGGCATTTCACAGGAGACAAAGTGGGTCTTGGAGCCTTGATTTTGTTGGGTTCCACTTGGCACTGCTATGAATCAAAAGATTATTAATTAGAGACATTTCTGTTTACATCTGGCATGTCCCTACATGCTGGCTGGCTCACAGAGAACCTGTTGCCAGCTCTCCTGGTGCAAGCAAGCTATGCCCCTTGTGAACTCTGGAGACCGTGAGCAAATCAAATCCTTCTCTCAAGGGATCTGTGAAATTCCCTGCAGTTTCCTTTGAGCAAAGAGGATCCCACCAGCTCCTCGTGCCTCCACGAGCACACTGCATGCTCACGTGCAGGGAGGGCAGTACATGTGTGCACACAACCTGTTTTTAGCACCTCAGAGCGCAAAAGAAAGGGGCAGCTGGTGTGTAGCTGTGCTGTGTTGACACACCTCATTCGTGCAAACCTCTGTTAAATGGCCTAATGAAACAAGGTGCTGCTAGGGAAAAGCCCATTTAACAGAGTAGCCAATCCTATTATGTTCAGTGAAGGTGGAAATCTACTGGATAATAAATTAACTCTGAATTTATGGCTTTAAACATAAATTTTCAAATCTAGATTGTTTGATACATTTTTAAGCTTGCGCGTAACTTGGCTAATAAGATCAGTATTGTTTCTCCCTCGGATACATTTTACTGGCTGTTCTTCTCTCTTTTTGTTTCCATAAGGGCAGCAGTTTTACTGCTCTATCGTCCTTTTCCAGAAGGAACAGCTGTCATTACTCACACTGCAGGAGCACTCATGCTCTCATGTCAACAGTGAGGCCACAAGATGGAAGACACCACCCGGACTCTTAAGCAAAGGACTGTCTCTGTCCCGAAGACCTTGCAATCTAAGGCACTATGACAGTGCACGCATCCATCGATCAGGGAGAGGAGATGCGCTGTCTCTGAGTGCCACCATCAACTGTACGCAAGCCATTTTAGGCAGGGAAACACTGTGGCTGTGTATGACTTGGTACTGGGCCTAAACTTGTAAGTCAAGAGATTGGATTTACTA
Source organism: Nothocercus julius (assembly GCA_013398735.1). Taxonomy (NCBI): domain Eukaryota; kingdom Metazoa; phylum Chordata; class Aves; order Tinamiformes; family Tinamidae; genus Nothocercus; species Nothocercus julius. The sequence continues at coordinate 1,540,072 of VZSV01000133.1, forward strand.
ATTTGGATGTAAAACAGCATGAATATAGCTATACAACTTCCAGGCCAGATTTGGTATGCTCACGGCGCTGTGGGAAGCCACCTACTTGGGGCTGGGCCAAGCATCACAGCTTTGGGCTCTGTCCTGCAGCGTGAGCATATGTTGTCTCCAGTGCAGTATGCAGCAACCCTTGTCTTGAGATGGCTTCGCTGGCGTGCTACCTGAGGGATACAGAGTGCTCCACGCAGTAAAATCCTGCTGGAAGGATTGAGGAATCTTCCTTTCAGTTATTGTTTCTAATGAATCACAGCATATACATGCATAAAAGAGTACAGTCACCAAATCAAACCACATGAATAAAAACTGAACTTTCATCCAGCAAACCAAGATGCATCTTGCTAAACTCTTTACTGACAAGGCAGCTCAGGTGATATAATTGGCACCCTCGCAACCTTCTCATCTTTGAATGGTACTCAAAAAGGAATGAAGTTCTTTCCTGCTCTTGAAAATGTTGATGAAACTCAAGCAAAGTGCTTGCTGCTAAACGTCCCACTGATCAGGAGCAGTTGAGGACACACTGCCTCACCACCAGGAAGACTGACGTTCTGGAAAGTCAAAAACAGAGCTTCCCTCCTTTTTACTTATCTGCTTTTCTGTTTTAAACAATGACTCTCAGAAGCAGTCCCACCAAAACCATTGAGATTCCTTGAGTAACTAATTCCTAAAAGATCTGATCCAGTGTGTGTTTATTTACAGCTCTTACAAGTGCCATCTCAGGGATGCCTGAAGGACGCTCTTTGGCCTCCCTTTGCCGTGCCGAGCACAGCGCTGAGCACCTCCGGAGGCGCCGGCGGAGCTCGGGCAGAGGCTTCCGCGGCTTGCGGAGGGCAGCGCTGCCCGCGCAGGCAGGGAGGAGGCAGCGGGTCGGTCCCTCGGCGCGCAGGCCGCGCTCCTCAAGGGCAGCGGGGCGCAGGCCGCGCTCCTCGGCGGGGTAGGGCAGTCCTGGCGTGACGGCGCGCGCCTCTGTAACTGCGCGCGTCCCGCTCTGCGCGTGGCAACGCCACTGGGTTTATGGCAGCCTCGCACGGCGCCAAGGGGACGCTCCCGCGAGGAGACCCGTGAGGGACCAACTCCCACCTAACCCCGGGTTCCTTGGGAAGCTCCGCAGGTGCACAGAGCCACCGGATCTCCACGAGACAGTAAAGCCTCTGCAAGGCATAAAGCCCTGTGCAGCCGTGAACCTCCCTGCAGTGGTCTCCTGTTTTATCCTTTTGAGAGAACTACAAGTGCCTTCGCTCAGCGCACGTGTTTGTGCTCTCTGTTCTCCCCTTGGTTTGGGGCTAGGGTGATTCGCCCCGCGTGTGGATGTGGGTATGGGGGTGTTTGTGTATATATATGTCTGTGTGTTTATATATAGGTATGTACGTGTGTGCGTGCGTTTATTTTTTCCTTTAAGCCACACGACCAGGCTCTTCGCCGCTTTCGGGGCCGCCTCGACGGCCGGGGGCGACGGGGCGGTGCCGCCCGCGGTGCACGCTGGGAAGGGCCCGGCCGTTGAGGCGCTGCCCGGGCCGGGGCTGCCGCAGCGCCCGGCTCCGGAGAGGGGCGCGAGGCCCGAACCCGAACCCTAGCGGGGCCCGGGACGCGCTGCCGCCCCCTCACGTGGCGCGGGAGGAGGGCGAGGCCGCCCGGCCCGCGTGTTCGCAGGTGTCGCCGGCGGGACCCGGCCTTGTGGGAGCCTCCTGGCCCGGGGAAGGAGCTGCTGCCTCACCGATAACCTGTGAGGAAACGTAAGTTCACTCGTGCTTCATTCCAAGAATTAGGGGGACTGAAGGAAGAAGCTGGGATTAGGTGCCCTTGTGGAAAAGGGCACAGGCGCTGGTGCAGTTTTTTGCAGGGTTTTATGACGGGGGGGGGGGAGAGAGAGAAAAAGAAATTAATTATTAAGTACTATAGAGAAATCCATGAGGAGTATTTCTGCTGCGGTGTAATTCAGATTGGTCAAATATCCTGCAGAGGGGAAGAGGAGGAGGGTGCCGTGGGTACCTGGGAGAGCTGGGACCTGTGAGGACAAGGTGGGAAGGAGGGAAGGGGCTAGAGCCCAGACGTGCCTGTGTGTCCTGCTGCTGCTCCAGGCCCTGGATGGTGCTTTGGTGTTGGAGCTGAGCAGGAGCGGCCTCTGTCCCGGCGTCGCGTAACTGGTGTGATGAGCCTGTGTTGTCTGTGTCATCTTTAGCAAGAGCTGTTTCCCTGTGCCAGCTGGCCGCAGTGTCACAGAACTGATGGCTGTGAAGTTTAATATTCCTAAAAATAACAGTTGTCATCTCCCATGGGGTTCGCTGCATCCTGTTTAGTGTTTCTGCTCTTATACCATTTGGCAGTTTCTGTATTGCCATTTTGACTAGTGAGTACTATCAACCTCCAAACGAGTTAAGATGCACTTTCTTCCTTATTAAAGAGAAGAAAAATTCATGCAGTTTATTTTTTTGTTGTTCGTGTGTGTGTACAGCCAGGCAGGCATCTCCAATGATATATGTTGAAATTAATGCAGCCTTAGGACTATGTTTCTGAATATCTGAGGAAGGAATGGGGATATCTCTGACTTTCTCACACAGGTTGTACTTTTAGCTTTGCAGTAAGAAACTCAGCAGCTCTTGATGAGGCTTATAATGTTGGTTACTTTGTTTTTTAAAGTATAGCAAGACATTGAAATGCATGGGTGTATTCTAAGGGTGGGTGCCTCTCTGACCCCTCTCCCCTCCCTTTTTTTAAAGGCAAAGATCAGACAGAGAAAAGCATCGCTTTGCTTCCTTCTTTATGCACTTTTGTATGGTAGCATCTCAGAAGACAGCTTCTAAAACAAAACTGTTTGCAAGAACTATTGTAGATGAAAATACTTCTAAGATTGAGCACAACAATTTCACTATATCTTGTACTTCAGCCCTGATATGCCTTGCTCTCCTAGTTAGCCCAGAGGCCTGATTATTGTTTCGTTTTCGATATAAATGGAAGAGCTTTTTTTTTCGGTTCAAGCTCTTCAAGTGAACTCTTTTCAAGTCATTTTGGGCTAGCCACGTGCCCCTTTAATCTCTAAATCTGTGTTGCTTTTTTCCATTTACTTCTTCAAATAGATTTTTCTTTTTTTGTTCCCTCTTGATAACTTGGATGAGATGGTATTTCTCTTGTTTTCGTCACTGTTCTCCTTGCTTACTGTCTTTCTTGCTTTGCCATAGCCTTATGGTAGTGTGTAGTGTTGGCATTCTCTGCAGTCCAGTTTGTACCCTGGCGTATTAATAAGTGTGTTTGAAGAAAGATGCAAGAGAACCATTTTGTAACACTGGCAGACTTTTTCTAGATACTACAGAATAGTGTATGCATTAAGTTGTGCAATTGTTCTCATGTCTTATATGCTTGTTTAGTGTTTCAGTATTGCAAACTTACTGTTCTACAGGTTGCCCCAGTACACTTCTAAATAAACCTAAAGAATTGTCTGTGTCTGTGCACTGGATGCAAATGAAACAAGTGCTTCTGACAAAAAATTCATAGTAGTAACAAAAATGAACTAGTGTCATGTCCCTTCTTCACCATAAACTGAGACTTTCTTTGGCATTTCTGTACAGCTGTACTGTAGCACACGTGCACAAATCACAGCTCTGAAGAACAGTTATCAAAACTCAGTGCTTCTGCAGTATCTTTTTGCTTTTACTCAGAATGTAAAATTCAGATTAGCTACACTGATGGGTGTCAGAGTCTAGTGAGTGAAAGTGTCATTTTCCTAATGGAGTTTTGGTTTGTGACTACATTACTAATGACCTGTTCACCTTGCATCCCAGCAAGGGTCTAATTAAAGATTTGACATTGAACAAAGTGATTAAAGTTTGTCTGAAGAGGTATCAAAGGATGGGGGCTGTGTGTCAGTAAGTAACAAAATGCATCTCAGTAAATTTTAAGGCTCTGATACAGGAAATTTACTGCACCTATTCAAAGGATGTCTTTTAAATCTCACTAATGTAATGGAGACTTAAGCATACATTTAAACTTAAGTAAATATTCTCAATAGAGAGTAAAGTGTGTACACCATTTTGTGCAGATCATATCCTAATTGTCTACTTACTTTTAGTCATGCCTTTGGCACCTTAAGCGATAGACTTTCACATAATTTGATGCATGCATCACTAATGCTGGATTAGATTTTGGATAGCCTTCTACTCAGTAGTTCTTGTCCCCACAGAAGTTGAAGTAATGCAGTATCAAAAACATTTCAGTAAAACTATCAGAACCTGCCCCTTTATTGATATTCTCTGGCAACCAGCAGTAGTCCGTGTGCATAATCTGAATTCACCAATATACATTTAAAATCACTTCTTTTTGCAGCAAACAGCATATAGGTCTTGTAGAAACTGTGATTTAGTTTTTCTCCCAGTCAAACTGTATTGGCTTAGGTGAAATTACAGTGGTCCAAACGAGTCACTGATGTATGTAATAGGAGCTGCAGCACTGCTGGAGGGAACCCTCTTCCTGCTGTTATATTGTCAGAGAACTGTTTCACCCACGCCCTCAGACATGATACAGCGTTTTTCAAAAGGATTCAAACCTGCAGGCAACTTCTGCTCTTGTCTCTAGTGTTTAAATGCTACATGTAAATGGGGAGTGCTGCAAGCACATGGCTACATGCTTTCAGGCAGAAATGTGTTGTGTATTGAATGTCTGTGGAGTTCGACAGTGTAAGTGCATCTTTCCTGCCTTTAAAGTGTTAAACGCATGTTCATGCGTGTAAATTGTTGCATTAGTACCCATCTCTGCTCGCTGAGGAAGCGTAGCCTGTCACTAGTTTTCACAGTTCTGGGTTAGGATCCTTCGTGCCCAAAATAAAATAGCAGGTATCTCCTCTTAGCTTATCATACAATTCTGCAGTAATATTTTTCATTTCTGTTAATTTGGAGCATGGCTGTAACATGAGGCTGTAGGCCTCAGAAACAAGAATTTATGTTTTAGCATATGAGGTTTGAGCGGAGAGGTCTCTTGTTGCTGTGTCTTACAAATTCTTGCCACGTTCTGGTGAGGTGGCATTTTATGACAACTTGAATACCAGATTTCTAGAAGTACAGAATATAAACATCTGAAGAGCCACTATCTAGTGGAGACAAACTGCCAAAGCAAGGGCTCCTTTTATTGGAAATACAGTGAGGGGAAAACCTGGGTAAGGTAATTCTTTTGAGAATCCAAACTTCTGCTGAGAAATTCCCTGTAGAAACATGAAATCTTTTGCTTGAGGCTCTGATACACTTCAAGCAGTGAGAACATTATATCAGAGTTTCACAAAGGTAAGTAACCAGAATGTAACAGGAATCATTTGCACATTAGGAAGTTTAAATCTTGTAAACTCAGGCAGCAAAGCTCTCTTGAATGAACTGGGAAGGTCTCTAGCAATTCTCTGCATTTTCTGGAAGCCCTAAGTCTGTTCAGTTTCTGGCCATCCTGTGTTCTGACCTCTCTGCTATCCCATTTTAGTCACAATTTATTGAAGCATTCAGCTCAGAACTAAAGAGGGGGCCACCTATCAAAGTACAAGTCTGTGCTCAAGTCTCATTGCTCTACCTGTTGCCTCAGGGGTGGCTATTTCAGTTGCAGATAGCCAGGGCAATGAGAGGGGATTTTGGTGGGTATGTGGCACAGAAACTGCTATGTGCATTTTTCAGTGCAGCTATGAAGGCTGCTTGTCTCGTGGGACTAACTGTCCCGAGTTCTGTGTTTGCATCCAGGCTGCAAAGAAACAGCCCTTGTGTTTTTCTGTGCATGAAATCAAGAAGTAAATGCGGTGTGGAGGGTGTATGTGTATGCATGTTTGTTTTTTTTTTTTCTTTTTGTCCTCCTTTTTTAGTAGACTGCCATCGGACTTGTTATAATTTATGCTAATAAAGCACATGGTGGAAAGTCATTCCTATAATTATTTTCTTCTGAATGTAAAGTTAAAAAAAAAAAAAAAAAGTTTAAAAACCTGTCTGTGAGATTGGATCTCACTGGCTGGTGATGATATTGGGCTACTGGGGGGGGTGAAGGCCTCAATCAGTGACAGCTTTTAGGGCTACTACAATGCAAATAAATGATACTACAAACTCTTATCCCCTCCCCCATATACACAGATAGACTTAACGCTATACCTGTAGCGTAAAATCATGATGCAAGAGTGAATTAATTCAATTTCTGCAAAAGAAACAAAAAGTCCTTACATTCAAATGCAACCAAACCGAAATACCCATTTTTTCCAGAGGCTTATTAAGCTTCCAGAAAGCAAAGCACACAATGGAAGGAGAATGTGTTGTGCATATGTAATCACTGTCCTTAAATGCTCTGTCTGGGCATGGCTAAGGAAAAGAAAGAAATCTGCACAGCTGAACTGCACTGAGGTGCAGGACACAAAATGTCCTGCCTGTCCCATGGACTCTTACAGAAGTGAATACTGGGGAGTTTGGAAACAGTGGTTGATACAGCTGAAAAGTTGGCAGGTAAGAAGTCTTTGAGATTGGGTGATAACTGTGGTTTAGTGGCATGTGGATTCTTCACTCTTATATCCTGCTTGCATATATTCAGTAGCTATCCCTGCCAGGAAATAATGATGATAGCACCTTAAAATTGCAGCTGAACTGCTTGGCCTTGGTAGCTGTCCTGCCTGTCAGAGCTCTGCTGCTCAGCGCAGCCCTCTGGGAGGTGCAAGTCTAAAATGTGCTTTGGGCCAGTGTTTACCAGCCTAACTCGGCCTCCCTCATGCCTGTAGTAAATGGCACAGACATGGGACATGGAGCCTGGCAAAGACAACACAGCAGAACTGAATATTGGTAAATATGTATAAATAATTCACTGTTTGCAGCTCTTGTCACATCCCATACCTCACTGGAAACCCTAAAACCCGACTTCTTCAGTAATTTCAAACATGAATATTGGAGCCAGCCTTCTCTGTTCAGTATTCTTCTAGGTGGCAAATGTGGTACTTATTATACAAATAAAACATGAAGGTGGTTTTAATGTTGGTTTTGAGAGCTCCTCACTGTTGACAGGGGCCCAGTACAGTAGGCAGCATGAAAGTGAGGGTAGCCCTGCCCAGAAGAGTTTCCAGTCAACCTGTGGATGCACAAGGGATTTAGGTGATGAAAGGGGAAAGAGGATGATAATAGATATGTTGGGTGTCCCAGCCACCTGCCTAGTTGCTATCTTTTGTAGTTATCCAGCAAAAAAGGGATCTGAAGAAGAGCAAAACTGGTGTTTGCATGCGCCGGTGTCGTTTTGCACAATTACCGTTAGGTGTAGGTGCCTACACAAGAGGTAGAAATGTCTCTGCTTCTCACTGACATGTTCTCCTTGTGCACCTATACTTGGAGAAAGTTACTGGTAGTAATTACACTGTGGAAAAGAAGAATCATAAATAATGAAGAAAGAATTAGCTTTAGGCAACCTAATTAAAAACCTGTACAAAACTCCCTTTATTAGTTAGCAAGGTAATCTAAGTCAACCTCTGGCTCTAAAGATTTTCACTGTACTGCAGAAGAAATAAAAAGCAAAGGAAATTAATCATCTGTTAAAGAGTATTTTCCTTAACACTTCACCTTAGCAAAAAGATGTTGGCTTCAAGTGAAGTTTGGAAGAGGATTGACAGGTGTAGCTGCAACTGTTTGGTGTCTGTTTGTTTTTGTTTTGTTTTGAATTCAGTGGTTTGTTCCTCATTAAAAAGAAACACTGTGAATATCATATCCTGTGTGGATGGCTGCTAGTGCTTCTCGCTGCATCGCTTCGGTCCAGGGCAAACTCTTCACACGTGCCCTTTCCCTCCTGAGTCCAGTGCTCCTGATTAAAAAAAGACTAAAGAAGGTTTTTTACTGAGTGAATTTTCTGCCTGGCAATCCAAGAAAGAGTTACATATTTAAAATAGTTATTTTTGTGTTTTAATAGTAGAACAGTCAGGGAAATGTGTACTTCTTTAGAAATATTCGTGCTTTCAAACTTTTTGTCTAGCTGAATGAAGCAGATCTTCATTAAAACTACCACATGCAAACACATGGGATCCAGATGAAGCAGAGATCGCAGTGTGTCAAGTCTCTGCTGCTGACTAGCTGGTTGACTTGGGTTTAGTAATATTTGTGTCAGTAGCCTTTTGAGTCCTGTTTCTCTGGTCTTAGGATATGTAAGAGAATAAATCTCTTCTATAGCTAAGCTGATTCTTTAAGAAAACAGGCTTATTCTGGCAAAGTGTGTAGGATTTTTAACTAAGCTTCCCCCCAGCTGAGAATCCAACCTAGTGTGTTTTCTGCGTGTTGAAATGCCTTTGCATTTTTTCTGACTACTTGTACCTTTGATGATATTTCCAGAATAATTTTTATTTATTGCATGTAACGTGTGATTGGGGTGAGGATAACAAGAGAAGAAGAAAGATAATTAGCATTTATGTAGCAATCAAGCATACTAGGTTCTCTTGAATTATTTAACTTAATTAGTTTCATTTATTATTCCTGTGGGCCACAGTATTGGCATTAAGTACCCATTTAAAGTGTGATGTGTTTTATTTGGAGGGAACATGAATTTGGTAGTACACTGCAGTGCCATGCAATCTCTAAATAAACCACGGCTCTGCTGTGCTCCTGTTTCAGTGTGTGTATGTTTTCCAGCAATGCTGGTAAAAATTAAATTTAAAATATACCCAGCAATATGCGATACATCAATAATCAAGCCACTGCTTCAGTCTGTAAAACAAGTTGTTGTTCAGATCCTGGTTTCACAAATCTCTGATGTGTGTTTAGAATTGTATTTGCTGACTGCAGACACCGGGATGGAGTCTCTCTGTGGATGGGCAGTGTTTCTACCAGCAGAACCTGCCTGCTGAAAGCTGGTGATTCTCTTGGATTACAGTTGGGGTGACCTGTCACCTGTCAGGGTGTTGGTTGTGTCGTGGTGTATAGCAGAGCTATGGCTTCATGTTGACAAAATGCTTCCTCTCGCTTTTACTTTGTAGATGATTATTTGATCCTTGCCCCATGCTAACTATGTTCCTGGAACAACAAAAGGAGAAAACACCTTCTTCTAGCTGTAGTGGATTAGGAACGGTCCGTGTAGAGAGCAGGACTGACACTGAGCTTGTCAGTTAGTGGAATGAGGAATTTTTGCTACTCTACTGCTGGGGAGATGTCAGGAAGCAGTAGAAATCAGCAGTTGGCTGCAGTTCCTCCGCTCGTCACCATAGGAGCAAATTGTGGCTTCCAGGTGCAGTTTCCGTGGAGTCTGATGCTCATGGATGCCAAGTCTAACATCCTGCCCCCAACCGCCTTAGTCTGCAACTATGGCATCAGTCCAGGACCATAAAAAGCTTTATCAGGTGGTATCAAGTGCTGTAGAAGACGTTGCAAAACATATGCATGCAGTTGGGTGAATAATTGGCTAATTTGATGTGATGTTGTAGGTGATAATAGATTTTTTTAACAACTTCAACTGACAGTGAATACTTTAATTCACACTCTACAGCTTTTCATTGGGGCATTAGAAGACTTAGTGAGCCAGAGGGTACCTTTCATTGCCCTTCTCAGTTCAGTTGATATTTCAGACTATCCTGGAAGTTCATGCAGTGCAAACTGGTCCAGCTTGTCTCCCTGCCATGTTAAGCACAGTTCTGCACTGCTTACTTTGTTATTGCATGTAGAGTGTCATAGGAATTGACATATTAGTTATCTAGCAGAGCCTGCCTTTTATGTGTGTGAGACACAATGTTATTTAGTGCAAGTGATACAGTGGCAATATGTATTTTGTCCCTTTCTCTAGTATGAATTATCTGAAACATTGTAGTATCAACAGAATAGGAAACTTCCCAAGAAAATAAAGATGTCTCATCTAGAAATCATTGCAAACAGACTCTGCAAAAGATGCTGTGACCTGTGCCTTTACTTGAGAGTAGGAAGCTGATTCAAAGGTCTTTGAAAGCTAGAGTTGTTGCCTCTTTAGTAGTCTTGGATCCAAAACCCGATGGGGAAGATCCTTCCTTCTCGGAATGGAAAATACTGCTTAGCATATGTTTGTAACCTAACAAGTATACACTCTTTCCAAAGCTGAAACCTTAATACTGTATTACTAAATAACAGTCCCAGTTAGTATTGCAACGGCTTGGGAATGGGGTGCAGTTTGGAGAAGAGGCAATGTGAGCTTAGATTTTAAAAGAAAAAAAAAAAAAAAAAGTGAGTAAAACAAAATCTCCACAGTCTAAGGTAGAAGGTAGTCCAGGTTGAAGAGGACGTTGAAATGATTCAGTGTACAGATTTATTGTTTAGGAAGATTCACTTTTTTTCCTGGACAAAAAACACTTCTAACAGCTTGTTGCAAGCGCTGACTTCACAGGTAGCTGTTTCCAACAGGCCATAAAGCATCCAGTGTAGAAGGAGGAGCTCATTAAAGAATAGACTGGAAAGACAGGACTGCATTCAAGTAAGCTGATGGTAGTTACGTTTACATTCATTGAAGCCTACAATGATTTAATTGTGCAATGAGCAAAATCTCCCAGTCCTGCTGATTTTTAGTGCATTATCTTCCTTTTGTAGTTCAAATGATATTTTTCTAACCTTGATAAAAACAGGCAGTGATTTGGTTCAGATTCTTGTTTCTGACCAAATCCAGATTAAAATAGTGTATCTTGGTAGAGCTCTTGGCTCCGTGTTATGTACTAATGAGTAGATATGGTTGCTTAACAAAAGAATGGTAATAAAAATTGCTCAAAATCAGAGGCATCTCCCTAGCCATATCAACTTATGCCCATCTTCGCTGTTAGCTCATCGTTTGGCAAGCTGGCGTGCACTGCATCTTTTCAGTTTGATGGTTGCAGGTTAATTTGTTCACTTTAAAATATTATTAAATTCAATGAAAAAGAAATCAATTCTTGTTTTGAAGAGTTAGTGCTAGCTAAAAGAGACAGGAGTGCATTTAAGTGGAAGAGGATATGAATTTTGCTGGAAAATTGACTGAAAGTCTGCCTGTATTTGGGAAGGGAAGGAGATGTGCACAGGGAAGAACTATAATGAAATGAATGACAGGGGGCATTGCTCCTGTTCAGTTTTTGAGCATAATTTCTAACTGCAGCCCTGTTCAGTAGGTGCTGATATTCAGCCATATCAGATAGCTTTTAAATTCTTCTCACATTTGGGGCATTTCAGTATTCCCATATGATTGTAGTGGATTATTAGTGCCGTAATGTTGTAGTTTGCTATTAATTACCCTCCATACCCTCCATTTCACTGATTTAACGTTAGATTCTAATTGGTCAGCTTTCCTAATTACCTATTAGTAATGGGCTATGATTCCCTATGGTTTTTTTTGTTTTGTTTTTGTTTGTTTTGTACTAGAATATGAACGTGGTATCTCATATAGATATATGTCAAGAGGTTATCAAGAGGCTGTTTAGCAAGAAATTCTGTCTCTAAACCAAAACAGAGAGGGTGGAAGGACAAGGGATCAACAGTTTCAGATATCTAGGAGCATTTTAAAGCAATAAAAGCTGTGTGCTTTATTCCCATTTGTGTCTCCTGAGACATAGATGCCCTTCCATAAATGTATATATATCAAATACACATATAATGCCATCAAGATCTACTTACCAATGTATTTATCTGTACTAAAAAGCTATGTTTCCTTAAACTGCATCCCAAGCACCATTCGTGCAAAGATTTGTACCTCAATCTCCTGTAAGACATCTCAGGACACCTCTACTGCAGAGGTGTGAGGGAGGCCTGGCTATGCACAGTGTTCTAGTCCCGTGGGTCACTCAGTTTGGAGGGCATCTTGAATACAGAACGAAAGCAAAGATGATTTTTCAAGAAAATTATCGTATAAACTATGGACAGGTGAGATCACAGGAAAGACACAACTGAGCAATGGTGAATATTTCATAGTAAACATGAAAGACATTAAGGAAGGTTGCTTCTAATGGGACATAGAGCTAAATCCCTGAGGACTGCACTGCAAACTTATTCTAACAGTTCAATTTTTATCTTGACAAGAAAATAAATTCTGTTATGAACCAGCTGCATTTTACCGTAATTGTCATATTCTCAGCTATTAGAGTAAATGTTATGTGATCCTATAAAATATCCTGAGTCCTTCATCAAAACTGGGCATGATACAGAAGGTTACTGCTAAAGGGCAGCTCCTGCTTTCTCAGAAGTTGTGCCAAACACTTTGATGTTGCTGCTGCACTGTTGTTAGATGCATGTGAAAAAGCTACTTAAAGCAGAGTTCACTCTGAACATCTTTGCTGTCTCTTTACAGGTAAGTTAAAACACAGTGGTCCAATTGTGAATGGTTCTGAATACCTACAATGTCCATTAATTTCATTTAGGATTTGATCCAACTTTGGTTTCAGTGGAGGCGGGATCTGTGTGCTCAGCAGTTGCTCTGTTTCTGTCAGTGGGTCACTTCAGTATCTTCCTGCCTTCCTACTTTTTTTTTTTTTTTTTTTTTTTTTTTTAACCAGAGACCCTGCAGAAAGTGGCATTCCCTTTTGGATTGAACAGTGTATTCTGGATAGACAAAATATGGACTTCATGAAATATTTGGCTGTGGAAAATGTAACACCTGGCACCTCTTCCTAACAAAATGGTAAATGTAAGCAGGTGAACTGTAGAGTCAGAAGGGGCTTGCACTGTGCTTATGTGGGATAAAAGCACAAAGGCAGTGGCAGTGAACTGAGCTAATGGAAGTAGGCACTCTTAAAATAGTTGTCAAAGTGTCAAAAAAAAACAGTGATGCCCTTTTTTCCGAAGGACTCTATGCCATCCTTAATGAGGATAAAAACAACCGAACGCGGATAGGCCACGGCGAAAATAGACTGGCACAAAGTGTGACAAATCTGCTCAGGGCAGTCTAATAACTGCTGTTTATGTCTAATTAGAGCTAATGAGCTTGTATGCAAAACGTGTGACTCTCAGCTGACTTTTGGCAGGGGCTAGAGAGGAGAATCCCCAGTCTCTGCCCTCCTGCTGCAGAGCTAGGGGAAGGGCTGGATACTACCCCACGGGCCGATTCAGAGGTCGGCACAAACCTCGTCCATCTATTGAAGTGCTAACAGCTCTCTGCATTTTCTTACCTGACAAAGCACATCGATAACCCTGCTTCAGTTTTGCTGATGCAAATGAAATAAATGGTGGTGACAGCACGGTGCATGTGACAACCGTGCTTGGAGGTCAGGGGATGCCCTTTGGGGCCACAAAGCCTGGAGGTGCTGGTGTGGAAAGAAAACTGTCCCTGGGCCTGCATTTCAGAGGGTGAGAGGAGCTTCCCGCTTGCCCTCACAGCAATATGTGACATTTTTATCCTTTAGAGAAGTCTCCACGTCACTACAGTGACTTCTGGCATGTGTTGTTTCCTGGAGCTTTGCAGGTGTGATACTTGGCTTGCTGTGGACTTGGCAGTGCGGCAAAACAGCTGTCACCTGCACAAGGCTGTCGTCTTCAAAACAAAGTCTCCTTTGAAATTGCTGTTGAAATTGTCCTGTTCTTGGATTGAACAGATGTGCAGATCAGAACTACTGAAAAGTTTCTTAAATGAGGTCAACCAATGCACAGCCAAAGAAATAGACTTAAAACCACAGGGACAACCTTTAAAAGCATGACAGGATTAATCTCGAACCTAATTCTTCACTGGTGTAGAGAGGCAATATTCCATTGATTTTCCATGGAGCTTGATACAATTTTAACTTGTGGAAAAGCAGAAGTTACTGTTGCAATGCTGCTCTGCTCTGAACCCTACAGTGGGGTGGCCTTGCGGCTGCACTGGCAGCGCCAGCTCCATGCGGTCGCTCAGGACTCAGGTTTGTCTGCATGGGAGAGTTGCTTGGCTGAGGGTGCAGGATCAGAGCACCCAAAAAGCATGTTGGAAAGATTGTATTGAGTTTTAATATATGCTGCTGCATTTCACATTTTATAGTTTCCTCCTTCCTCTAAGTACTCTGATATTTTGTACATGGGAAAATGACCACACAATCTGTTACCAGCCTATGCATCTCTGAAGCGTCATAGTATAATATATCAGAGCAAAATGTCTTTTTTATTTCTTTTGAAATACCTTTGCTATCCAAAACAGAAAAGTTAGCATCATGACAAAGAGAAGCTTTGGGGTTTTTAGGTTTTCAGAACTCGTTTTCCTAACACCTCTCATGAAGTCCTTAATTTCTTAGGTCATAATCAAAGTAAAGATTTAGAGGTACAAAACGGCTTCTAGGCAGATGTTGTGTATAATGAAATCTTAGTTTAGGGATTCATTCTCTGCTCAGTATTCAAGGCTGGAGACTGATTACTCAGATGGCAAAAATGTTCACTGTTCCACTTAAGACAAATGCAACTGAAATTTCATATTAAAGAGGAAGCACTGGCTATCTGCTTGCCCCTTTCACCCTTGTGTTATTTTACAAATGTATTTTTTTCTCATTCCCATTCTCTTTAAATCTGTGGAATGAAGGTACATGCCCTATTGCTTTTGATGTTTACTGTGCTCTGTAAATAGTGGTGGGAAGCAAAGTAGATTGACCTTTTCAGGCTGCTAAATAACTCTTTATGTTTCAGTATCCTGGAAGCTTTGAAATGCTACGTACTGCGGAGATCTGAGCTCATTCACATCTCTGAGTGTGGGAGGGTTTCTCTCTTACTGGCATCGTTTTGGCCTTCAGCCTGCAGTCTGGGTTACAGCCTGCAGCTGACACAAGAAGCAGCTCTGTGTGCAAGAATGAGCAGTACTTGCTGGTCCTCCTGGTAGGTCTTGGCCCACCACAAATCCTCATCTGCTTTTGAGTCATGCCGTGCCATGTTTGTGTTTCCTTAAGCTTTCCTTAGTTTGGATGGGTGTAGCAGTGTCTTTCCTTGGAACCACTGGCCTGTTTCTGAGCACAGTGTCAGCCTATAACTTGCTGTGGAGATGACCCTTAGGGTCAGTGCATATTAATCCTGTTTTTCAGGGGCCTCCTAAAACTCTTTCCATCAGCGCCCATTTGCAGAGCTCGTAAAGTTTATAGTTCGCCTCTCAAAGAGCAGAAGGTGCTCAAAACAGGCAGATCTTTTAAGGAATTGTCCTAAAATGCACAAGTAACAAAGCTTTTTGACATCCTTTACTACTAGTGCATCAACTGCAGTCTTTTGTTCTCATGTGTGATGTGTTTGGATTTTTTTCTTCTTTTACCTCAATCTGGAGGCCAAAGGGGTCAGAAGACAACCGAGCTCCCTATAGTGCTGAATTCTGTATTCAACATCCCCGCCAGTTCACAGACTGCAGGAGCAGATTTCCAGTGGGAAACCTGCCAAAAAACCTAAGCACGAGGCACCCTTTGGTCTTTCAGAGGTCTGGAATCTTGTCCGTATTCATCACCGTAATTAGAGGGGTTTAGGAAGGATAAGGGTAAATGAACGTGCTTTTCAAGATCCTTTGCCTGAGTTCTGCTGTGGGTTTGGTAGCAAACGTGATTGTTACTTCTCCTGCAGAGCAGCAGTTCTTTGGATGCAGAAAGTGGTGGCCTGAGCTCAGAACCTGTTCTCCTCCCAGTCACTTTAAATCTAATAGATGCTGCGTGTCCCAACCCAAGGCAAACTCTCCTCAGGGAGCTCTACATCAGCAGTAGTCCCATGTTTATGAAGAGATCTGAATTTCTGGTTACCTTCCAGTGCATTTCTGCAAATGGCTGATACTCAGTTTCAGAGCACATAAAAAATTTAAAGAATCACTAAACACTGAGTAAAAAAAATACAGTGGAGTTCTCTGCACTCAGTGAAATTATTGAAGCAATAAAGAATAATGCTTTTGCAGATGAGGCTCCAGACCAAGCAGTGCAGAGCAAATCAATAATGTCATACTTCTTGCCAGAATCAAAATACTTGTGGAAGTAGCTGTGGAGAGAAAGGGGAAAAGGTTTGTTTCAATCAATCATTCTGTTGTATCATGCGGTATCACAGGCCAAACTAACTCCCTTGCTAGAGACTTCAGGAGCTTGAAAAGCATTTAATCAGAAATGTTGGACCATCGTTTATCCTGAAAGCTCATCGTGAAGAGCGTATGGTGGATACAGGAAAGGTGGCCTGAGCCTGTGACACCCATGGGGTCCTGGACTCTTCTGTGCATGGCCCCTTTTGTCTTTTTCAGCTGCAATCCTGGATTTCTGTTCAGACCTTTGCACTGCATGTTTCCTCTATGACCACTAGTGAAACAGCGGGATAAATGCCCAGGAATGCCCAGCTTGCCTGGCACCTTAATGTCTGCAGTGCGGTATTGTGCTGGCATCCAGCTGCCACCGGGCCCTGCTGGCTGCTGCTGTTACAGCTACGTAGCATTAGGTGGTTGTGCGCTTGAGTAATTTAGAGTTTAAGCAACTACTGTATCCTTAGAGTAGGTAAGGGTCTAATGAAATCAAACTTGCAGAACTGAGAACTGACCTCAGATCTCCTGGATCCTCATCCCCTACCTAACAGGCGGGCTGCTCTTTGGGTACAGCCCCAGCTGTACAGCCCAACAAACTCCAGATTAGATTTGCTCTGTGGACCTTGCTATGATTGAGTGCAGCTCAGGGTATGTGCCTAAGGTCAGAAGACTGATGCAAAGTGATAATAAATCCATGGTATAATAAACAGATGCAGGTACACTATGGCCAGCACATTGGTCTTGCTCATGGTTTGGAAGTGACCTTGCAGCTGCACAGGAACTCTTCTGAGGCAGACTATCAATGTTCAGACCACAGGTATCATTTAAACAAACCAATTCTATTTTGAATATGTCCCCAGAACCTCAAATTCACCATGTGCAAGGTAAAAATAAAAAGGAACATAAGCACTGGCTTATGTACCAAGAGATATACTAGAAACTCATTCTCTGAAGAGAGCTAAAAGAAATAGATGTGATAATTTCCCCATTTTGTGATGGCAGCATTTTAGTTGATGAAAGGACAGCAACTCTGTTTTTCACAGCTTTTGAGGCTTTCAAATGCAAGTGCGCACACATGCGTTTGTGTGTTGAGGTCGCTTTTCAGCACAGATATCCTTGACTTGATTAGAGCATGGAGTTTAGCTAGTGTCTCCCTCCTTTCTATGCTACAGCCATCTTGCTCTTCATTAATAAATAAATAAATTGTTCAAACTAATTCGTCAAACTAATTCATTTCATCCGCAAAATATTTGACGAAATGGCACACTCTGGTAAGACCTAATTGAACCAGGGAAGTGTTGATTGCTCTAGTCAAAATAGCTTGCAGTTCTCTTGAAGGACATCTAGAGGCTTGAAGCACTTGTGGTTTTGGTACAAAAACTGTCCTCTCTCTTCCTTCGGAGTAATCAGGAGCAGCATGTTGAGTTTCACTGCTTCCTTCTTCAGCTTCTGTATTGAAAAAAGTAGTATAAAATGAGCTCCATCTTCTGATTACTTGGAATAAGATTTTCAGCCTCTCATAAAGCAGGGCAGACAATGCCCAGGAAGTTTTACCTCCTGTCCTTATGCCTTTAGAGAATAAAATTGATTGCATCATTTTCAGCATCATTTCACAACACTCTAATACATCTACCAAACTGTATCTCTGCCTCATACCATAATCCACATCTGTTAATAAAAAAAAAAAAAAAAAAAAGGAGGGAGAGAAAGGGAACTACCCTTACCTGATACAGAAGATATTAAAAATTCACCTACAAACATTTATTCAAACAAAACAGTAAAAAGGCTACAGTTGACTAGCTCTGTTCTCCTACAGATAGATTTGTCTGTAAGAATGAAATTATTTGCTGCTGTTTTTTTCCCTCCTCCATTGCATAGTCTGAATTCACTGTTATTTAGAGATGTTTAGATCAGCAGAGGATACCCAATCCAGGGCACAGAGCGCAGTGAAGCGCTGTGCTAATTACAGGCACTAACTGAATAAAGCAAAGTCCTGGAGCTGGTGTAAAGGCAGGAGGAATCCCCCTGGTCCAGTGCCCTCCTGCCCTTGGCTGCCGGTGGAGGGAATGACTGGAGCTGGGCCTGCGTGCGCCTGCGGAGGCAGCAGGAAAGGCAGGAGCAACTGGAACACAGTTTCATGTTTTTCTTCCCAAACTGCAGTGTGTTTTTCATCATTGCTTCTTGAAAAATGTTCCATGCCTAACTGACTGCTTTATGGTTAATTCTCCCCCTCCTTAACATAAAGTGATTTTTTTAAAAAAGCTCCAGTTTTATGATACTTGTGCTCTCATCCAGATCCCCTGAAAATATGTTCTGCATCTGCAGTGGTGTGCAGTGATGATCCAGAGCAAATGTTAACTCTTGTCTTCTTGCTCTTGGTTTCCAGATCTGAACAAAGAACAGATGAGAGTGTTTTTCTTGCTGGATCATCACTGCTTGCTTGTGGCTGGTGGTGGGAAGCGCCGTTCCTAGATGATGTTCAGGATCTTCTGGAGCATTCCAGAAGCAAAACATTTACTCATCACTCTCAAACCAGAAATGATCCCCAATGTAAAGGTGGAGATGCTAGCGGTGTGTTTGCAGAGTATTCATAGTATTTTAAGGCTATTGCAAGTAAAGGAAGAAATTTGCAGTTTATGGTTGTGATTCAGTAAGGTGTTTGTTCCGTGTTGATCACCAGAAGTCTTGAACAGAAGAGGGCAGGTTTCTTGGCATCTGCCTGCTTATTTCTTCTACAACAAGGCAGGGTGATAGTTGCATGATAAAACTTTGCAGTTGTCATTTATTTTGCTTTGAATTGGTGTCATAGTATTATTCAGAACAGCTAGTGAGGCATTTAAGAATTATTTTTGATACAGCTCATTGTGCCTGGAAGTGAGACTCGGTAGTCACTGGCTGAGTGAGAAACAGCCCTTCGTTTTTGGGCCTGACTGAAGAAGAAGGTATTTAAGCACCTGGGGACCATCTGTATTTAGAACTTCAGCCCAGCTTACACAGCAGCTTGCTCAGGTTGCTGCCTCAAGGGTGAAGCCTCCTGATGCCTTGTGGTCCATGTTCCCAGTTGTCACATGGTCATGGCTGGAAAGGCAGCTCAAGTTCAAATTTAGAGCTGTGTCCCAGAGACATGAACTCCAAGCTGTGGGGATAAACTTTAGCAAGGATTAATCTTCCTTATGGCTTTGCTTCAGCAAAGCCTTGGAAGAAGCATGTCCTGGAGGACCCGCTGGTCACAGCAGGGGAGTGGAGTTGCAGTGAGAAGTCTGTCCATCATTGCCCCAACTCGCAGACCATCTACCTCACCGCAGTTCACAGCGTGGAAAGCCAGAATGGCTCCTGGTGCTCTCTCCCTTTGCACTGGTTTGGTTAAAATCAGAAAGCTGCAACCAAGAGGACTTAATGACTGCAGGCGCAGCATGGTGCTAACACAGTAATTCTGACTCTGGCCCTCAGGTGAGGACTGCTAGCTTGGACATGGCTGCAGTGACACGCGCTGTGGGGCTCAATGTGCTCTGTGGGGAGCAGAGCTCAGTGAGAAACCGATGCTAACACTGCTGCTGGCTGGGGCCAAGCTGGAAATCTCTAGTTAGGGAAGTATAGCGCTTATACTCCATCCCCCCAAGTGAGTCCCTGCTCCTTTACCTGCATGCTACCCTAAAACGTATGGACTGGGCCTCTGTGGCTGCAGCCTCTGAGGCTGCAATGTGTAACTGAGGTCCTCGCTCCACAGAACTGGCTGGCTGTGTTGACAGAAATCCTGCTGCCAGACCATGTGGCTGCCAACAGCATGTTATTTTGATCCAGACGACTGGTAACAGGCTAGTAACAGAAAATCCCTGGTGGGACTGAGATTTGAATACGGAAAAGTGAAATCTTGATTTAGAAGGGTCTGAGAGTGTATTAACCTGGCATATCAGGAGGTCCCCATCCCACTGGGAATATAAACATGTTCTTAATGAGAAGGTAGAGCTGTCAGGGGCCACTTTATTCATAAAAAGGGCTGCTTCCCTAAGTGCTTTTATCTGATAAATTGCAGGATTAGTATTTGAGGTAATAAAGGAAGAGGAATGGGATCTTCTGCTTGCCTAAGAATATCATAATTTCAAATGTGGTGGAGTTGTTTCTGATAAGGTTGCTTGTAACAGAGCAGTCCGCATAATTTCAGTCTTCCTGGGAGTTAATGCAGTGCCAGAAAACAGCTCCCTGAGGTGTAAGTGGGAGATAGGAAGCTATTAGTGATCATACCCATTTGCCCACAGCTGCTTCACTTGTGCCCTCTCTTTCCCAGGCACTTCTAGGCAGATGGAGAAGAAAGGTCTCCATATCATCTGAGTCAAATCTGTCGTTGCAGATGTTCTCCTACCTTGTATGAGAGGACGGAGCAGTGTCCGCTTGGGACACATCAGGCTCTGTTTTCCGTGCAGAGTTTGACTGAAGCGGACAGTGACCATCCTCCTGCCTGTAGGACCCATTTGCCAGCAGGTAGCAACGTTCACCCCAGCAAGTGAAGGGACCAAGCCGATGCTTCGGTGCTCCCCATCCCTCAAGCACAGGGCAGAGGAGAGCTACACTCTGTGCATCGTTCCAGGTTTGGAGGGGTTTGTTCTTCTTGCCCTAGCTCAACCGTGGGCCAGAGACAGGCCATACGTGAATTGGAAGGATGTGTCTGTGTGCCACATAGGCTGCTGTTTCTTCTAAGCAGTCTGTTCTTTGGGGGTTATGGAAAGAGGTGGAAAGGAATTGGGAAGTGTGAATGATTTACCCCATGTGACTCCTGTGACCTCAAGAAGGGCCTTCCTGGCTCACAAGATGACTTTATCTGCTCTTCCCAAAAGCCCCATGAGGTTATTTACCATGCTCAGCTCTCCTAAGCCATGAGGGGGGCAATTTTTATATCATATATCACTGTCAGCTGTAACATGCCCTCAAAAGTTGCAAGATTTGCATCTTATTGCTGTTACTGTCAGCCTTTACTGTAACGTTAGAGCTATCATTATTTTCTTCAAAACGTAGTTGCGTTGAACACCAGAGACATCTACCATCAGCAAACCTAGGTAGTCAAACGTGATTTTTTGCATTTTATTCATCTACAATGAATGACAATTCCCTCTAATAGCTCTCCTGCTGTCTCTTTCAGAAATTGTAACTGCGGTAGCCTGCGTGCCCCAGGAGGTGATCTCTGTAAATTGGCAGCTTTGCTTCTCTCTAAATCTTCTGCCAACTTGCGGATTTCATGTGGTTCCTCCTTTAGGCTAACAGCTTTAGATTTAAGCGCAGACACACACACACACGCTCATCCTCACAGTGAGGTTTTACATCTGAACTCATAAAAGCTTTGCAACTTTCTTGCTGTGTCATTATATATTAAAATGAAAACTGGTGCTCCCTTTTATTCCATGGTCAGGCTGTCGAGTCGGACGGGGTGTCTGATCATGTGTGTTTGGTACTGGGGGAAAGGGGCTATGGTTTTGATCTCGCCGTGCTGATGCTGGGCTCTTCAGGAGCAGTAAATGTAAATGATGCCTGGGGCAAGTAACTCGTGTGTGATCTGCTCTGTAAAACTGCTCCAGGAACATGCACTTGTGTAGCTTGTCTGTGCATCCCATGAACTGCATTGCCCTGCTAAAAAGCTGTACCAACCGAAAGAGCAATGCAGGAATAAAAAGCATAATGCCGTTCTGAATAGATGATTTTGATTAGTCACAGACATGTGGTATACCTTGTTTTTTAACGTTGCTGCTCCAAGGCTATTGTTATGTGCTGCTCTTGTATCTTTAAGGCAGTTGAGGAGATGCTGACGTTACGGTGCACACATGACAAATATAAAGCTAATGTAGCCAGTGCTTACCTGGGTATACAGTATTACACATTTTGCTTCAGAAAAAGACAACTACTTCAGGGATAAGAAGTTTTTTTTAGTGCTTCTGAAACACGGTGGATTTATGGAGTCATTGCAAAATTCAGTAGCATGAGTTTATGCTAAGATGCTGACCTGTACAACGGCTTGAAATCCTTCATAGTTTCCTCATCTGTTGTGGCAGCTCTTGAGCCCCTGCTGCGATGTAACCATTCCCAGGGCCGTGTGCTCTTCCAGCTGTCATGCCCCACACCGAAGGCCCAAGGACTGCGCGCAGAGCTCAGGATAGAACCAAAGCCCTAAAATGAAAAATTCACTCGCTTTCCTAAACCTGGGAAGCTCTCCTTCACCCCGTTGCTATGGTGACATCTCCCATCCCTTGATCGCAGCCCTCTGCTACCTTTCTGCTGCTGCAGCCTTGAAGCAATCACTGTTTTTTCTTATTGCTGAGCTGAAACAAGGGGAGTAATTACAGGGAAACTGAGGGGGTAGGCGGGAGTACCCCAGGACAGGTTTATTAGCCCTGGGGACAAACTGGTCAGAGAAAGAAGAACAAGTTGTTGATTGGAAAATGCAGCTCTTGTTCTGATTAAATGATTCACTGTGTATCTTAAACGCCAGCGGCAGCGCTGCGGGTGGCTGTGCTCAGTTCTGTGACATCCAGTGAGGTCCTCTCTCCTTCGTCTGTGATGACAGAGGAGCTCTCACCTTCAACAGGTGGAGAAAGGGCTCCCTTTCTGTGTCTGAACTCTCTCACAGTGTTTTATTTGATGTTTTTAGGTCTCTGTAGGCTGAGAAGCAGCCCAGCTGGTCTAGCATGAGCTTTCTGACTGCTCACCCCACACAGCTCATTCCCTGACATGGCTGCTTTCGCTCATGGCTCTGAAATTTGGGGAGTTTCAGGAATGCAATTGCCTGAGGTTTCCTTTCCTGGCATATGGATAGCCACACAGCCCAGCTGAAGGGCATCTGGTGAAGGGTTTGTTTCAGAAAAGATGGCTGAAGATTGTAGAGATCACTTGAAGGGGCTTAAGATGTGATGCCTGCACTGCCAGTTCCCAGATGCTCCATTCCTTGAAGCAGAGCCCCTACGTTCATTGCAATCGGCCTGGCCCCTGTCGTTAAAGCTTCATTTATGTAAATGTTGGTCTTTGAGAGTCTCTCTTGATTTTGCTTTAAGTAAATCGGTGGTGTGGTGGTCTTTATAACCACATCCTACAACCTTACAAGCAATAAGCAGAAGAATGGGGTGACTAATATATGTGATACCTTACTCATGTACTAACTGGAATAACCGTCTGGGTGCATCCTTTGCTCTTAGTAGTTACTCTCTCGAGAATATCCTTCCATGGCTGTTTCTCTTTGGTGCTGGTGTAACTCCAAAGTAGTGCTGTCATTTCTCTTGCCTCAAGGCGTTAGAAGCATTTTCAGGAGCAGTTATGGTCCATGCTGAAAGAGAGTGTTTACTGAAATAACATTGGGAAAAGACATAGAAGACATAAGGAGCTGCCAGTGGACCAACAACTTCCTCAGCATACAAAATGATGTAGTAAATAAGTGATTAAAAAATATGGAAAAGCTGAAAACAGGACATGGGCCGTCTTAATGCATTCACTATCCAACTGCAGTGAGCCAAGGTTCACACACGCTTTCTGGAGCCCCCCTGCTGCCCTGATGCTCGGCTCATTCAGTGAATTTGCTTGCAGCCAGGGAAAACAAGAAAGCCGAGTACCAAAGTGAGAGGAGGGAGCACCGAGGTAGGAAACAAGCAGTAAGTTGTGTGGGCTACACTGAGCAATGCTCCTGAATGGTGAACTCCGAAGCACAGGAGCTGCTCTTGCCTACAGTGGGCTCAGGATAGGGCCTGTGAGAGCCCTTCAAAAACCTGCTGAGTCTTCCACCATTTATATGTTGGTGCTTTCTGAGTGTGGAGTAGGCTGGGATATGAAGTTGCTGCCTTTTTGTGGAATATAACAGCAAATACCCGTGCTGAATTTTTACTCTAAAAGCATAAGATTAGAGTCGAACTATTGTGCCGAGTGTTAGACTTTTCTAATAGAAAATACTTCAAGGCAACAAGACTGGCAAATTCCTAATGTTCCTAATGTTGCATTATAATTATATAACACAAATTAATGTATGCATGCTAGTTCCTATGCAAAATAAGACTATGATCCTCACAGTATAGGTCTGAGCTTCCACCTTTTGCTGTACTGCTGGCTAGGAATGGGATATTTTTGGTGTGCTCTGAACCTGCATGGCTGTGCTACAAAAATGAGGATGTGTGGGCCATGTCTTATTTTGATGCTAAGATTATCTTGCATAATTGCCAAGTCCTATACTGTTTCATATTTTTAATTAGAAACACTGATAATTATCTATTGCAAAGTGGATAATTACAGTACTTCCAACTAAAACTTACTTGTTGGTGATTTGTAGAATGCAAATAAGGTCTGTTCTCCCGCTCCTGAAACACACGTTTTACCTGTCATAGCTTGAGACAAGTGCTGTCGTGAGATGCACTGATCTGTTGGCTGTACTTAATCTGTTTCCTGACAGCATGGAAACTGAGGTACTTGGAAAAATAACCCTGCACAGCCTGGTATAATATATCCGTGGTGCAGGCTTTAATGGAAATGCCGTGGTCAGAGGGATTTCAGGGAACTGCTCTTGTACCATACTGATGATTTTCACTCTAAGTTTGGCCTTAGGCTCTTGACTCCCTGGCACCCTTCTAGAGTACTGTAAAAGTAGAGTAAAAATATTTCCCCCAAGCAGAGGCTTTATAAACAAAACCTGAATAATTCCATCTTGAGTCTAAGGGCTCTTCTGAAAACCTAACAGGACAGGGAGACTTGCCCTGAAAGCCGATCTCCTGGGTGCGAGCTGTGCAGGTACCACAGGGCCCCGCCTTTAGGAATCGATACAGGGACTAGCCAGCAGCAGAGCTTCTCCCCTGTTATAAGATCAGTTCTCACTTCTTCATTTTTTCATACTTTTACATATACATATATATATATATATATATATCCTCCCATGATTTTTTCTTGGGCTCTCCTACTTACCTTCTTTTTTTGGAGTTTCTTCTTTCTTAGAGTCTGTATTTAGTCGGTATCTTCTCTCCCACCAGTCTTGTGATATCTCTTCGTTTCACAAATCTCCCTCGCCTTTCCAGGATGCAGTCTGTCCTTCCCTCTGAGACCTGCTTTTTGTGATGGGGAGGGAAGGAGGAACCCAAGATGATGAGAATAAGAAATGAATAAGAGATTGTGTCATTTATTTCCAGCCATGCTTGAGGATGATTTAGAAAAGCGGCATCAGCAGAAGGAAGAGCCTGCACAGATCACAGGCCCTTCGTGTTGGCCTCTCTTGTGACTCATGCTGAGAACCCGTAAATTTGAAAGAGTGGTAGAGATTTTAATCAAATTCATTCTCATCTCTTTCTGAGCAAATGAGTTGATAGTGTTGAGCTTTGAGGAATACTGGATTCTCCTAAACAAAATGCTCCTTGGGTCATGCTTGCTCTAAAGCCTTATCCTACTGCTAATGTTATATTCAGTCCACTAAATATAGATAATTTTTCTGATATTCAAAAATGAAGAAATGATAATTAGTGGTGTTTGTGTACAAAAAAATGAAGCTGATTTGTGCAGGGAAAACACAAACTCTGCCTCTCATTTCCATGACAGAAAGCAACTGTAAAGCTGTAGCATATCATATTCCCCTTGCCTCCTCATGCAGAGAAGAAAAGTGGCTTTTTAAGTCTTTTACAATGGGAATATTAAAATCATTGAGAAGTGAATGTGAAGGATCCAGTGGATCTTCATTAGGTGTTTTTTTAATGAAAATATGTGCATCAAACTGGGGCCTATGAGGTCCCCATGAGTTGATCTCATGACCTTTGCGATCTTTTCTCTCCCAAAGATGATGCTCTTTGGCTCTGGATGCTCCCACATCTCTTCCCGAGGTCAGGAAGTCCCTCAAGGAGCAAACATGTCAAATAAGACTTTTTTTGGTTTACCAGCAGGTGGCATCAAGAGAGCAGTCAGAGTAGCACTTTGGACTTTGCCAGGGAAGAAATCAGCCCTTCTGGTTTCATGGGAAGCTGTCCTTATCCTTGCTGCCATTTTGCTCATCAGTTCAGTCATTTGCATTGCACTGCTTTTGGTCTCTCCACCACTTTCAAATCTTTTGCTGAGCAATTGCCTTCAGTTTCTGTTGTCCACCACTCAGCATGTTTCTTTTTTTTTTTTTTTCCTTCCCTAAATCATGTGGCCTTATTATCTTCTCTGAGCAGATGACAGACTTATGTTGCTGTACCTGGCTTGAATAAATTACTAGGAACAAACCCGTAAAGGAATAAATAGATTTGGTGAATTATTGTGGGTGCTCCCAAGGGACCGAGTATTTGTGTACCTAGATTTGATGCTCATTGAAATGCAGTTACTGCAGCTGTGGTCGGCTGGAGGAAGAGATTTGGGATCACAGAAGCTTTGAAAATGAAGGCATTCCTTCACCCAAAGGGATGTTCTTCTCATGTATCTCCAATTACTCTTCTCCACTTCTCTGTCCAGTATGAAGCCCTTCAGTTCCCGAGGCAGCAAATCCTTCACATTTCCACACTGATGCAATCTCTCAGAGAAGGCTTGCAGTGGCCCTCATGACAACAGGCATCTCAGTGCGAGGGTTCTAACTGGGCAGATGAAGTGATGGATTTCCAGGGTCCCTCCTGTCCTCACATCGGCACATTTGTGGTGGTAACCTTGCAGTTCTTCCCAGCTTTTTGTTCCTAGCCTTAACTAAAGGGAGATGATAGTTAACCAATATTTAGCCATCTTAGGGGCTGGTGGCTTGCTTACATCCATTACTGGTCTTGAAGAGCTGTGTTTCTGACCCCCGTAGCTGACATGACATGGAGGCTGGAGGCCTTCGCAGGGCGCCAGTTTAGCTTGGGAGCAGCGTCCGAGGCTGTTCTCACAGCGCGTGCTTGACAAGGAGTAACCGGCGCATATTCAGAAAGCGACAAAGCCAGAGAAGGGAATTCTAGGTAGAATTTCCCTATTATTTCTGTTTATTAAATACTGGCAAAGCTTGAATAAGTGGTGTTTAGGGCTCAGGTTTCAGGTATTTAGGGCTCGACTCTGGCTGTGCCAGTTGGGGAGCTGCTCTAGAGAGTGTTGTGAGCTTTGCATATTAAACTAGAAGAATTTGGCATGGTAGGGGATGTTGGTTAGTGGGTTAGCTGAATCTGGTTAAAACATTTTTCTACCTTATTTTCTAGTAAATGTTTTGAAACTGATTTGAGTCAGATAGAAGAAGACCCAATGTGAAAGTCAGCTGCCTGGGACTGGGATCTTGCTATGGTTGAACCCAACTCATCTTAGGGCTGAGAGAATCCAGCCCTGCCAGGAATGAGGCAGACTTCCCACCCCAGGAGGACAAACCTCATGGGGAGACTGTTGCCAGAGTCTTTAAAGTAGATTTCTCGCTTGTGTTTGGCCAGAACATGTGTCAGGGCATGACATGTGGCTCTGTACTTGGCCCCTTGTCCTGGGCATCTGAGAGTCCCTGGAATAGAAATGAGAACATCATTTGCCAAGATGGCCCATGTTTTCATTAATATGTAATGCTGCACCTAGTAATGGGATAGATAGCTGTGTGAGGACTGAGTCTCACATACAATCAGTAGGAGCAGTGAAAATTAATTTTTATTTCATTACCTTGAATGGTGAGCCCATCTGCCAGATAGAGTGATGCTGTAGATGCCTTTTTCCTTTTTTTCTGTGAGGAAGCTAATTAAGTGATGATGACTTGTGTGTTAAATAGATGTTCAAAATATATTGGTGGTAGTGCTTGCCTTTCAAATTTCATAATGTTGCAAGCAACAGAGGGAAAGCATGCTGACACTGCCTTCTCTTTGGGATTTCCATCTTGTTCTCTTTTTAATCTGATTTCCTATATTATCAATTGAGGGCTTCTGTTTGTTAAAGGAATGCCAGTGGTGCTTCCAAATCCAGTAGTGATCAGGGTTACTTTATGCAAGGCCCCATGGGCAGTGTCCCAGAAAATTTGAATTTGATACCCAAAAGAGAATTTACTGACTTCCTGCATGTTGTGTAATAGATAGTTTTGGCACATTTCTGGCTTCAGTCAACAAGTCACTGTTTCTGTGTGATATTTTAAAAATAAAGTCTACTTAGCAGGAGTGCTGAGAAATGCCTCCTGTTATCTGTGGTCATTCCAGTTGGAGTGGGAGTTGCTGCTGGTAGCAAACGTAGGTTGATTGTTCCAAAACCAGCGCCCTGGTATCTGGGATCCCATCTGTTCCTGTTGCCACTTGCAAGTCAAACTGAATTTTCACTTATTACTGTACTGCAGTTTTATCACAAATTCTCTCTGTCCTAAAAACATGAGAATTAAATAGTACGTGTCATTTGCAAAGAAGGGTTTTAATAACAGCTCAACTGTGGTTTACAACTACAAGTAAAGGAGTGGGCTAGATCTCTCAGCTCTACCACAGTTTCCAGTTTTAGAAGCTGCTAATTTTGATGAGTTTTAATACGTAAGAAATGAAAACATTTTGCCAAAGAATTTGAGGATAAAAAGAGGACTGATCTGAGTATTTGAATCTCTTGCTTTGTATCATGATCAAATGAGCAGAGCAGAGCATGAGAAGCTGGCAGTTCAGACAGTCTTGCCCTAGGTCACTCACTACCTATCCACAAGCTGGATTGCAGGACGCGCTGGGAGAGGGAGGAGGGCACCATGAGCACCTTGAGTCCTTCTGTGTCCAGAGGGTGGAGAAGCTTAGAAGAGTTAACCTAAAGTTGCTGTCACTTTGGGCACAGCCCTTGGTGCAATTGCTTGTTTTTAAGATCATACCAGAACTGGTGTTAGCAGTGCTAATCCCCTGCCTCTAGGGAGAGCATCTCCCTCAGAAACAACATGGCTGTCTCAGGGTACTACATGCATTGGATAGCAAATCTTCTGCAGATTTGGTACAAAAAGAACAACTTTGTGCCTTGATCTCTTTACCCTAACACAAACATATGGCTTTCTAAATGACAACATTTGTATTGATAATAAAGGCATTATTTAAGCAAAATGGATAATAATTTTGTCACTATTTACGTGATAGCTGATCCCAGTAAAATCATCAGCAAAGTTGCATTCAAAACAGAAGTCACTGATATTTTAATTCTTTTATTTTTTGATTCGGTGCTCTGTTCACTTGAGCTGATTCCGTCTCTCCTTCCAGGAAGGATTCCCAGATCCCTTTTTCTCCGTACTCTTAGAGCTCTGTTTTCTGTGTTACGATGTTCTCTTCCTGATTGAGATCCTCTTTGATTCCTCCTGAAGAATCCTTCAAAGAAAGCAAAGGCGAGAGCAAAACTGCTTATTACTGACAATCACAAAAAAGAAAATCTCTCTAGTAATTCTTCACTTTTCAAATTTTTTTAAGACTATGGGAAATGTAGATATTTATCTTTTCAACTGAGGAACTTGAGGACGTGTTAATGGGGTCAGAAGTGCTGCTATTACCAAGTGTTTTGTTTTCACTTGTTTGTTTCACTGTTTTATGATGGGGTTTAGATGAGGTTGTCTGTGAAGTTTTAAGATCTTGGAAAAGCACTTTAAACTGATGGACATAAGACATTTTATCCTAGATAACCTAAAATGAAACTACCCACTTATTTATTCTCTTTGTGAATGCCTTGAGGGCAGAACAAAGAATTACTCCCAAAAGGGCATTTTCACATCATGTGCTGTGCTGCAAAAGGCATAACAGTGCCTCTCTCTGGGCCAGTTTGGAGGGTGGCTGATGGGATGATTGATCATTCATTGCAGACTTGGGTTTCCCGGTATTAGTTTAGTCATCTCCCTCCAACTGTAACCACCCATCTGAGCAATGAAGTCAGGAGTGAATCAAAGTCTTTAGTCAAATCATTTTTACACCCACAGACAGTTTTCCTGCTAGTTGAAAATGCAGTATTAGTGCTAACAATTGCTACCTAGTTGATTCGCTTCTTCCCTCCCAGGCAGCCAGGCCCATGCTTGTCATGCTGGGTGAACAGTATCTCCTAAATATCTTTTTTGTTGGCATTGCTACTTAGTGCTTTGCACGGGGCTTCATTGTGTTGGTCACTTATGTGGTGTAGGTCTTTCTTCAGTGAAAGTCTGGAAGGAAATGAGAGGCTCATCTGGGGCAGCTGATGCTTCTCAGGGGTGAATTACACTGAAATAGGAGTTATAAGCAGATTGCCTACAGAGGGGGCAGTGTCTGAAGAAGCTAAGGCTTCCCCGCCGCCAGCTGAAACACTGGCCAGGTCTTGTGTGTGTTGTCCAAGTGCCAAGCAGTGCTGTCACTGCCTTGGTAACGTGAGAGGAGCTTTGGTATGATGGAGCCAGGGGTGTGTGGGGGACAAGGCTGCACATGGGGTCACACCAAGCTGGCAGCTTGCGGCTCGCTGAGGGCTGCGACGAGCAGTCCAGGCATGAGGGTAAAGGCCATGCTGCAGGGCCACCCTAGAAGCTAGCTCGGGTGTATCTATACAAGATGTGAAGATGCCTTGGATTGCACAGCACACCAATTGATATGGGGATCCAGCTCCTACCTTCTCTCTTATTGCTGCTTTTGTCTTGCTTTGTTCTTCTAAGAATTCAGAAAATGCCTTCAAGGTATGTTCCCCAGCATAAGGCACCACCTGAAAAACGTTTGAAAATTAAGATTTAACTGTCTGCACCAAGTGCCTCAAGTCACAGCATAAATCAGTTGAAGGATCTCAAATCTGTAGATTCACCCAAGCCTAGACCTCTCCATGCAGCTCAGAAAGCTACGGCAGAGATGCAGAAAGTTCCACAGTTACCTGAGGCTCAAGCGTAAAGCGAAAATAGACGGATCTCTAAGAAAAGGACTTGTTCTAAAACCAGAACCATTACTGTATAATACAACTCCTGCATCCTGTCAGTGACTGACTTCAGGGTCTTTTCTATGTATATTATTAAGCATTGCCACTGAGTTCTGCTTCTGCCCCAGCATTGAGTGCATCCTTGGTCCTTTACCAAGAGGAAGCATCAGGAGAGAGTATTGGAAAGCTTCTATATTTGTGTGTTTCCAACATCAGCGAAGTATCAAGGGCTAGAAAAGCCTGTGTGAAATCAGAGTTGCACCAGGTGTTGTTACTCATCTCTATACATTTCTTGTTCTTTTTCTTTCTTCAGAGCATACCAGTTTAACTCCTTAGCTCCAAGCCCCTTGTGGTCATCTCTTCATGGCAGAATGAGGGAGTGGGGATGGTAATTTTAGCACAGTGCCTGTATAGTGTCAGGTGTGCTGGCACTCTGCCCCTTGGCACGTGCTGATGTTAGCTGTGTACTCCTGACTTGGGGAGGACTTTGTGTCCTTAACTTTAGTTAATTTTTAAATAGTATACTTAAAAGAGCTCCATGTATAACTGATGCCTGGGTAGCACAGTGACTGTGTGTTAATGGCCTTAGTGTGTGTCTGGTCATTTCTGTCTGTCTCTGCTAAGGAAAGATTCCTGTGGCCAGCTGTTCATGCAGAGCAGGAAGGAAGAAGGCCAGGACACCTAGAACAGCCACCGCAGATGCCTACGAGACACCTGCTCAAGTGCAGGGTGAAATCTGTGAAGCTGAGGGAACTAGTGTAAAAAGAGTGTGCAAGGAAGAACTTGGCATTGCAAACACTCCCTAATTTTGGGGTGGTTATAAGTGTAAAACAATCCTTTACTATTTAATGAAACTTGTTACTGTTTTTTGTTTTGTTTGACAAAGTGATATTTATTATGAGCATTAATGGGTCTCTGCTCTTCTGCATAAAGCCTAAGCAGTGTGTGATTATGTACGACTGCAGTTCAGTTCTTTAGGAGCTGTGCATGCACATCCAAGAGCAAAATCTCTCCCTAAAAGATTAAATGAGGTAATAGAAGAATGTCTTGGAGTTTAATTGAAGTTTGGGACTAAGAAGAAATATGTAAAGCTTAGTAATGTCTTAATTATAACAATATCTTAAAATTAATATTTTTTTTGGCTTCAGAGATGGTATTTTTTAATCAGATCATCCACAGAAATGGAGGACTATAATTATTTGTCTCATACTTTGTCTCTTTTCAGTAACATTTTCTCAACATGCTGTAGCATAGCCAATGTATTAAGCAGCACATTCTAAAAATGATCAGTCTTGGCAACAAATATTTATTCTATATTGAGGCATTCCTGTGATATTAAAATGAAATTAAATCATTGGCATAAGTGCATAGGAAAAATTCCAGGATTTCATTTCTATAGCAGTTTAGAGGCTGTAACCTCTCAAATGCTGGTACTGCTCTGCTGTTGCAGCTCTGGAAACCACAGGCAGAGAGTAGTTTTGTGAGGAGACACATGTTTCAAATCACAAAGGATCAGGAGAATATCTCTTAAATTCACCCTGAGTTAAGATTATTGCTAGAACCCAAGAGGGTTAAGCAGAATGCACATTCCAAGTCCAGTTTGGTAAATAATAAATGGACTTTTTCCACAACCTCACTCATAAGAAAGGTTAAAGGGTGAATCTTTGGCTCAGGTTCTCGGCAGCAAGGAATCCAAGGCTGAGTGGATGAGGAATAAAGTCTTCTTGCGAGGAAGGCTCCTATCTCGTGCTTGTCCTCTGCTCCTCGCCCATACACGTCCCCCCTCGCCGCGCAGCTCCGCCTCTGCTTCCCCCCTTCAGCCTCTCACCTGGTATTCAGGCCCTGCAGGAAACAGTCTGAAGAATGGATAGTGATCCAGCACAATGGACAGGATGTCATTTGCTGTGACATCTATCTTGGCAATCATTATGTCCTCGCGACTCTCATATTCCTCTGCCAGCTTATCCCAGATTGGCAGGAGTTTTGTGCAGGCATGGGACCAGGGGGCATCTGCAAAGTAAAACCAGAAGTACACAGTCTGGCAGGAGAGCATATTATTGTGCAATTATTGGGACCCATATAGCCCAGAAAATTCGCGGAGTTTTAGATTTCAGCTGTGGCCAGTCTTTACTTGAAACCATTCAACCTTCATGAGTTTTATGCCCTAACTCACCACTGCTGTGGTGCTCAGCAGCCGCCTCCCTAGCGCTGCTGGTAGCAGTGCTGCTGTAGCCCTGCCCAGCCTGACACTGCAGGGCTGAACACACAGCCCTTGTCGTGGGCCTTTGCTAGAGACCAGGGCTGTACAGCCCAAATGAAAATCGGTGAGTTCAGAGCAGTACAGCTAGTTGTCTATATTTGGTTTCGTGCTGCATCTTTTTCTGCACTGAAGTAACCAAGGCCCCAGCTGCTACTGCTACTACTGGCTGCTATGGAGAAGGGCAGTGGTTTGTTGCTGGGAAGGGTCAACAGGCAAATGATTTCCCTTTGCAGACAGAGGAGAAGAGGAGCTATTTGCTAAACCACAGCCGCTCTTTGACGTTTAATCCTAGCCTGCTGTAGCCATACAGCCACGCGTACCCTGCCTCTGCCTTGGAAGCAGCCTTGCTCAGTCTGTACAGCATGTTATAATGTCCCATTGTGCAGCATGAAATTCTAATTTCACGTTGTCTCTCAACATTGAGATTTGATATTATCTTGGCAAATATTTACTTAAGGGATCCAGTGTTATTCAGCGCAATCTGAAGTCAGCAGGAGCACCATGGTGTTTCCGTTAATATGACACAAGCTTTTCTTTAATGCTTTCCTCAGCAAAAAATCATTAAGCTGGACTTCTGTAAAGTACAAGGTTTAGTTTGGTTTGGAAACACAGGCTTTCTTTTTTTTACATTCACACAAAGACATTGAAACAATGTAGTATCTGAATACACTAAAGACCCTTACAGAACATTACAAACACGGTCATGGTCTTATTGAAGACAATCCTGTTGAAATTCTTCCCGACAAGGATTTTGACAGGCAGCTTGTCCCAGTCTTCTGGAATTTCCTCACTAGAGAGATGTGGCTAATCAGAAACAGAAACACAGCTGTGAAAGTGCAGGGAGCAGTGAGAAACTACTCCTAGTTAATGTGGGGCTGATTGGATATTTCTCTGACTAATGTCCATCATTGCTTTTGCTATCTTTGTATCTTTGCTTTTACATCTGCTGTGCAACAGAAGAAAGAGCACATTCCCTGTGGGAGCTGAGAGTGGGAGCTCGCACAGCTCTTGTTGGGAAGAGACGGAGACATCCCCATCTCTTCTCCCCTCCTCCTCTCCCCCAGCACCAAAGTCAGGGTCTACCGCTTGGAACTGTTACATTCCCCCTGCTGTCAGGTTGAACACTTCATCTCTTCTCCTTGTTATGGAAACTAAAGTAAGTCATGCTGAAAAGCACTGATCAAGCAACACATTTTAACGTAGTTTTCACATGGGAATAGAGGATGAACCTCATTATGACAATAAATGCTATTTTATCCATTGGGAATGTTACCCTCTGTTAAAATTCACTCTGTGACAAGAAGTACTAGGAGACACAAAATTAAGTTTAAACTCATTTGCAGCAAATGCCAAATCTTATTCAACTTTGAAACTGTCAGTTTTCTATTTGCTGGACCTTCCTGCAACCTCAAAACCCTTTGAGATCAGTCATGAATCTTCATCTCTCCCAGCTAGGGAGGAGAAATAGTATCTCCGATATATGTTTGGAAAGAGAGAGAACACGCAGAGAAATTTTAAGCCAGTAAAATACGGCAGCTGAAATCATCTAAAATAGTGGGCTGTAAATGATTTTTCTGAATTTGCCTAGGGGGACTGGAAAACTTTGTAGTCCATCTCAGTTGGTCCGTCAGCAAGTGAAGATGAATACTTTAGAGCAAGTGTAAATTCATAGACTGATGACAAGAATAATTTAAAGGATGCTTCAGCTTTTCAGGTTTGTTAGTATTTTAACTGGTATACAGGGACACCTTGTTAATAATGGACATACCTTTGCTTTTCCATCTAGATAGTTCTGACAAAAATGACTTAAGTTCTCCACAGTCACCTCATCTGCCGGCATTTTATACTTTGCATCACTTGTCAAATTGAGGATTCTCACTGCAGGAATATCAGCTTGAGTGATACGAAAATACTCAAAAAGTCGTCCGTTCCTTGTTTCATTAGTATCCACGAAGACAAACATTATCTGGTAATAAAGAAACAATCAAATACCTGCTTGAGGCTACCAGCTTGGGTTCAGACATTTTAGAAAAATGCATCATGTTTGGAGCTTAACCATGCTTGGGGTTGAGCCTCAAATGGAAGAAATCCTGGGGAGACAGTTTTTGGTGCAAGCTCAGCCAGCAGCTTTGTGGACTTTATGGTGCCGTGGTTCAAGCTCGTAACAGACGCTAAAGCAGGTGAAAGGGATGGAGGCTTTCCCTCTGTGCTTTCACATTGCTTTGCTATCTTCTATTAAAATAATTTTGCCAACATATCTAAATTACTCTGCAAAACTCTTATTGCTTGCAATAATAGCACTTAGCAGAACAAAAGAGCTGAAATACTTGTAATACAGATATCTTTACCAATACTAAAGCCGAGTGGTCTATTATAAGATGAATTATCATTCTGCAGCACTTGGTGTATTTGGAGCAGGAGTAGCTCCTTAATGATTGAGGATGGAAGCTGAAGTATCTCTGTGTGTGGATACACCTCTGTGCTTTGGGCAAAAGGCTATTGCACATCTCTTCAGGTTTTGTAGTTGGTTTCAGCTCTTAATTTGGCCAATGGTTGCCTCATGGCATTTCCTGTTGGTGACAGAAATTCTCAGAACTTTGCTAAAAATATCTGGAAGTTGCTCCTAGAAAGTCTCATATGTAAAATCAGGAGCAGCTAGAATTAGTTTTTTGTTTTGTTTTTGATCTTTATGTTTTAAAAAAACGTAGTGAAGTTTATTATTTGAATTTTCCACATCATTTGCTAAACACCTAAGCTGGAAATTAATTTTTCCAACTTTTTAAATGGTTTGGTAGAAACAGACTGACAGCAGTGTGCTTTTACCAGCCGCCCTGGTAAGTGTTTTTCAGTTGATATTTTGGCAGTTGGTATTTGCAAAGCAGGGTTCAGTGCTACAAACCTTTCCTCTGAATTCCGCAGCAGCAGACTTGTAATCCTCATAAGTCATGTTGAACGATTGCGAGCTCTTCGGGGCGAACAGCAGGATGTGGCTTTCAACAGGGACATCAAAAATCTTCATGGATGTCTGGGAAACAAAAGAAGCAACATCTGCTCTGCTCTTTGTAAGCACAACAGTCAGCCAGATGCTCAGAGTATCAGTGTCATTCAGTTCTGGTATGGCAAATTTTCCTTTTCAAGACTGAGACAGTTCCCAATCATTTCCATAACCCTTAGATTTTTTTTTCATTGTTTTAAAGAAGATAAAGTGAGAAGAATCAGCAGCTGCTGAATATGTGCTCTCTTCCAGGAAAAACCTCATCATTATTCATAGATTTTACACTCCAAAGGGACCATTGACCCCCTGTGTAACACGTGCTGGGGAATTAATACTAAAGATGTGCTGAAAGTAAAAGGTGGTTTTATGTAGAGAGGCCCAGCTGCAGTAACTAGAGCTGGTGGGAGGGCACTTGTCTCACTCACTCTGTGTGGCATCAGCAGCCCACGTCTCCTTCCCTGCACAGAGAGCTGTCTTTTTTGTCATCTCACTCCATGATCAGAGGCTATGGGGAAGTAGCCCACCTACATCCACCTTTTTCCCCTTCTAGCTGCAATAGCAATGGTTATTGCCAGTTGTTCCCTTCCTTATCTTGGCCCAAAGGCCAGGGTTGCTGCGTGGAAGTGGAAGGGTTGGAGGCAGATAGGGATGGACCTTCCAACCCCCCATCTCTCAGTTTTGCAGAAGCAGCCTGAGCCTTGGCTCTGCAAGTGGGCTCTGCAGGTTCTTTATTTTTGAGATCTTGTGTTCCTCTGCTGATGGGTCATTGCTCTAAGGCAGTACAAGGTAATGGCTGTTAGGACAAGCAGGAGACCAGATCACCCTCTTCCTCAGAATTATTCCACTGAGGTTTTACATTCGGGTATTTTTTCCCCATTCCTTACCGCACCCCCCCTTCATTCCTTCTGTAATTCATTCATCCTTCTGTAATACATTATAAAGGTACAATTGAAAGTTTGCAGCAAAGGGGAGATAGCTTATAAAATATATGATATGTGTTAACCAATCCCCCCCATTCTGTTCCAGGCCCTGACTTGCCAAGGTGCATATGCAGTACATACTGCCTATAGCAGTCTTGTAGCCTGCAAACAAGAAATAAAGGGGACTTTCTCATAGATTCATTTATGAAATATGTTTTTCTGTTAACGAAGTGAAACAAGCATACCTCAAGATTGTATTCAGTGACTAAATCCAAGGTAAAGGTTTTGATTAATCTTGTTAGATCCGGTTTGTTTTGGCTGCCATCTTCGAGCACTTCATTATGCACAGGCTTTCCCTAGGATAAAGAGTAAAGTTTTGCAAGTTTATTAGTTTTATCAACAGTAGGAGCAAACATACTCTGACATGTTGTTATTCTCTGCTTTGCTTTTTTATAATCCTCACCAAGAGAAATCCTATCTCTTGTAAAATAAATGTCACAGCTAGGTCACGAAACAAGATTATAGCTAAAATTCAAGATACAGCTGACTGTTTTAATCTGCTTAGTAATCTTAACATCCTGAAAGATCTCTTCTCTATCTAGATATACTATCTGTGACATATGAGTCTTCACTCAGGATGTCCTTGGTGTGACTGCTTTTGTAGCCTAGATGTTGATGCTACTTCTGCGTGGTTTTGTTCTTATTGTTGGGCCGTTTTGACATGACTTGGAAGAAAAGAAGATTCCTGACCTGCAAGAGGCACGTAAGGAAAGAGGTGAAAATCTGCACAACTTCCTGAGCCTAGTAGCACGTATAGATAACTGTTACGTTATATAAACAAGCTGTTTTATTTAGATTCCTAAATGTGAATTGGGACCCCGAGTGTGGGCAGCCAGATTTGAAAGTATCGGTTGTCCCATGGCTGCTTTTTACCCCCCCTTGTCTGTAAATAAAATATTTGTTATGCTAAGCTGTGTGAATTGCAACTAGGGAATTACTTAACCTGATAAATTTTAGCAGCCTTAAGCTGCTGCTGCACTTTGTGCTCCTACCTTCTTGAACACAACCAAAGTGCTCTTTTGGATGGCGTAGCTGGCACTGACTTCCTCGCTGGTGGTCATCCCAAAAGGCATTTCCGGCACCTCTTTGGCTATCTCACAGAAAACATCCACACTGTCGCCATGAAGTTCCTAGTCCCAAAAACAGTGTTTTATAAAGACCAGTGTCCTTCACCCTGCTAGGATGTGAGGGAGTGAGAGGCACAGTGAGGCAGCCCCTAAAGGCTTGCAAAGTACAGAGCAGAGTGTGAAGCATCTGCAGTTTTTCTGGATTGCCTTCAAGGCAGTTCAGCTCAGAGGAGGCAGGAGGAAAGCTGTGACAGCTCTAGCACATTCTGCCTTCCAGCTGGTGCCTGCTGGGCTGAGGCAGCAGGGCTTCTGCATGGTCCCAGCCTCCTCCCTGCCCTGATCTCCTCTGCCTTGCCCTTCCCCAGAGTGTCCGCACTCTGCGCAGGCACCTACAGCTGCAGAGGGACCACGGCAGCAGCTGCTCCCCCGCTGCAGCCGGCTGCACCGATACCTGGTCAGGACGCGATGGATGAGAGGGGCTCTGCCTGCAAGGGCACCTGGCTGACGTGAGTAACGTTCCGAGCGCTCTCCAAGGCAGGGACCTCTGCTCCTACATCTGTCAAGGGCTAGCTCTGCTGTCTGTCCTCAAACTAAATGAAAATAAGCATGATGAAAGGCAGCAGCTCTTCCAGATTTGATTTAATCAGAATATTATTTCATGCTAGATGAAAAGTAATTTAGATGCTGAGACCTCCCAAAACATTCTGGCACTTGCTTTTTTGAGCAGGTTATGACTAATAGGAGGCCAAATTCAAGCTTGTATTTACTTGGATAGTGTCTTGTTGGTTTCTACCTGTTACATTCCTGGTGTGCCCTCGCTCACAGTCATGGTCATCTGTTGTCACTTCAACCTCTGGAGGAAATCAGAGTCCCGTCAGTCACTGTCAGTACTATCTGCTGTCAGCTCAGGTCAGAGAGCTCTCCAGCATCACTGAGGCTTCACAGTCCAGCACAGGACTGGGAAACTGCCTTCCTACCCAAACTGTTGCAGGCAAACTTAGCAGTTTCACCATTTGTCCTGTTATGCCACACATGTTTGCCAACTCCGTTACTCTGGAGTAATTTGGTAATTAATCCTGTTTTCCTCATCTGTAAAATCTGGGCCATCTCCTGTAGCCAGGGTATTTGGGATCTTATCAGTTCAGATAGAAGCCAGACGTTGTAACAGCAGGTAGGCAGAAAGATACTAGATTCCTCAGGAAAAAACATTGATAGAGTGTTTCAGATTTTAAAGGGGTCAGGGACCGTCTAGGACTGAAAAGGCGGAAGAAATTATTTCTGTGTTACTGGCTTCTGCCTGCATGCCATGACAGCTTGTATTTACTCTGTGCAGTTTGACTATTGCTCTATATCATTCAGCACCAAATTCCGAGAACCTTATCCTGCTCTGGAAATTAGCAGGAGTTTGCCTGGGAAGGAGCGACATGAGTTGGATCAGACACAATATATTTTTTTATGATTTCCTATCCATGCAGATTTCTTAGCTGGCAAGAGCAAAAAAACACAGTTTGCATGATATTTATGAGACTCTGTTCCAACCTCCCTTGCTTTCTCTGAAGCTGTTTAAATCATTAGATGAAAAGAGGAAGAAAGGCACTCTTAACAGATAATATTTATAACTTTTTTGTGGCACTAAACTAGAAGGTACTATTTCTTCACCAGAACATCCTGCAATTGTTCACGCCTACAGTTTTACACTGTCTTTGAATAGAAATCAGTCAACCTAGATTTTGAGGTGAGATTGTACCCTGGGCAGGGATCACAACCTTTTGCCTGTGTAGAGCCCGTGTATTTGTCAGAGCAACAAGGGGCTAAGTCTCTTGAAAGGAAAGGATGGAATAAACTAAGAGTAGGCCAGTCTGTAGCTCTGCCCTGTTCCAAACAGATCCCAAATTTGTTTTTTTTTTTGGCAGGAGCCAAACTGGACAGCACTGGACACGCTGCTCACAAGATGGTGGAAGGTGTCTGGGCCTGGGTACTTATTCGTGAAAAGTGCAACTGAGTGAAGTGAGATGTTCTCACTTCTGCCTGGGCTGTTTATCTGCAAGTGCCAAAATGTAGATAGAAATAATTGTATCTGAAGAAATGCATTAAAAAAAAAAAATGGCCTAGTTTTGTAAGCTTATTCTAGGTCTTCGGCATATTTGGGTTTTGATGGCAGAGACAAACAGTATATGCCCAAATCAGAAATTAAATCAGCCATTTCAGTTTTCCATCCCGTGAATTACCTTAAAAAAACCAATCACTGCCAAGTCTTCAGCGTTTATCATGGCTTCAGCCTGAGCGGTAGAGTTGATTAACACAGTGCTAGGTCCTGTTCTTCTTTTCACCCATGTAATAAATGTGGAGGCCTCTCTGACTCCTTTGGAAGGAGAAAGGGGTTAAAATGATCATCAGAATCACATACAGATTTCTAAGCAATCAGTGCAGAAGCAGTGGAGGTGCAGAGGGATGCTGAGTGCAAAAAGGCTTGGTCTCCTGATAGCAGAGGTCTAAGTTTGTTTAAGGTGAACTTGGGCATCCAGATTCATACTGAGGTCCTAACTACTATCTAGTCACCATTCTTCTGACTCTAGAAAACAATTGATGGATCAGCACCGTGTTTTGAGGTCTTTACAAATTACTGTATTTCTAATAAATTGGTGGAAAATAGAGAGAAGGAAACTTGGACAAGTAGAAAAACAGTTCTGTAAGATTCCATGTGTACCACAAGTGAATCAAAGTCACAATAAGGCATAAAGATCTATTGACCTAACATTTAATCCAAAATGACTTCAAACCAATTGCAGAGTTTATTGAACTGTCTATTCAATTAAATTAGGTGTCAAAACTGTTTCTTTGCTGCTGTAGAAGGGATGTGATAGGTACTGAGACATGTTAAATTCCTCTATGGTGTTGCAGCCTCACTTTTTAGTTTAGACATGAGAACTGAAGCTGAAAACTGTCAAAGTTGTCCTTTAATTTTTGATTGTTCCATCTTTTGGGTCCCAAATTACAACTGTCAGTTTTACTGAGTTTACAGTTGATCTTCTGTATTTGGCAGATTTTCTTAGAGCTTGCAGGAGTGTTAGAACTCTGGGGTTTCTTTAAAATAGTTTATAGCTATTGTGTTTTCAGTGGATTTGGTGCCATGAATTGATGCTCAACAGCTGAAAATCTCAGCCTTAAGGTAGTACTTTCATTTCTGTGAGTATGACATCTTTGTTGAAGTAGAGCAGGAGTCCAGCAAAGGGTTACAAAAATGTATGTGTATGCCATGCAGTGCTAGAGTCAAGATGTGCAGTGCAGGTGGGTTATTAAAGATACAAGTCCTGGTACTGTGCAATTTAGCAATATGACAAGATCAAGATTGAGTCAGAACAATTCATTTTACTGCCATCAAGTCATTTTGCAGCAGCCTTCACTGCAAATGGTTCAAAAGACATTTTTTTGAGGCCAAGTAGGCGGCATCCACTTATCAGTGTGTAGGCTGCAGAGTAAAGCACAGAGCAGTATCTAGTGGCCAAACAGTGTTTGACTTCTGCTGTCTAAATGGAGAATCAACTCTTGCAACTTTTATGTCAGCTGTAAAACCCCATAGCATGTATTTGGTCAATCTTTCTACTGAATTGCTTTAGACAGCCTGTAGTTAAGATTTCGGGGACCAAATTCAGACCTTAGAACTGTAAATGATTTTTATAAAGCCTAGGATTTGGCATTAGTGTTATATGTCCATAAGGACAGTCATTCAGAAAGTTCCATCAAATATTTGAGTGGCTTTCTTTATTTATCTGATGTTTCTTTTATATCAGTATTTATAGATTTTGTATAATAACTCACTACGTGGTTACTCTGCATTTTCAGTTTCCAGGGGTCTGGATGGTTTAAAAATTATTTTTGATAGGTGAAATTTTATTAGTTCTTGCACATATTCATTTACTAGTGAACAAAAAAAATAGCGAAGCCATTACTGGTGGTGCTGTGCTCTGGATACTCAGTACTGTCTTGGGCAAATCATAGAATAGAAAAGAGTTTTTTTACTTCTTACACCTTGTTAATAGGTGTCCCTTAAATGTCAGTTTTCTGCTGAAATATGACTGTGAGCATACTGTGCTATAGGGCTCTGCATTCACTGTTTCTCAAAAGCATATCTGTCAAGTTCACCAGTCTCAAAGCCCTCTTGTCAGCCCTATGGATTTAATCAGAGGTTGGGTGCTTTCATTCCCATGTATCAACACTTCTAGTAAATGGTCAGCAGGGCAAATCAGGCCTTCAAAGGCATTTTTGCAGCAGCTGTTCTTTGCATAAATCTAGATGGGACCTTGATGAGAAATTCAATAGCTGATGAACAAGGAGAAGTTACTGGAATGCTTTAGAATCATAGAATCATAGAAT
>VZSV01000133.1:1583470-1635678 GCA_013398735.1 Nothocercus julius
CATGAAACTTGTGACCCAACTCTGTGTAGATACCATGAACAGACACTTGGCCAAGTGGCTGTTTCTGGACAACTCAGTATAAGCTCATCATTTTAGAGAGAGAGAGAAAAAGAAAAAAATCTTACATGTACAATTTTTCAATGAGAGAAAAGCTCTGGATTTCACAGGATTGTTAAAGTCTGTCATATTCCAATATTGTGGTCTTTGCTTAATTTTTTTTTCCTGAGCCACATATGAGCTCCCTCTGATGGCTAATTGCAAAGTTCTTTTTTTTTTAG
Organism: Nothocercus julius; assembly: GCA_013398735.1. NCBI lineage: Eukaryota > Metazoa > Chordata > Aves > Tinamiformes > Tinamidae > Nothocercus > Nothocercus julius. The sequence goes on from VZSV01000133.1 coordinate 1,583,749, forward strand.
TTTAGAAGTGTAACCTGTACACTAAGGAACCCAGTGTATTCCAAGTTCATTGCTACAATACAGAGTGTTTCTCCAGTCGACTTCTGTAGACACGCTATCCGTGCAATTGTAGTGAACTAATAAAAGTGCAGAAGGAGCAGGTTTAGGGCCAAATTCTTCTTTGATGTAACTTTTATTCATATTTATTTTAGCAAATGGGACTGATGCATCTTCCTGGAGTGCTTCTGCGTACTTGGAGGAAATATGCCAACAGTGAATTTGGCCGACTGTGTGAATTACACATAGGGAAGCATATGCAGCTATAAACTTGGAAGGTGAATTTCAATCCAACATCTTTTAAGGATACAAGAGAAATCGTACATTTAATATCATGGGCAAAATCGGTTTGGTAACTCGTGTATTCTTTGTCTGAGCATTTACCTGTTGCCTGCGAGCGATACATGAAGTTTGTACTCCCCATAATTATATGTCCCCACCAGAGCACAAGACAGTTTACCTTTGCAGTCAATGGGGTCTTTCCTGCTGCCATTCACAAAAAGCTTCACAGCAGGGAAATGCTGGATATTAAATTCTTTTCTCAAGTCATGTTGGTCTGTGACATCGATTTTGCCAAATTGGATTCTTGGAGCTTCTTTTTTAAGCTGTCGGGCAGCCTCAGTAAATTCTTTGGACAGATTTTGAGATAGCTGAGATAACGAAACATCTGAAAAGGGTCAACCAAGAGAGAATGGGTTAAATAGTCTGCAGTATGGAGTTTGCTAGTGGAAATTGTTGTGTCAGGTAATAGCTGGAAGGGTTGGATAAGTTTATGGCTCTAATAAAACTGAGAAACTATCTTTACTTTTTACTTCTTTCTGTTGATTGGCTGATATTCTTAAGATCTGTTTTCCTCTGAAATATTTTAATTCCAAATAAGTAGTTTGTTTTAAGAATGATCTCTCACTCCTGAATGTCCTGAAGGGGCAGAGCTGCAGGTACGAAGCACAACTTGCCTGCTTACGTATTCAGAGTTAGCAGTTGTGGATGCAGTGCTGCTCCCGCTCTGAAGCTGGGAGAAGGGGATGCCTCCTGCCCCAAAAGGTAATGACTGCCCTTGGAGATGAGGAGAAATCCAAGCACCGTTAAACCTAGTAATTATGAAATGGAAATCAGGGCAGACATGCCTGGGTGGTGGGACACCTATATGCAGTCCCCCTCCTTCATACACTGCTGCACTGTGCCGCAGCTGGCAGAGGCCCTCAAAATGCTGTCAACATAGTAATGGTATTGTATTTAATAATAGGAAAATGTCTAAACTATCAGTAGTTTTATTTTACTTGTAAATAAATAGAGGATAATTTAAGGCATGTTTTTTTTTCTCTTTTTTTTTGACCTTTTTCTTGCAAGCAGCATTAAATTCACTAGCACTCTGTGTCACGGCAGTTTTGTGAGGTGGCCTTTGCAAAACAGACACGAACCTCCCAAGCATTTTGTCAGCAAATGGAGAGAGTTTGTGCATGGGTACAGAAGATAAAATAAATTATCCAGCATCTGAGAACATCTCGAGTCCCTTGCCTCAGATATGGGAAGAAAGGGCCATGGAACTCTGGAGTTAAAAAGATGTGTGAGTATCCTCTTGAATTTTCACTGTTTCTTGTTTGTTTGTTTGTTTGTTTCTTGTTTTTCTGTTTTTTGTTCGTTTGTTTGATAAAAACTGATCTGTAACCAATCATTTAAAAACAACCAGTCATTTAAAAAAAAAAAAAAGAAAAGCTTTGCAGAGGGGACAGTACCAAGTGCCTCAAGTACCCTTTCTACAGCCACAAACAGAGAGTATTGGCATGTTGTCTTTGTAAGGGGAAGCCCCACACTGAGGAGTTATGGTTGTGCTTTTCACCATCTCTCTTGATTTCTGAAATTTCTGTTATTTTAGGCACTGTTGCATGAACACCTCCCTCTAATGATCATGCAGAGCAGATTTTAAATACACCCTCATTCTGCAAAGGAGAGGTGGGGTGGGAGCGTTGCCGCATTTTCTGTTTCCTGGTGTGTGGGAAAGCTTGCATATCTGAGGATTTAAACACCCTTTTTATATTCTGCCTGTGTCATACGTCAGCAACTCAAATTTTGTCAGTTTTGTTTTCCATGAACAATCAGAGAAACTAATTAATATGAAATCACATACACCTTCAAAGCAAAGCCTGATGAGCTGAAAGAAAATACAGATTTTTAATCAAACTGTCAAAAACAGTAGGTTTTGTAGCTCAAACTACTGGTACTCTTGTTCTACACAATGTAAAACATCTGTGAGAAACAAGCCCTGCTGCTCTGAAGAACTTAGAGCTTGACTGCCCAAAGATCAAAATCCAGGCAGTATTGTCAGAAAGCACCTCGACCTTAAACACCGAGTCAGAGTCATAGTGCATTTTATTTAAAGCCACATCAAATAAATGTGTAAAAGCAGGAAAAGAATCAGTAGTCTTGCTGTTTGGGGGACTATTTCTGTAGAACTCATTAATATAAGTTGCATAAGCCACTGCTATTTTTTTCATAGTGCAACTTAACTAAACTAAAATACATTGCAGTGTGGGAAGAGCTGACCTTACTAATACATAAATGTACTTAACAGCCCTAAAGCATTCTTCAAGTACGTGTACATGAAAATATAATGAGATAGTTATTTGCTGTTGCTCTCCAATTTCATCCTGCAGCCTGTATTGTTGGGCTAGTGATTACTGCAAGCATTGAGTCTGCCTGTTGTCGTGCTAAATGCCGATTTCCTAGCTGTTAGCTTCTGGCATGGCCAGGGAATAATTTCAGTAGAACCACTTTTCATCTTTCACTGCGTAGGCTGCTTTTACAGGTTCTCTACAGATATATAATTTTCTCTGTGGAGGACTCTTGAATGGAAGGACAGTTTTGTGTTTAACATGTTAGAGTGGAATTCAGAAAAGCAGGATGTTAATCTCGCTTCAGTTGCAAACTTTCTTGTGTGACCTTGAATGAGTTCCCAGTCTCTTTCCCAGTGCCAAATACAGCCCATAATCTCCTGTGTCAACCTCTCTACTTTTAAACTGAGCTAATCTAATGTTTGCAGTTTGCAGTGTACTTTAAGATCTTCCGCTCTGCAAATACTGAGAATTATTCTGGAATTTGGCTCCTTATTAAAAGTATTCAATAAAATAAGCATGTGTAAGACACCTACCTAAATGGCATATGCTACATGTGTCTGCTGCAGGCAACTGCAGCATCAGCCACTGACTCTTGTACCTTTCCAGACAGGTGTTTCCACTCTCCTGCTCATTTTTGGTGTGCATATTGACCATGCAAATGACTCTTTTCAGGAGATTTACTGCTAAGGACTGACACTCCTAAGGACTGCCAAGGAAGCCTACAGAAATGAAGCACCTACATCTCACTATGTTCACACTGCATTAGGTTCCTGTAACAAATGTAGTTGTGAGATGCACCTGCTGTGGATGGTTTTGAACTGTTTGCATTCACCCAGACTAGGCAAGCACAGAGAGGAGACAGCTGCATGTTGAAATCGGTTTTTAGGGCAGGAGTATATTTTGGATATTGGCTTCATGAGTGGTGACAAACCATCTGGTTTATGTGTAGTTTTAAAATCAGTTGTGCTCCCCCTGCTCCCTAGAAGTCACCATTTTATGAGCTACTTATTTGGACAACGATTTCTGCTCTTTCAGTAACATCACCTTTGGTTTTATGCCTTGTTTAAGAGTGACCCCCATCTTGCCTGTTAAATGTTACTCAGCATGGATTGTCGGTCACAGACTGCAGGAACGCTTTGGCTGACCCAGAGCCTCCCTGGATGCCCAGACCTTGTGCAAGAGCAGACAAACATCACTTTATATAAATGCGAGCGCGCTTGGAATACAAAGCAGCAGCATGAGGTCTGCATGGCCTGTGTGTTTATGTCCTTAGATTCTTCCCCCTGTATACTCAGAGTCTAAAGACTTCTCAGTCTTTAGATCCCTATAGATCTGGGGAGTCGAACATAAATTAATGTCTGTGCCCTCTCCTGGCCGCTTCTAAGCGGCAGCAACATGTGCTCAGCAGCCAGCACGGGTTCCCAAGTAGCAAGCAGCAGGTTAAAGGATTACAGAGCTGGAGTTGGACAGGGCTTTGAGAGGTCATTGGCCTGACCTAACGCAAGCTTAGCCATTTGTAAACCATTCTTAGCAGCTGTTTGGCTCATCTGGCTTTAAATATTACCACGAATAGAGATACCAAAGCATTGGTATATAGAGATACCCTGGGCATTCTCCATTCTTCTCCTTCAGCCTGAAAGTGGTCTCTATCCCTGACCGTAACGTGGCTCTGCTGTGTTCAAACCTGCTGACTTGCCAGTGGACGTGAAGAACAGTTTGGTACCTGCTGCTTTGCATGAACAGTCAATGGATTTGAATGCATTTACCATGTCTCCTCTCAGTCACCTCGTGGTCACTGCATTTTACTTTGGGACAGTCAGCCTGTTGTGAGGGCTGTCCCTGCCTCTTGGGAAAGCCTTGGGCATGAGTGCTGCTCAGAGGAAATGAGGGCTGTTATTGCATGGAGAAATATGGCACAGTCTTATGAAAACCATTCTGACAGTAAAAAATGACAAAGATTTAGGAAAGGCTTTCCTCCTGCTTTGAGGAGAAATTAATTTGGAGATGTGTTCTCCTGCTTTTCACACAACTTGATCACAGTTGCTGTCCTGCTCCTCTTCTAATTGGGAAAATTGGAATGCAATAAGCTAATGCACAACTTAAAGTGTTTGCAGTTTTAGTGGTGTGATGTGTTTATAAATATACTTGTGGATAAAGTTTATCCTCCTGATGGTGACTTATTTTCAAGTGCTTGGAATTTTTTATTTAGTTTACTTCTTACCAAGATGTGGAAGTTAAGCTAAGAAGCAACACCTGTTATGCAATTAAGGTCAATCAAATATGCATGGTGTAAATAGTAGAACCCTCCTAGGAGACAACCCCAATGTAAGGTCTGCTTTCTGCTGGTGATAAGCACTCTATTTTCCCTGTGCTAGTGAGTAGCTGAGTGATATTTAGACCTGTTTAATGTGGAGAGAGATGCTGCAGAGCAGGCAGCAGAAGTGTGAGCTCTGAAATTGGGTGCTAAGAGCGCATATAGGGCATGTAAGTGAGCGAGGCAGGCAGCACAGCTGTATCCTCTGGAAAGCCAGCACATTTCTGTGTGTTGCTTGCATGGTTTTCAGGTGTTGTTCTCTGTTCCTTCCCCTAAAAAAGACAGGGAAGCTGGAATGTTGGTTATTTCCTTGCTGCAGAAAGTAACTCAATGAGGGTAGGAGGGAGCCAGATTTCTGGGTTGTTGAAACTTCACCCTGTGTACTTTGCTCAGCTTGCTAGTGTAGCTACATGGTGCTTGGCAGAAATCAGCATATCTTTTTATAGTAAACACTGTCTGCAAGCAGACCTGGACTCTGGTGCCACAATGGTGCCACTGAAGGGCATTAGGAGGACTTGAGAGTCCCTGCACAGAAGGATCAAAGCAGGCTCCACCTGGTGCGTACTGTGGGATTGGTAAGTGGGTAATGATACACAACAGGGATGGGGTTGGGGTTTTCTCCCAACAGATGGGTCTCAGGCAGTTCCTAGAGCACTGGTTCAAAGTTTGCAGCCCAAACTTTTCTTCTTCGTGGTACAGCATCAGAACAAACCCTGCATTCTGGGAGCTGCAGGATTCCTTCTCCTTCTCTGTCTCACTGTAACTGAGGAGAGGTCAAGAGGAGAAGGTTCTTGGGTCTTGCATTAATTCTCAATTTCTGAAACTTATTCCTGGCAGCCCCACAGATTTCCTGTGTGATCTGGGTGATATTGCTTTATCTCTTGTTATCTCAGTTCTCTTCATTTCATGTTCACAGGGATTGTTTATTTACATAGCCTGTTTTGAAGAGCAGGACATAAAAGATTTTACGTCCTAATATTTTATGTGCTGTATGTGCAAGTGCATGTCCCTGTCTTGGCTTTAGCCTCCCTGTGCTGTGGCAATGCGAATGATCACAGCAAATGAAGCAGCTGGTGGCATGACCAGTCCCTGCTCCAGTGTCTCGTTGGTGGCATGACTCCAAAGGGCACTTTTGAGAATGAGATTGGTGATTTCCAGGTGATGTACCTGGGCTCTGGCACCAGTCATTTTTATGGCTGATTTCATGATTTTCTGCAGGGACTCTAGATTCTTGTGTGGTTTGAGGGAGGAAAGGCAATCTGTGAGCTTGAGATAGACATGGCAACCTTGAATCCAGACCAGAATGGAGTGTGAATGAATCACTAGAGCAGGGTGAGGATGGGGAGTCAGGTTTCACCTTTATTTCACATATCCCTTTGAAATTCAGGATAGATTTTGGATTTTCAGCTTGTGTCTCTCTCAAACGAGTAGCACTCAAATGAGTTCTAGTTTGAAAATATTTTGCAATATGTGAGGCTAAGCAGCTGGATGCAGAGCGTGGCGGGTGTGCGCACGGTGAGCCAGGCGCTCGGGCAGCTGATCAAGGTCAGGCCTGAGGAACAGAGCCAGGGCTTTTGTGGTGCTGTGCAGGTGAAAGAGTCTGTTGCCTGCAATCCTTAGACACGTCCGTAATAGACCTGTCTTAGAAAATGCTTCTGCCTTAAGTACTATCCTTTCTTGCTTGTTTGGTAGAAATTGCTCTTCCCGGAAATTTCCATCACTTTTTAGTTACACTGCTGTCTCCTACAGGGTTGTCTTATCTCTGCTGCTGTAACCTCCCTCCTCACTGATGCTAGTGCATGGTGTCTAATACATGCATGAAGTCATAGGCACGTCCGTTCAAACTCAGCCTGAACTTAAGTGATCGTCTGGAGAAGGGATAGAGTGAACATTGCCCCAAGAGACCGGACTCCTGGTAGATAGCATAAAAGGAGAGAAAAAAGTGCCGAGGGAAACTGAGGATTTCAGTGCAAAACTAATACTATCCCCATGCCACTGTGAATGGGGGATTCTACTTAAACCCCCTTGACATCCTGCACCTCGCAGTGCTGTGAGGGAGGGACTGCAGGAGGGCACTGTAACAAGAGCCACCCCATCTCCTTGCATCCCACTGCAGGGGGACCGTGTAAGGTTCTGCACAGTGACAAATGGAGACTAATGGAATCTCTTCAGATCCCGGGTAAAGCCTTGCCCAATGAGTGTTCACAGCATCACATATTATTTATATATTATATTTATATTTATATATTTACATATATTTATCACATCTTTAAAAGTGTGTTGCTGGAAAACCATTCCCTACCAGCTGAATTCTCCTCCAGCTGTGCTGGCGGCTAGGGAATCTGCTCTAAAACGACGTTTGTTCTCTAATGAGCTGCACAGAGATCATATATGGGCTTATTATGACTAGGGCCACTGGCAAAGAAACTTAGAAGGACTTTTGAACTCAGCCACCCTCCTTTGATCAGAGAATCATGCCTCTGTGCCAGGCTTTCCTTGTGCCCTGTCGCTCCAGCTGCTGCTTTGTGTATGGGAATGGGAATATGTGACTTGGAGAAGTGGTCAGGGTGCCAAATTGCTTTTTTCAGAGGCAACAGGGATTTTTGCCAGGTTAAAGGGACTATAGTGTGGTTTGTGGTGCAGCTAAGCCAGTCTAGTTGCCAGCTGTCCCTGCACTTGGAGGCGCAGCCCTCCCGCCCCGACCAGTAATCCTGATGTTTCCTCAGTGCTGGTCAGTGAACCAGTTCAGGGAGCTAAACCAGTGGATAACTATTTTATCCTGGATAACCATATCATTATCCTGGTTATAACCATATCATTACCCTGATTATCTAGTTCAGGGGTCCAGCATGCATAGCACAGGGGCCTGGCTCTGGTGCTGCGATGGCAGCCCCCGTTTTGCGGCATTACATGTGCACGGAACAGCAGCCTCTGGCTGGGAGAGGACACTAAATGCAGCCTGCAAGCCCTGCGAGCTGTTTCGCTCTGGCAGTGGCATCCTCTGCTTCTAGCAGAGGGTGGCTGCACGAAATGCAGCTCCATGTTTGTGGAGTGAGAAATGATGCAGAATCTGAACTTCTAGATAAGTAACATCACAAGAATATAGCTTTTGGCATTTGCTTCTGCCACTTTTTTTGCTGCAAGGCTCAGAGGTGCAGCTCCGATGGCCAGGCCTTATAACTAATAAAATCAGTTACTCAAAATGCCTCCCTTGTTTTCTCCCCTCATGTAGTACATGAAATTAATAGAAAAATGCCCTTACTTAACTGAGTGCTAATTGCAAAGAAACTCTTCCAGTCCTGTGCAATGAAATTACAGACACCAGAATGTTGTAAAGAGCCATTTTCTGAAGCCCAAAGACCTATAGAGGAGAGATGTCACGCAGCAAAAGCCTACAGTATAAAAGCACTACAGCAAAGAAAAAAGCCATCTCTGATTTTTGAATAATTAGAGTTTCACCAATTACTGCTGCAAAACATACGCTTGCAAAATTAGGCCGTGCTGGAAGGAGAGAGCACTGAGTCAGGACCCTGCATATGTGTGGACCCATCCCATAAGACCAATAGCACTTTTATAGCAGACTGGTATTTAGCCACCCCAAAAAAAGAATAAATGATTGTAGTTTTAGTCATAAATAAATACATAGACAAAACCAACAAGGGCTGCTGCAGGACAGAGCAACAGTGAAATGACCATATGTTGGTGCCCCTGCATTAGTCACGTTCTGCAGGGCCATCGAGGTAAGAAGCAGATGTGAAACGGATACTCACAGAACTCCACCAGCAGATACTTCGTTTCGTTCAGTGCTTGGTCAAAGTTGTTCTTTTTCAGCAAGAGGACATTGTTCTCCTTTTTGATTTTGCGGAGTTTGGCTTTTTTTGTCTTTGCTTCATTTGGACTTATGCTGTTTGTTGCTGGGAGACCTATAAGAAACGGCAATGCCAGAAAGAAGAACTGATGTGTCTTCATCCTGCCTTTATTTGTGCTGAAAGAGAAGGAAAGGAGCACGAAGTGGCAGTGTTTGCTGCTCAAATGGTGGTTGCTGTATCAGCCAGACTGAGGTTGGTAAGACCGATAACACAGTACCACTAGTAGAGCCAAATGTACCTCCTTACCGGAAGATAAATGTAGTTAAATACTTTCCCATTATTAGCAATGTTTGGAAAAACAGTTGCAGTGGAGAAGGTGGATTCTTACTGCTCCTGTAAATTACCAGCCTATCTGGAGAGAAGGTGAGAAAAGACGCAAAGAAATACTTGGTTAGAGAAACATGAGTGTTGATTCATAGTGCTCTTTAATTGGAGAACGTGCTTTTGTGGCCTTCTGTATTCTTTTGTAGTCCTTCTGCTGAGGCCTGTTTCCCATGAGGAATCGAGGTACAATATTGCAAAACTGAACATAAAATTGAAACTTTAAAGAGTATAGTATTTTCTCCTAGGTATACAGAAAATTAGGTCACCATTTCTGCATGTTTCTTCTTCAGTGCTAAGTAGATCTGGTGCTCTCATTTTAGGCTTTGCAGTTTGAGACTGCTGTGGAAAGTCGGTCTTCTGCAAACCTCCTGGGAGCCAGCAGTATCAATGTTAGGGTTGATCCTTCTGCTTTGTGGCCATTCACACCCCAAGAGTTGTTTTATGGTTGAAACCATATGGTTTATGTTTCATATGTGAGCAAATTCCATTTCCATTTCTGATTTGCCTCACAAACATAGAGGTTTTAGAGTAATGGTAGTTCTTACTATTTATTTGAACATTTTGGGCTGCCACTCTCTATCTACACTTGAAATACATAACACAAAGGCGAAAGTAACTGCATAGCATCCCTGTAAGATGCGTATGTACTATTGCCTACAAAACAGGGAGAAGGTCCAGGAAGATTTACAGGCTGGCTCCATTGAGCTGAGGAAATGTTCCCATGGATTTAACAAGATGTAGATCCTTCAGGACTTGGACTTACACCAGAGTAGATTCTGGATCTAGGAGTGAAGACCCTGATCTTCTTGACTTCTGGAGCGCTACTTTAAATAACTCTAGTAACATCTACTGTCTCTTCCTGTATTTTGTGTAGGCAAGACTAGGAGAGACTGGAAATGGTAGATTTTTATTTGCAAGTATGTTTTACAACACAGAGCTTTTTCAAAGTTGCACACCTCTGCTGAAATGAAAAGCAAATGAAAGTCTTCAAAATTTCACCTTCACTTGCTTTGTGTTGCGTCATCTTTGCTATGATGTATGTTTTAAGGGTGAGGAAATTAAGGGTGAGCTTGTGAAAAACTCATATAAAGACAGCTGAACTGAAAAAGCATTACAAAACCTTTTAAGTCATCATCTAGTGGATTCCAAAATAAAATTTTGTATTAATTTCATACCTCCAATAAAAACAGAACTCTTAAGGAAATAAATAACTAAATTCATCGGTTTTATTTGTGTGTGTATAGTGTGGTGAATCGCCATCTAGTGTATTTAAGACATAGCATAATTACATGGATAGCATAATTATATGGATCATTTAAAATCAATGTGGTAAACAAAGTATCCTGAGTTCAGTGCACTTTCTAAGTAATGATTGTGTATCATTTGATTATTCTTTTTCCATAAGCAGTTTAAGTAAAAGGTAAAACTTACAGGAATCAAGAGCTAGATATTTAGAGACAAGCTCACAAGTGAAATCTTAGAGATAAGATGCATCCATCAGCTGATAAATTGGACAACAAAGATTATAATGCAGGGAAAAAGAAAAGTTTACAATCTCTTTACCAGGAGAGGCAGGACTCTAAAAGTTGCATAAAATCATGTGGAGAGGTGGGAGAAACAAAAACAACATGTTTATTCAAGCTACTTTGCATTAATTCATCCAACATTACACACTCAACAGCTTCCAAAACCCCACAGGTTTTAAATGTTTTGTTTGTTTGTTTGTTTGTTTGTTTCAGGTGACTGATCCCTGTAAGTCTTCGTCTGATCTTTTTCCCACTGCTTGATAAAACGTTTATCATGAGAACATTTGTTAAATTATGGATTCCTCAGTGCTTGCAGATTCTCAGGTCACCTTGCAGATTATTCCACAGATACAACAGGCTTCTTGCATCTCCACTTATTTCATATTACAATTCTATAAACCAATGTGAAAAGGAACTACCAGAATATTTCAACTTTGCAAGTGATGTCTTGGATAAATGGGCACAACTGGAAAAGGTAGTTTGTTTTGCTTCCCGGAAATATCAAGACGATATAAATCAATTTTGCTGATGAACACTGCATAGCATTAACTGCAGAGTAGAATTTGTCATTTTTTTGGTAGACATGCAAGTGTCATCTACAGAACTACCTGATAGGGGTGATAAGGATTAAATTAGTTTTGGGTTGTACTAAACATTTTAAAGTTTGACTATTTTGATTTGCCTTTAATCTTTTCTTTTAGGATGGGAGAAGACCAGCAAATCCAGCTTTTTGGTGGATAAAGGATGAAGGAGAGGAGGTAAAATGGAGCTTTGAAGAACTGGGATATCTGTCCAGTAAGGCAGCTAATATACTCTCTGAAGCATGTGGTTTGCAGAAAGGAGACAAAGCTTTAGTAGTTCTCCCTCGGGTCCCTGAATGGTGGCTACTGAATATAGCCTGTATGCGAACAGGTGAGTAACCTTACTGATCTCTTGAACAGAAAGAAAATGTTGGGAAGAATTTGACCATGTTGAATTTTTGGTAGAAATTAGGTTGAACAAAGTATTTGCTGAACATCCGTGATGGAACAATCCAGCAACAAGAGGGGCATGACCAGGTGATTTTGTCGATTTTTGTCCCACATACAAGCTCTGTGGTTCTTGCAGGTTGCCAACAGAGCTGAGACTGAGGACATCTTAATTCTGTTGATCTGTCCAAGTTTTGCTGCATCATGACTTGGACATGTCATTCAGGATCTCAGTGCCCCACACTTCCAATTGCAGAACTTGATAGGTACCCCTGAAGGTGCAGGATGATTGAAATAATCATTTAAAACAACACTCATCAAAATGAACAATAACTTTATCCCAAATGTAAATATAATCCAAATGTTGGCCTCATTCATGTACTCAGTTTAAGTAGATAATTATCTCACCACTGATTTCCTGAGTTATGAATCGTAAAGAAGGTTCTGCAAAACACTTAAAATCTAAATCTTACTGATGATGCAGATACTTTTGATATGGTTGAGACAAACTACAATATTAGTGATGCAGATTTTGGAGGCTTTCGGTATTTACCAAGATTTGGAAGGTTGGGTCTGTCCCAGGTCATTCCCTGGCTTCAGATTTACCCAAGCTCTGCCTTCGTACATGACTTCTCTTTTTCAAGAAATAAATTCTTGGCAGGTAACTCAACTTTTCTACAGCTGGGTTCATCTCATATAAACGTAGTAAGGAGGAATCATCATTTTTCTAAATTGCTTCTTTTCTTTTTCTTTCTTTTTTTTTTTTTTTTTTTTTTCTCCAGGAATTGTCTTCATTCCAGGAACATCCCAATTAACAGCCAAAGACATTTTATATCGACTGCAGGCTTCAAAGGCCAAGTGCATCATTACCAGTGATGCCCTGGCACCTGCAGTGGAATCTGTCATGCCTGACTGCCAGTCTCTGAAAAGCAAACTAATTGTTTCCAAAAACAGCAGAGATGGGTGGCTGAACTTCAAAGAACTCCTTGTGTGAGTATCAGCTGTCTTATTAGCATCCCTGTGAGATGAAAGATACTGTATCAATCAAGTGACATCACTGAGTTCTGGAGGAATCCTCTGTTTTGGGGATCATTTCCAGAATACAGACAAGTTAAATTTTTGCATCCCTCTGCCAACTCATTGTCATCACTGCATTAAGTACAAGTCCTGCCAACACACTTTAGGGTAGCTGGGTTCAGGGTCTATCAGCTTTTTCTTATTCAGCAGCCTGTCAGCTTCTGCAACCTCATTGCTTCTACTGTGACAACAAAGCACATGCACAGAGTACTAATCTTGCAAACAGTCATTCTGTGCCTGTCTTCTAGAGTACAGCCTAACACCTCTTGAATTCAAGCAGAAGATAGATACTCATTGCTGAATCTTGGTGCCCAACTAGTATGGTGTTAATTATTTCTTTTCTTTGACAATCTTGGTAGCCCAGACAGTCTTGATTGCTCCTAAGTCACTTGAATTTAAATAATTTTGTGGGCTTAAATGATTTTGGACCAAATATTTTTCCATATATCTTCTAAATCTCAAAAAATGGTGCTTCCTTTCCGAAAAAGTTCAAGTAGTAACTTGTCATATGCTTTCTCTTCTGAAGGGTGACATCTGCTAACCATAAATGTGTCAAGACAAGGAGTCAAGACCCAATGCTGATCTATTTTACTAGTGGGAGTACAGGCTCTCCAAAAATGGTGGTGCAGTCTCACAGCAGTTATGGCATTGGATTTACTGTCAGTGGCAGGTATAACTTACAGTTGCTCCCAGTGTCCTGATTGACATGATCACAATTAAATGAAAATGTAACAGTAAAAACTCCCATGTGTGAGTTTAACTCTTCCCATGAGTGCAGGATCTTAATTTTTCCTCAACTTTTTCCTCTCTCAGTGAAACATTGGTTGTTAAAGGCTTTTTATAGATTCAGTTGAGATATCAGCCTCAGTTGTTCCATCGCTCACAGGGTAAAGAGTAGCAGTCAGATTAATCCTTCTATAGCAAAACCAGACAAAGTTGAAATCTTCATTATTACATGGACATTTCTGGAAAACTAAAGCCCCTTAGACCATAGCCTTATCTGTTAAAAGTCATAGTTCATAGATTCCAATCTATGGCTTAGCATTGGTTTGCCTTCACTGAATATCCTTCCCTCTGATTTATGCTTCCCACGGAGTGAGACATATTATGAAAACCAAAGAATATATTTCCCAAGGCATTTTGATGTGGAACTTATTAATGCGGAGTCAACGGAAGTAATTTAAGTAGTTTCTTTGAGAAATAAGTTGTAATTTAGCTGTTGTTCATAATCTGCGAGGTGGGGAAATCTTACCCCAATGATATGCTCAGTTTTTGAAATGGAACCAGGTTCTGTAATACCAGGCATGGATGTTTTGCACTACTCAGAAGTAAAGCAAACATTGAAAATGTTAAACATGAGGTTGTGAAGGGAAATGAGAGAATGTTTAAGATTCCCTTTAACTCTTGTGAACTTTGGACTTTGCAAAGACCTTGCTTGCTGACACCATATCTTCTAAGGAAAGGCTCCTGTTCTTTTCTTTAATTATGCTGTGACCTGTGCTCAGATCTCTCTCACTGTGTGAATCTTTTTTTTTCTCCTCTCTGCTCTGTCAGGTACTGGATGAACTTGACTCCCTCAGATATAATGTGGAATACTTCTGACACAGGTTGGGTAAAGTCAGCGTGGGGCAGTGTTTTTGCTCCATGGATCAATGGATCATGTGTCTTTATACACCATATGCCTCAGTTTAAACCAGCAATCATCGCAGATGTAAGCATAGCACTTCATCCTGTTGGGTTTTATTTCTGTTTTGCATAACTGAAGCATCTAACTGGACTCCAGTGCATACGTATCCACTGCTGTTTGTAGCTACATTCATGGTGCTTTCCATATCTTTCTTTTAAAGTCCTTTTCTGTTCCTTTGAAGCCTAACAGACTAAAGGAACAAATGGTTTCCCTGCTGGTTAGGCTATGTGATGCTGCTACAAAGTGGTAGAGAATATGAAAGATGGAGGGTTGAGTGAGCTCAAGGTTATTGCTGACCTGTCCTATGCTCAGCCTAAAGCTCACTCTGAATATGAATTTCCAGCCTGTTTGGGCTCAGTGTGCACGTGGGTCAGTACTCAGTGTGACACAGAGCTGAAGAGGGACCCTATTAACCTGAATTTTCCATGTGTTGCCAGCATGTGTGTTCGTCCTGTCTTTTGTTTTTCAAAACCAGTCAGCTGCTCTGTCCTCCTCAGCATCAGTCTCTTCTGTAGAGAGAGGAACCAGATTTCTCCAATAAAACTGGAAAAACTTATTTCTAGTTCACTGCTGTCACTTAGCATTGAGTCTAGGGCATAGTTGCCCCAGGAACCACTGTGACCACTCACTGGTCTTACATTTCCATGAGTCATGTTTGTTGGAGGGAAAGTGTTGGGGTTTTTTGGATTTTTTTTTGTTTTTTTGTTTTTTTTTCTGTAGCAACAGGACTGACTGAAAGAACCACCGCACAGTCAGGATCTTTCATTAACACACAGTCATTCTCTCTGAATGTCAAATGTATGTTGCATTTTTATGGATTTCATTTTGAAAATGTTTGAGTTATGTTAATCACCTGCATGTTTGCAAGATGCCTTTTCTTTCAACCACTTTCTCATTTTCTAGACTCTCTCAAGATATCCCATCACCACCTTTTGCACAGCCCCCACGGCCTACCGCATGCTGGTGCAACATGGTTTGAACAGGTACTGCACATCTGCCTACTGCAGGGGTAGCAGAGAGGCTGAAATGTAATTCTGGGACAGCTGGGAATCTTTCATTCCTTAATTTGCTGTATTTTTTCAGTTAGAAGAAAGCTAATTAGAAAAATTTGCTCTCAAAGGAGAAGGCTACATTCTGAAATGTGTGAATAATTAGTCATACCTTAGGCCATTCAGGCTCCAAGGATGAGTCTTTGAATAGAAGATAAATGGAAATAAATGAATTCTTTAAAGTTTCACTTTGTCTGAACTTAGAGTTCACAGCTAGCTTTAAGTTAAGGATGGCTTCAGGCAGCACTGGATCAGGGAATTACTGGAGTACAGTGGAGCTGTTACAGGTCTGTGATATGGTGAGAGTTATTTAGCAGCTGTTCTCACTCGTTGCATTATAAAATATTCAGCTCAAGAGAAATGCTCAAAATGATTTGCAGGCAGTTTTCATACCTTCAGTAATGTCCTGCTTATTCTTACATGGGTCTTTCATCTAGACACAAGCCAACCTTGTTTTAGTATTTAGCCCAGGTTCTATGTTGCTGGTATCAGATCCTTCACCCTTTGTTTTTTGCTAGAAAATTCTAATTTTCTTATCTAATCTTGGATGCTGGCATGTAGCCACATAAAGAATGCTTTCTACAGCATCTGAGGTGCCTGTCCAAATCTTCTCTACTTTTTTGGCATCTCTTCCAAGAAAAGACACTCTTTACAACAAAATATGTTGTACTTTCTGGCCCAGGCCTCTCCAGAGATTAACTACCCTGCCCTTGGTGGTAGCATGAGCAACCTAGGAGCATAATCCAGGACTGTTTAACAGGAGGATTATTGTTATTTCCAAAGTATCTTGTGAAGTTTTAGGCAAGCAATACCTTTTGACAGTTGAGAGAGTCTGCCCAATTAAGACCATTCACTGCTCTTTACAGAAGTTGAGAAAATTACTGTTGTTTTCTATGCCTCTTAAGCTACAAGTTTATGAGTCTGAAACACTGTGTATCTGGAGGGGAACCACTCAATCCTGAAGTGATAAAACAGTGGAAAACCCAAACAGGCCTGAATATCCATGAAGGTTATGGCCAGACTGAGACAGTATGTTTGTATTCATTCCTGCAATATGCCCTTTCAAAGGTAACAATACTAAAGACACAAAGTGCTTGATAAATCAATGGAAAAGGTGAGAATCATTTACATAAACTTTTGAAATTAGCCTATTACATATAATTCCAAAGTCAGCTAATTGCATTTTTTAAGACTTATAGGAAGCGTTATGACTGCAGAATTCAACTCCCTGCACAAACTGTACACAAATCCTTATCAAATAACTTATAGCAAATCCTTTCAGCATTTTTGTTTGAACAGCAAAAATAAAAATAATTTGCTCCGAGTATCAACTTGCCCAGTCTGGGATTCTATAATAAATATTAAATCAGCTCATATCCAAGACTTCTCTGTAACTGAACATAACAGAGCTACCAAAAGTTAGATTTAAGGTATTCTGTCAGCTCCAAATTCAGTCCTTGACATGACACAGCCAGACAATGACGTGAGGAATTGCTTTGCTTAGTCCACACCAAGGATAAAGTTTGCAAAAAATAAATAAATAAATAAATACAATAAATAAAGAGATTGTCATGTATTATGCAGGTAACAATATGTGCCAATGTGAAAGGAATGACAATTAAACCTGGCTCTTTGGGAAAAGCCCTGCCCCCTTATGATGTGCAGGTATGTCAGTACATTACATCTTTGAGTTCAGTTGCAGTTGTGGGTGTATGAGTAAGAGAATGCTCTTCCCTGAGCTAATCCAAGCAGTAATGATAGTAATGATATGTCCTTTCTGCAGATTGTAGATGACCACGGGGCTATTCTCCCTGCAGGAGAAGAAGGTGACATTGCTGTCCGAATCCAGCCTAGGAGACCATTCTGTCTGTTCTCTCAGTACCTGGTAAGTTTGAGTCGGCCTGGCTGTGCCCTTTGAGAATCCCAAAGGAGACCTAGTGCAAAGCTCTGTTGACTTTACTGAATCCTTATCGAGCAGAATTTCTTTCAGCATGTTCACAAAATCTCGCTAGGTTCCTCGGGCACTTGTAGCCCAATGAGAACATTGTGCTGCTATTTCAAGAGCAGACTGACTGACTGCTCTAACTTTAAGGTACAACAGGAACCAGGAGATGTCTTGTTTCAGATCTGTACCTGGCACAAATAGGATGGCTTTATGTTCAGTGCATCACCCCCCCATCAGTTCCATTCCTGTTCTTGAAAAAGGGTAAGCGAAGTAACCCCATAAAGGCTGTTGTAATACACTGTGAGCTGAGGGAAATACTCAGAGAAGCAGAAGCAGCATCTTTTTTTTTCCTCTTCATACAACTCTGAGGCATTGAGAATCACAAATTGGTGCGGCACAAATTGATTTTCTAAATCTTTAAAAATTGCACATTTTGAAATCTCTGGTTTTAGAGTAGGTCTTTGTGTGAGGACACATTGCATAGATGATGTGCACATGATGTACAACACAAAAATAAGCTACAGCACAAAACTCTCCAGTGTAAATAATCTAATGGCTTTACGATAGTGGCATACATAACCTAAAATGACTATTCAAATAGCCTGAAAGTGGAACAGGCTAGAAGAAATGTGTCAGAAGAATGGCTGTTCTCGCTCAGCTCAAAGGTCAGTGTAGATTAGTATTTTCTTTTCTGGTGGTGCTGAGCACATCCTTAAGAAAAAAAAAAAAAAGTAGAACCAGGCAACTATCAAAGTATTCTTGTCCATTGCATTTGGGCCGTCATGTTGGATAACCATTAGGGAACCTGCCCATGTGCTTAATCCTCTTCCAAACTCGTGCAGTATTTTAAGTCTCTGTAGTCTCCCCGGTCCACAGTAGGTACAAATTAATTACTTTTTGTGTGAAAATAGAAACAACCAAAAAATCCCTTTTGTTCATTAAGTCCTCCATCATCAAGTTGCATAATCTAGCCCTTGATAGATTGGTGTAGTTAATGAAATGTTTCTTGTAGATCACCTGGTTTTACTTTGGTCTTGAAAGTCGGAAGAGAAAAGTTTCCACTGACAGGAGGTTATTATGGAGACTCCTGCAATAATAAATCATGTATGTAAAGAGAGTAGATAATGCACTTAAATAATTTGCTGTGATAGATGGGCATTCTAATGGAGTGCTACCTTTTTTACTTTTGAACATGAATACATATCTTTTCAAGCCCTCACATATTTCACTGCAAAGCTGCTAATTAATGTGTTTCTGTTCTTTTTTAAGTAAAGGCATAAGATAGCATTGAACATACTAATTTTGAGAATATCTATAAAATACAGTCTTGATCATTTTTAGCACCACTAAGTGAGAATTAGATCTCACTAACCACTAGATAAATATTTTGAAATGTTGTTTGACTGTTGTCAGGATAATCCAGAGAAAACTGCTGCCACTGTGCGTGGAAATTTTTACATCACTGGAGACAGAGGGATTATGGATGAAGAAGGATATGTCTGGTTTGTTGGAAGATCTGATGATATAATTAATTCCTCTGGGTAAGTCAGTTGCTTTCAAATTTTCTCATTTTCCTGTTAGATGTTCTGTTTTATCGCAATATTAAATTGGGAAAGTTCAATTGAATGGCTAGCTTGCTGCTACTGTCATATTTGCATTTTCTTATAGGTATCGTATTGGTCCATTTGAAGTTGAAAGTGCATTAATAGAACACCCTGCAGTCTCTGAGTCAGCTGTTGTCAGCAGTCCTGATCCAATTCGAGGGGAGGTAAAAAACAAAAGAAAAAGTTAAAAGAATTACATTTTACTCTAAGTATGACATGTATCATGTGTACTAGGCTTACCTGAAACTAAGTATGTTGCAGATTTTGAAATTAAAATAGGTTTAAAAGATAAAAACCATGCCCTGACAGATTTTAGGATTTCAGAATTAATTCCCTGTTTACAAAGTTTCATATAGAAGAAAGATTTGCATTTTCAGATTAATTGTGGCATCTTTTTGTCCAAGAAATTGTATTTGGGTTTTTATTTCTCTCTTTTTGGCAATAAGCATATGAAATGATATCCAAAGGGTATCGTTTTTTCCCTTTGTGACGTTTATTTGAGCTCTTGAGCAAGATTTTCAGATCTTTTTTTTTCTATTTTGAAACTTTTCGAAAGTTTAGTGTTGTTTAAAGTTAGAGAAGAAAAATATTAAAAACACTTAGCACTGCCCTCCCATAATTCAGAATATATCCTGCTTTATATTGCATTCAGTGACAAACAGCCAATAGAGAGAACTAAAGAAAAAGCTCAAATTTTCACATTTCTGGATTTTGATATTGCATTTTGGCAATAAAAACATTGCCAAACACTCCCACATCTGGAAGTAACAGAGAACCCTATCTTTTGTGGCACAGGTAGTCAAAGCCTTTGTTGTTTTGGCTCCTGCTTTTGTTTCACATGATCCAGAACAACTAACTCGTGATCTTCAGCAGCATGTCAGAAATGTGACCGCTCCTTACAAGTACCCAAGGAAGGTAGGTACACCGCTTCACCATAGCAAGACATGTCTTCTAACTGTGCCAGAAATTGAAATGTTTTTGTCCTGCCTCAGCTTCTTCATTGACTATTTTCTTACAGACACTCCAAATATAGTTAGGTAAAATAAAGATAAATAAAATATGCAGCTGTAACTGTAGCCTTGGGTTCGCTCTGTGAGCTATTAAGAACCCAAAAGGTCATTACCCAAATGATGATGTGATTTTTCTTTGCCAGGATTTTAAAGGGGGTCCAATAGCTAGGGCATTCACTTCTCTCCAAATACTCCTTTGAGTTCTGTTCAGAGTCCAAAGAGGGAAATTCCTACTGGCATCAGAGCATAGAATCTGTCGCTTATAATCAGAGAAAATGCCAGTAGGTCCCTGTCCCAACAGTTTAAGCAGTGACCTCTTCGGGATTGTGATACTTGCCCCTACAGCTGCCTGTGTGGTCTGACTAAAATATATAATATGAAATTTCCCTGTCCTAGCACCAGTCGTGCAGCTTCCCACCTTTCTAATATAGCCATAATAAGTCTGGGTCTTTCCTTGCATCTCAGAGATTATGCGGAATATATTTGGCTAAAAGTGATAATTTTTGCCATTCAGATTGAATTCGTTCAGGCTCTGCCGAAGACTGTTGCTGGGAAAATTCAGAGGAAGATTCTAAAGAATAAAGAGTGGGGAAGAGCATAACATGATCCAGAAAACGAAGAGAAAATATTTCTACCATCCATACCAGCTATGGCACAACATTTGGACTTGGCATGTTATGATTACCCAGAGTACTAAGAGAATATATGAGAGAACAAGTTACCAAAGAATCAAAGAAAGAGATCACACCTATGACTTTCATATACGTTGAATAATAATTCCATCATGTCTATAACAGGATGTGTGATTTTAGGACCACTTTTGCTATGAATTTACAATTTTTCAGAAAGAATGGAATCCAACTAATTAAGAAGAATGAGGGAGAGAAATGAGGAGATTTGGTAACGTACAAAGATTTACATTTTTTTACTAGAATTAATATAACCAACTTTCTTTTAAAAATGCCTAATGACAACTTTTTTACAATTATAAATAAACTAAATGAGAAATCACAAAAGTCTTTGTCCTATAACTGATATCAACAATGATGATGTGGTATTCTCCCTTCAAAAGCTGTCACTGAAACATTCTCAAAGTCTGTTTGAGTGGAAGGAGAAAGGCATATTTTTCAGACTACTACTTTGATGAATTTATAATCTAGTTAAATGGTTAAAACAGGAAAAAAGAGACAAAGTGCGTAGGGTTAAGGTACAAACTGTACACACTTTACAGCAGTGTAAATGATTACAAGAAAAAATACTGTAATGCTTGGTTTGTTTCATACAATGTTTTGTTCTGCTCTCTTCGAAAGAAGCAAATGATAAAGCAGAAAGGGCTTCTCTACAAATCCTCTTAGATTGAGTGTCCAGATTTCACCTCTCCAAACAAAAACTAGTTTCTCCAATACTTCTGGGAAACACACGCCCTGAAAGCTGAATGAACCTGTGAAGGAGACCAGTGAAGAACCCCAGCAGCCCTCAGTCTGTACTGTCCACAGCAACCAGGTCTGGAAAATGTTATCGTTTGTCTCAATGTCATTGAGAAAAAGCAAGTGGTACTAAATAGGGAATAATCATTTCTGATTTTTGCAGTATACCGAAGACTTCGCCATTACTGGATTTTTACCTCAACTTTGTTATTTCATTTTCACCTTTAAGTTTGGAGGTGAAAAACTGTTAAAGCTCTTGAAGGCACTTTCTCTTCAATATTGTAAATATGTTTTTGCAGAACCCTAGGGAATCCAGAATTTAGAATGTTTTCTTTTTGCAAATCTTGAATACTGTTTCCAGTCTTCTGTACTGCTCTTGAATATTGTTAGTCTCCTCTTTGTTTTCTTTTTTGTTTCATTTTTGTTTTTTTTTTTCTTTTAAGAAGAAATGGCTGAATATTTCAGTTAGAGTATTACATAAAAAGAACTTCGATGTTCATTTTTGGTATAGATTTTGGAGGATATTTAAAAAACCTCTTTTTCCCCATTAAAACCACTTTAGATTAATGTTCCAGCAGCTTCTTTGTTAGCAGAGTTTTGACTTAAAATATAAGTACAATCAAAAGTCTTAATTTTCTGCTCTATAACCTGATTCTGAAGTGGATGGCATGGCTGTCATATATGTGGTGTCATGATCCCTTCAGTGTATGTACTGTAGTTATCTAAAGGCACGCACTGGGTTTTAATCAAATTTGCCATCCATTCCCTGTATCAACCAGACAGATGGTGTGAGAAAGTTACAGATACATCTGGGTTTGTCAAGGAACTGATCTGTTCCACAGCAGCAGTTTCTTTTGGGGAAGTCTACTAAAAGTAACAAGCTCAAAAATGTGATGTAGAATGGCTAAGCTGGATAAAATGATGATCACAGTGCCATGAACTAACATTTTAGTTGTAAGACAAACCCTGAGGTCTTCCTGGCTCTCACCATTGGGGCATTATCCAGTTTAGCCTGGCTGCTCTTGGTCTGCTGTGAGCAGACTGTCACCAGGAGCCTGGGGAACTGGAGTCTGTCCCGGGGTAAAGGGCCTGGGACATGAACCACATCAGAGATGTGAGAGTAAGCAGTTATGGTTGAAGATCCGGGACAAGGGTAAGTACAATGCTGAATTCAAAGCTTAAAAGACATGGACAAAGGGCAAAACTAACTCTCTTTGCAACTTCGCTCACACCAGAGACATTCCACATAGAAAAAAAAAAATCAGGAGTATACCTGTAAGTGTCATATTTTTCCTAGCTCATGAATAGCTTCATCCTTTGTGAAAATGGGAAAGAAAATTAAACTTGTGTATCACCAGTCACTTAACCTTGTACTGATCCTAGTTGCTAGTGCTTAATGGTTAAAAAAAATCAATAGAGAGGCCTGCAAGACTGTGCTGGCTCCTGCTCTCATTGCATGGTTGTCCAGAAAGGAACCAGGTTTTATTCCGTGCTTCATAATGTTCATGGATATTTACCAGAAGGTGCTAAGTAGCATTAAAATCTTGGTTTGGCAAGATAATGAAACAAACAGATTGCTGAAAACAAGCAGATTGCTGAAAATAAATTCAAAAAATAAAATAAAAACGAGATAATGAAAGTAGTCTTGGAAAGGAAAAAAGTAACAGAGCTTTAGAGCGTTTAGGAATAGTATGGTGAGTATAGATGGAAGATGGCGTTCACAGTGAACAAATGTGGAAGTGTACATCAAATTTGGGAACCTCTGTGATGGAAGTACTGAAGTATAGGATCTTGGGATGTGTGCAGTAAATGGGTAAATCAGCAAACGATCAAGCTAAAGCAGTGAGAAACTTGATTGTAACAACTTGAAAATTTCCTCCAGCTCTGTGAGATGGAAGTGAAATAGAGAATCAGCTACTAGTGTTTTGGCTTAAGAATATGTAAACTTCTTATAATGCAGACAACTCATCTGATCTTGTGTTTGACTGATCTGAGTTGTGGACAACTAGCGGCTCCAGGGAACACATCATGAATCCATGGGGATCTGCTGAGGTACAGACTAGATGCCCAATCAGTCCACTGGATTAAGTCTTTAAAAAGCTGGTAGTGCAAAATATGGAAAAGCAGGATGAGGAGCTTTCTGTTTAACTGAATGGTTAGAAACATCAGCTTTGTCATGTTTAGCTTAAGTGACTTCAGTTAATAAGGGATGATTTCATGTCAGGATTATCTTTCTTTCAGTGGAAAGTTTCAGGATAATGATTGTCTTTTCTTTTTCATTATTTTTGTTCCAGGTTTCACAGAAACAAATCTACTAATTTCCTTATATAGTATACAGCATCTACATAAACATCCTCTGCTGCCATGAAGATGTTGTTTAAATTACGGACTCTAAAATCCTTGTCTTTGAAGTTTCATCATAGAGCTTTCCATGAACACCCAAGATTGCTTGCCTCTGATTTACATTCGCAGTATGAGTCTTTCAGGCGGGGTGAACAAGAAATTCCAAAGTACTTTAACTTTGCAAGTGATGTACTGGACAAATGGTCTGAGATTGAAAAGGTAGATGATCTTTGATGTGCAGATGAGATACTTTAATTCATTTCAAATTTGTTATTAAAAAAAATCAGTTACTAAAAGCAATTTGCATTAGAAAGTTAAATAAAATCTCACCATTTTCTGCTTTATTGTAAAAACATCCTCTTCCTCAATTAGTCTCCCTAACATTTCAGACTAGAAAGAGCCCCATGATACTGCATCTTCCTGTTCTTCCTCCATCTGTGCTACTGCTTTGTATTAGAATTCCACAACCGTGTCCAGAATATCAGGGATATTAGGTGAAATACTTAACAATATAGAAGCATTAATGCTCCTGAAATAAGTTTGGACTAGGAATTGAGTCCAGAGATAAGTGGGCTGGTAAAGATCTAGGATCTTGAAAGGGTGATTTTATTGGAAATATTTGAGCTTGATGCATAGTCATAGTAAGTCCCACACCCATGAAGGACAGAGGAAAAGTAAGAGCATATATGTAAGTTGTGAGATATTTGGATCTTCCATAATCTGCAGATATCTGTGCTTTATAATTTCCTTGTCTTTGAAGAAATTGTTTTTGTTTTGAATCCTTGTGTTGTCTTATAGGCTGGAAAGAGACCATCAAACCCTGCCTATTGGTGGGTAGATGGAGAAGGAGAAGAAGTGAAGTGGAGCTTTGAGGAGCTGGGATTCCTGTCTCGGAAAGTGGCCAATGCACTGACTAAAGTATGCGGAATACAAAAGGGGGACAGAATGATTGTGATCCTGCCACGGATCCCAGAATGGTGGCTAGTGAACGTGGCTTGCATGCGAACAGGTCAGTGAGCGTATCTGAGCTTTGGAGAAGTGTTTCATACTGCAAGTAGATTGACACAATCAAAAATGTCTGTGGTATGTGATGAAAAAATAATGTAAATTATTAGCCTAATAGTTGGCTTAGCTACCAAGTATGCAGGCAGTCCTGATAGATTTGGACTAGGTGCTAAAGGACAGGTGTCTTGTGCAGCAAGCATGGAGTTGATAGAAGGCCATGGAGTTCATCAGCTATATCTGCATTTCATTCCCTCTAGGAGAGCAGCTACATTACCCCATTGTAACTGTTTGGCTGGGAATGTGAGGGCAAATTCATCTCAAAGGCCAGTTTGGGAATAATTAACTGAGTTTGTGCTCTTAGAAAAGGACTGTATTTCACAATTGCCATCCCAAAATAACCTCGTTGCTCTTCCAGGAATTGTCTTAATTCCAGGAATATCGCAGTTAACAGCAAAAGACATATTATATCGACTCCAGGCTTCAAAGGCCACCTGCATCATCACTAGTGACACACTGGCTCCTGCAGTGGACTCAGTAGCATCTGAGTGCCAGTTTCTGAAAAACAAGCTAATTGTGTCCAAAGGCAGCAGGGAGGGATGGCTCAACTTCACTGATTTGTACAAGTAAGTATGCATTAGTGACACTGTGGTAGTGATGAAGAAATCAGTTTTACTACGTGTGCTCCTTTACCATTATTCATTGATTATAGGTATCTACCAAATACCAGCATTAAGCTTTTGTATTGTTAATCACAACTGCCTGGCTGCCATTTCCACAGAAGGGTTGCTTAATAATAGTGGTCTTACACTATGAAGTTTCTATCCGTTTTTTTTTTGTAAGAGGAAGTTTATCTGAAAGTGTAACTCTACATTATTTTAGTCTAGCTTGGTCGAAAGCATCTGTAAAGCTTATCTAGGGTGGGAGTCCTCCAACATGTAATTCATGCTTGCGCTCTGAGGTCTTTGTGAGGTGACTGTTGAGATCATGATTGCATTCCGTGTTTTAAAGGAGCCAGTCTGATGACCATTCCTGTGTCAAAACAAGCATTCAAGACCCCATGTGTATCTTCTTTACCAGTGGAACCACAGGTGCTCCAAAGATGGCTGAACATTCCCAGGGTAGTCTTGGTTTCAGACCCCTTTTAAGTGAAAGGTATGAAAGATTTGGGCCTGGTTGAACACATGTTAATGTGAGCTGCACCGTAGAGCTGATTAAAAAGTACTAAATAAGAAATAATTGATGTATGGTTCCAGTCCTGCTCCCTGCAACATCAGATTAGAAACTGCAGATTTCTAGGGGAGTGGGATCAGTCCCTGTATTTTCCTTTTTTTCAGTGAATATCTCCGGACCTTTCATTAAAGTGGTTCAAGGGACAACCATCAGCTGGGAATAGTCTAGAACACAGCACCAAGAGGTATCATGCTGTTTAGGCTGCAGAACACTTTGTGACATGTAGCTGTAAAGGAGCAGAATTAATATTGATTTCACAGATCACCGTGGTGTCTCAGCAGCCCTTACAAGTCATGGTGAAACACCTGATGTGCAACACAGCGTCCTTGCCTGCTGCTGCTTTAGCCTTATCTTTCTTTCTAATATAATGTCTTTCATTGGAATTCAGACTCCCCTCTTTCCCTTCCTCTACCCTGTATTATGACTGGTGTCATATTTATTTATGCATATGTATACAGGTACTTAAGCCATAGGTGTTCCTTTGCCCAATAGCTAGCTCATAAAATGGATTTATTGAGAGTGCCCATTGCCCACACACCTAGTTAAAAACCTTGAGACTGTGTGTGTGTTCTTTTATGTTAATAATGTTTTATGTTAATGTTAATTTGTTTTCTGCTGTACTAGGTACTGGTTGGATTTCACTCCCTCAGACATGATATGGAACACAGCAGACACAGGCTGGATCCTAACTTCAGTGACATCTCTTTTTGATCCCTGGGTTTTTGGATCATGTGTTTTTATACACCGCCTCCCACAGATTCAGTCATCCACCATCCTAAATGTATGGAAAAAGCCCACTGCATTGCTGGCTTACTGTACTTCCTTGTGATTATTTTTTTTATCTGAACTTCATGTGTCTATCTTGTTATTCAACTCACTAGACTCTCTCTAGATACCCTGTGGACGCTCTGGTTGGTGCTCCAACATTGTTTCGCATGCTGGTGCAGAACGATTTCTCCAGGTATGTCAATAAATGATTTACTGACATTTAATTACTTAAACTATACTTTAGTCATTTCCCAGATCTAGCTGTTTGACCAAATGAGACAGTAATTTAGTTTAAAATAGCCTTCATGAAAAGACAGTCACAGAAAATGCATGGATTTTACAGAGTTTCTTGGTCATGCAGAGGGGAACTTTGTTCTCTCAGTGTGTAACTTCATGTGGCCATCGTACTTCATCCTCTGACTTGGCTGCTGCTCATTCCTCCCCTTTCATGCCTTCTTGTTTGGGCTGTTGGCAAGGGTCATCAATCAGGACTCTGGCTCAGCAATGCCCGTGTGATTGATTGTCAGTGTGTGCTTACATCCCAGCTGACTCCAGCAAAAGCTTTTCTTTGGGTTTCATGTGTGCTTCAATCTCTGACTGTTGCTGCTAGTGCACATAATGTTGAGCCCAGACTAACATCTTTGCTTTATGAGGAGCCAAAGTAGTACAAACACCCTGTTTTCCACACTCCCTGAGGATAGATGTCCCAGGAACTAGCTCTCTGATATCATTTGTTTATACTTGCATGCCGTTTTGCTAACAGAGACACCTGGAAACTAAACAAGTCCTTGTGTCCACCAGTAGGTTCAAGTGCCTCTTTTGATTTTTCGCTCCCTCTTAAGCTACAAATTCATGAACCTGAAGCACTGTGTCAGTGGTGGGGAGCCAGTCAACCCAGAAGTCATGGAGCAGTGGAAAAGCAAGACAGGACTGGACATCCATGAAATATATGGCCAGACTGAAACGGTACATTTATAGGATCAATATTCCATTAGATCTTTGAAATTTCTTTTTGCTTTACTGGATTTTAATGTTTGTTTTCTGAGAGCTTGGCCTTTCTCTTCCTTCATGTTTCTGTGAATGCTGCAGTAGCCTCTTTCACAGATAATCACTGAAGGAACTGCTTTACATGGCTTTTCTTACAAAACCTTTCAGAAACATGGGTGGTTGGGAGAGGAAGTACTCTGATTTTTCTGTAAATATTTTTAAGTACATTCTAAGCAACTCTGATAGATGAGGGCATAGCCTGTGTCCAAGGAAAAAGATTGTCTAGCAGGAGGCTTGAATTCTGTACAGGGAGTGGACCAGAGTTCTGGGGAGAGTTTTTTATCTTGCTTATTTGTACCATATGGCACAAATATACAGGATCCTGTGGATCTTAATTCCTCACTTTAGAAGTATGCTAGAGAATACATTTAATGAATTTAATGCAAGTATAGTTTACTTGTTTACTGTAGCTAACACTTTGTTTTGACTGTGATTTTTTTGCAGGGCGTAATCTGCTGTGTTTCTAAGGGGATGAAGATTAAGCCTGGATCAATGGGAAAACCAGCTTCTTTTTTTGATGTTCAGGTTTGTTAATGTAGTTTGTTGGCTGCTATTTAGATGGTTTTCATAGGTGGTTAGTTTTTTGTTGTTGTTGTTTGTTTCTTTGTTTGTTTTTGTTTTTCCTAGAGTAAAATAAATGTTTTTCATTCTAGATCATAGATAAAAATGCTAATATTCTGCCTCCAGGACAAGAGGGGGAAATTGCTGTCAGAAGCAAACCTATAAGACCACTTGGTTTCTTCTCTAAATATGTAGTAAGGAGTTTATTTTATCCTTCCCCACACAAACACACCCAATCATCCCCAAATCTCTCCAATTCTGTACTGGTTACAAAGGCTCTATATTTTTTTCCTGTTTCCAGGTTTGCTAGCCTGTGTTTGATTCATAGACTACCATGATAATCTGTCTAGAGAGAATCTTAGATTAATTTCAGAATAGAATGGGAAAATGTAGATCCAGACTTTAGTTCAACTCATCCTTTGATTCAGATTTTGCTTCAAGACCTTTAAAACCTGGACCTGAAAAAAAGTTTAAAGTTTTTTCCCTAACACATCCTTACCAGTGATCATGATCTCACTTGATCTCACTGAGGAGTACCATAAGTGCAGTGTACAAAATCTGAGAAGCTGTGTAAATATATATGTTGAGGGTTCACCAAGACATCAAAGAAACTGAAGCAGAATTAAGTAATTGATTTGTGTGGATTGAAGGCAGTTAGAAAAGGAGGAGAATGTGTGTGACATTGAGACACAAAAAAAAAGTACTTTCAGGCAGTAAAATTGGAACATTTCGAACAGCCAGCAGTCAAACAAAATGCTTTTTTTAAAGACGCTTTATTGTCTTATGTAGCAATGTCAGCACAGCTATTGAAGATCTTTGAATTAAAAATTAACTTCCAATGAATTTAACATTGTGTATATCATAGCATAATGTATAGCTAACACATACTCAAAATTTAAAATCCTATTTGTAAATCACTTAAAGGATAACCCTAAGAAAACGGCAGCAAGTGAACGTGGGGATTTTTATCTCACTGGAGACAGAGGGACTGTAGATGAAGATGGATATTTTTGGTTTGTTGGAAGAGACGATGATATCATCATTTCTGCAGGGTCAGTTTGCATGCTTCTTTTCTAAATCTGTTGTTATATAAATCTACATGTGCTCCTGACAAGTTTCTGCCATGATGGTCCTGTGGTGAATGCACTGGCCTGTGGCTTAGGAATATCTGCTCATGTCTGCTCATGTCAGTGGTGTCCCAGCACACCTGTTTCCCTTCAATGTCTCATCTGTTTAAAAAGAGAATGAAGAGGGATAATAGTTCAGTTTGTGGGGTTCTGTATGTGTGTGTGTTCTTCTGCCTTTTTTTTTTTTTTTTTTTTTTTTTTTTTTTTTTTTTTTTTTTTTTTTAAACAAAAATTCAAGGTCATTTCTGTCCAAGTTAAAGAACATTGAAACATTTTATTTTGAACATCTTGAAATGAAATATTTACATATCATATATAGTATTTGGCACAATTAAGCCCTTATATGACAGGATGCTTAACATGGCATCAGCTGGTACTACAGCCCCAACTATGAGGAAGATGCAGGCACAGGCAGGGAGCTGCCAAAGAAAGGAGAAAGATGGAAAAGCAGCCAGTGCTCCAGAGTCCTGCATCACATGACCATCATAACATGCTCCTGCTTTTTAACACGTTTCCATTCTGCCTAACGATTCTGTAATGTTGTTTTGTAAAAAAACAAACAAACAACAACAACAAAAAAAAACAGCAATTAAAAATTTTGTTTATACTAGTTTTCATAAAACCGAATCCTTCATTATTCTCTTCTTACCTAGGTATCGCATTGGGCCATTTGAAGTAGAGAGTGCCCTGATAGAGCACCCAGCGGTAGCAGAAACAGCTGTTGTCAGCAGCCCAGATCCCCTCCGGGGACAGGTAATGATGCTGAACAGCAGTTGGAGAAGCAATATGCTCGTTTAAATATGTAACTATAAGGCAGTTCCTGCTTTACTAAATAATATACGAGTATAAGGCAGTTATGTCACCATGGATAATCCTACTTGGTGTGATGAATAAAAACCTTTCGCATTTACATGCCCTGCTCTTAGTCCCACAAGGATTTTTTCTATGGAGAACATTACAGTGACAGATGTTTTTCCCTCATCGGAATTTCTTGTTATTAAGCACTTACCTACGCACCAAAATTGTCTTTCCTAGCTGTCTCAGTGAAACCAAAGTGTTAACTTCTTATTCTAGATGCCCTGGGAGAGGATAAAGCAAAATCTCTTGCTGTGAAATGAGGGTTAGAAAACTGAGCTTTCAACTTTTTCACGTGCATGAAGTTGGGCACCGCCACTTCATACAGGATTTGTTCCTCCCTTATGCATGTCATGACTCAGAGCCATACTACTACTCACTGATAAACGGTGTATCTCAAAAACTCTAAAAAGCTCTTAAAAATGATGGTGTCAGATCACTTTTTTTGCCTTTATCTTGTAGGTTGTGAAAGCATTTGTGGTACTGTCTTCTAGCTTTACATGTGATGACCTGGAGAGTTTAGCCCGTGAATTACAGGAGC
The DNA here is from genome assembly GCA_013398735.1 of Nothocercus julius. NCBI lineage: Eukaryota > Metazoa > Chordata > Aves > Tinamiformes > Tinamidae > Nothocercus > Nothocercus julius. The sequence continues at coordinate 1,614,677 of VZSV01000133.1, forward strand.
ATGTCAAGAAAACTACTGCTCCATACAAGTATCCCAGAAAGGTAAATACTTCTGAGTAAAAATTTAAACACAGGACACACATCCATAAATCTCAGGAGAATTACTATTTTGATTTCTATGACTGCTCTGAAAGAGACAATGGTCAAGTTCAGGTAGAAAGCTGACTACAGAAAACCTTTCCTAAACATCATTAGTTTATGTTGTTTTTTTTATTTAGAATTAAGTCATTTGTTTAAAACTTTCATGCATTTCTAGGCTGAGTATGTTGTGCTAGTTAAATCTGCTCTGTGTTCTTAATCAGAGTCAAAATCATAATTCATCATAATTCTCCATCTTTTACTTCATCTTTAACCAAGCAGAAGCCACTTGAGTGGCTCCAGTGGCTTTAGTGGAAGTACCTGACGGAATCTGTATAGCGATTTATGCACTGGTCCTCACAGTAAATAAATCAAAAGAATACAGGTGGATACACATGGTGTTTCTCAGAAATCCTGGCCCTGCAAGAAAGGAGCTATTAGCAGAGGTTTAGTTTGCTTGTGCAGAATTCAAAGGAACTAATGACCATTAAAGACTTTGTCCCAGTAACATCCCTCCTTCCCTTTCCATTCATCTCTGTCTTCTAGTATCCCATGGCTCTTCATCCTTCTACTCCAGGATGCAATTTAGTTAGCAGGAGGCAGCTACACAGATGTTTGGCCATCTCGGCAGCCATAAACATTGTTTCACAAGCTGCACATCGTTTTGCCTCGATTTGACTTGCATGTGATCCATTAGGCATTAGTTCTTACTGATGGAGTGCTCCTAGTTTTTCACATATGCTGAGAGCCAGTCTTGCAAAACCCACTCAAACTGGTTCTATAGAGAATTGCTACATTGTTTTCTGTCTTTTTTATATAGGTGGAATTTGTCCAACAACTGCCGAAGACAGTCACTGGGAAGATCAAGAGGAACGAGTTGAGGGACAAAGAGTGGGGACGGGCATAAGATTGTTTGGAAACTAACAGAGCTTCTTTCGTTCAGTTAACACCATGCAAATTTCTCAGATATAACTGCTCCATTCAGATAGTGGTGAAACTGGTGAACAAACAGTTGTAATCTCATTTGGATGATCATATCTCTATTTAATGTTTAGGTTTATGAAGAAGCATGTACTGTATACAGCCTTGCTTGTCACAGTTGCACATGCAATAGTGTGCCATGTTTTAAGGTTGTATTAACTCTTAGCTGTTCATCCTCAGGCTTTTTTAAATTTTGTCTACTCAAAGAAGATTTCATTTTCTGAGGTGAATTTTCATTAGCTGACAAAAATTTGTCTAGCCTTCAGCAATCCCACTCATTAAACAAAACATAGCTGGAGATCAGCAGCATCTTTGGGCAGGAAAGAAAGTCTTTTGCAACTGTATGTTACTGTTTGGAGGTCTCTGTCTGCTACTATCAGTGTGAGATTTGAAGAATGCTACTTTTGAGAAAAGAAAACATTTTATTTGTTGAGATTAAACACTTTGGTTATGCCAAGGAAGTAACTTCTGTACTACTGACTGAAATGAATGTCAATAAATACAATATTTACTTCATTCCCCTTTTTTGATGCTCTCTTCATTTTCCTTCATGCTTCTTAGCATTTCAGAGTTTTGAAAACATTTTCATTTTTTTAGGCGCATAGCTTAATTATAAAACCAATGATCAAATTATCAGTCATCTTTGCCCTCAAGTTTCTTGAATGCCTTTGTCTGTAGTTGTGACTTGTGTCAGCCTTAAGCTCTTCTCTGTACGCAGTTCCGCTTCCTTTAAAAGTCATGTACTCTGGGACGTCACCAGGGCTCTTTACATCTTCTAGGTCTTTGTACCTGGCTTTAGTCAAGTGTTTTACAGTTGTGCACTCAGCCAGACACAAAAAGTGTATGGCCTGGGATTCACAGCCTCTGGGACCTATCTCTGACCTTGTAGTTAGCCAGTTGGGCAGTTAAATAATGTTTAAGGATTGGGCTTTTTTGTTTGTTTGTTTTTTGTTCATTTGTTTGCTTGTTTCTCCGCAGTTTGAGGGGCATAAAATCAAGCAGCTAATTCCAGAGTTGGCAAAGTCAAAAGTCTAAGAAAATCTCTGGATGAAACTGTACCACACAGAAGACAAGAGGTTTAGTAATGATTTTGGTGTGATTGAGGCTCTTCTGACTTTCAAAATTCCGTTGTGCTGAATTAGGATGATTTGCTCTAGTCTTCAGCCTGTTGTGGTCCATTCTTAGCTGGCCAGAACTAGGTTTACATTGTGCTTGGGTTATCTGTTTTTTTGCATGAATAGGCTGGGTTTGAAGTCAAGTAACTTGCCAAGTTATTCATTCCACATCCTGCAGTTGCAATTCTGCTGTATGTTTCACTCTTAATCTTCAGAATTGTTCAAAAAAGAACAAATTGAGAATTGAACTTATATGTATTATGTGAGGAATAATTCGTTCATGTATGATGTTGTTATAAATCATCTAATAGTCAGTTGTAATATTACATGTATACACACATTTTGTAGTTGCAGTACATGCATGTAGTATTTACAATGTGTGTCAATGTAGTACACTGTGTGTTTTGGCACATAAAATTGCTCTACTTGCACTGGTAAGAAAGTTAATATTTAGTTTTATGTCTAGAAATCTGTAATGAATTTCCACATTATCCTTGGTACTTAGTTTTGCGGATTTGCTGGCTGGTGTTTTTTTGTGACTTCTGCAGTGTTATTTTAGCCAGTTCACTGAGCAGGAGCATTTTATATGTGATCTACAACTTCATCTCTTTTTCCACACTGGAAAAAAATGGAATAACATAGAAGAGAGCAGTCATTAGGTGAGTTTGGTTTTAATTATTCATAAGACATTTCAGATTGCTGATGTTAAACCAATTAAGCTAATTCTTGATCTGAGTCCAACAGTCCTATAAAAACAAACATGAACACAGTTTCTAAACAGAGTGGCTTTAGGTAATCCTGTGTAGGAGAGGATTCATTACAGAAAAGATCAATTGAAGAAGAGGTAGTTTGCCAATTTTGGCCTTCGAGTTGAAGTCCTGGATTTAAGCTGCAGACCAGAATTCACCGTTGGTGTCTGAGCTTGCGCTGTGTGTGGCAGAGCACCAGTGTCCAGCGACTGCTTATTTGCTAGTAGATTCCTCTCCAGTCCTACAAGCCAAGAGAAAATTACCTTCAAGCACCATCTCATAAGCTTCTCTCTCATATTTTCATTTACTCTGAGACATGTAGGTCCCCTTGTCAAACAGGATCTGCCCGCTTGGGGCAGCATATGTGTACCTAAGCCATGTTCAAATTGTGTGTGAGCAAGTGTGTGCAGGGGGAACAGGTCTGCTATTTGCTCATGATAGGTCAAAGTTGGCATGTGGTACAGTTGACCTCACTGCCTTGTACGTGACAAGAAGTTTAAGTGAGTTCACAGCAAACGTGACTGTTCTTTTTAATCCCCAGAGGCTGTCTGCTTTTCCTGTCACGAAGTTGTGTGGGACACTTACTTTAGTGCACGATGTTGCAGCATTCACTTACCAGATCTCAGCAATTCCGCCTTTCCGCCCTAGATTCAAGCCATGTTCTTTCCTTCTGGACTGATTGTCAGTGATTCTAACACAATTGTTTGTTTATTTTTTTTCCCAATATAAATGAACTTAGAAATTCAAGATCCTGCACCGCTGCATGAGTGGAGGGAAATCAAACCACCCCAGTGGGATGGCAGAATAGAAAAATAAAGCGGGGCTAGAACCTTATGAAGGGTACAGCCAGACTGATCTAGTATATTTGCAGTCACTCAGAGGCAGCGTGTGGCTTACTGCTGCCTCCCTAGCAGTATCTAGAGTAGAAGTTCCCTGGAACAAAATTTGAATTCAGACTGATCCTGTCGTGTTGTTCCCTGGAGCCACTTCAGTGATATAGATGAGGAGAAACCTCAAGTGCCATAAATCCAAGTTTTGTGGATTTGTTAGTCTCTCCACAAGAAATATCTATTTCCAGTTTAAAATGCTTGTACTAATGAGACCATAGCCAGGAGCAGTGTTCTGGCACTGTTCACACGCTGGTATAAATTGGAGGATGTTTCTGAGAAGTAAATGGAGACAAATTAGTATAAAGCAAATGTAAATCAGAAGTATTTCAAGCCCATTTAATTCAACCTGAAACAACACCTTGAATGAAAACAGGATTTTTCCCACTCAGTAAGCTCTCTAACTGATGTAAGTCAATGTTATTGCATGGATTTCTCCCAGGTGCACCGGTTTCCTCCAATAGAGGAACAAGTGCTTGGCTTTAAAATCACAGTGAGAGAGCATGTTTTTAAATGAATTATCTTTTACTTCTCTAAAGATTATCTGGAGAATCAGCTGCAAAATTGTCCATTTGTATAGAACAATAGACCTCATAAACTCTTTTTTTTTTTTACAGGGAGTTGTATGTGCTGCTCTTTGCAAGGATGCAAATTAAACCTGGTGCATTAGGAAAAGCAGTTCCACCTTACAATGGGAAGGTAACACTGGAGGGGGCAGTTAATGTCACTAGGGACAGGAGTTTTGGGGATGAAGGATGTGGATACTGAAGGTGGATGAAGGAGCAAACTGATAATATCACATCTTCTGGGCAGGTTTCTCTGTTGTCAGAAGGTTCGTACTATTCTGTTAGAATTTTGAGTTATCTGCAAAATACAAATTCAGATGCTGTGACTGGATATTAAATGGTCATAGACTTGTAATAGGATTTTTACCAGAATTGTCTTAGGATTGGCTATGTGACTTTTAAATCTAAAGAACTCTAAGTACTCTAAAGAGTATTCGTTTGAACTTAAGAAAATATTCAAATAATCTCTAATTTCTTTTTTTTAACCAAAAAAGAACTGCCGTGTTTCATTTTGGCTTGAATGAAATGTTTCAGTCTGAAATCAATTGAAACCTTTTAAATTCTTCATTTTACTAGAAAGAAAGCAAGGAAATGTGTTGAGGTTCATAAGTAGCTGGTTTGCTTTGCTTTGCCACAAAATCAAAGATTTTAGAGTGATTTGCCCAGCTCTGCTTCTAAATACTAGATTCTTGTTTCCTCTCCTAGGTATTGCATTGGGCCGTTTGAAGTAGAGCCCTCACAGAGCACGCAGCAGGAGCAGAGCCCATCAGAGAAGCGGTAAGGATATTGCTTTTAGGAGCTATATAAAACATCTACTGATGAAATAACTATACCTGTGGGGGAAATCTTGGCTGATACTAGCAAAGTAAAGATGCAGACAGATATCTTCAAATACATTTAAGGAGACTAAGCATCTTACTTCCTTTGATTTTGGGAAGAGTTAGGGCAGCTAAGCCAGTTTGAAAATGTGCCAGTGGCTTTTGTGAATCCCAGTGAGATCCAATACCCTGGCTATTATTCCAATGAAGGTCATTAAGCAAGTGCGGCCTGCCTAAGTCTCCTCTCTTCCCAAATACCCAGTGAATCCTGAAAGGACATGGAATGTCTGCTCAGACACTAGTGAAGAGCTGCTGGGTGCTGGGGATTCCACTGTGCCTCCCCATGGAGAATTTTAAGGCCTCTTTGTGGAGCTGAACAACCAATTTAAAAAAAAAAAAAAAAAAAAAAAAAAGAAAAAAAAAAAAAGTGGCCCAGCATCTGGCTGGGAACTGGCTTACATTCCCAATGGCTTGAATGCAACTTTATTGTAGAAAATTGCATTTTTCATCTTAGTTTTTCTATTGAACATTATTCATCAAATTAGTGATTGCTAAATGTTGCGTAACTCAAGATCTTTTTTAGATGGTAAAAGCTTGTATTGTTCTGACTCCTGAACTTACAACTCATGATCCTGCAAAAAAAAAATTTTCAACTACAGAACTGTGGTTGTTATGGCACCCTACAAATACCCCAGAAAGGCAAGTACCACTGAATTCTAAAAATACAAGTAGACCCTGGCAATACCCTTTAAAATTAGAACAGCCCTAATCAAACCTAATAATCAGATTAGAAATACAAAGAGGTTATATTTTGGAATAGTAAAATTTTGTCTCCATTTTTTCTCCTGGCATCTCACTCATTTGTCATGTTGGAGATTTTAAATATAATCCTGTTTTTGCAAGGGAATAGTTATAGAGTTAAATTTTTAGCAGCAATCATAAAAATATGTCAAAAAATGTAATCTGGACACAGTTTCAGAATCTGATTCTTTTTAAGCACATTCAGATTTTGAATATGAGTAAATACTTTCCAGCAAGGTAATCCACTTAACTTTGTTTGAAGTGAAGTAATCAGATTGTTCATGTAATCCATTTATTCTGTGTAAGTAATAAGGATTTTTTAACATAATCTAATTACGACCTTTGAAAGTAATCGGGTTAGGAGCAATCTGAAATATATGTGCTAGAAGGATTCTGGTTGCTTTTTGGTACCAGTCTACATTGGATTTTAAACAGATTTGGCTGGATTTTCCCCTGGGACCTGTTCTGGTGGTGTAAATCATTCATTTACACCAGGGAACATCTGGCCCAGGAGGTTTATTTTCTGCTGCAGTCACAGAGTTTTCAATTAAAAACTAAGGTCAGTCAGACTCATCAGCATGTTAGTCCAGTTTTATAATGATACAAAATCTTAAAAACTGAACCTGACCAGCATCTAGAAAAGGAAAGAGAAAAGGAAAGGAAAAGAAAAGAAAAAAATCAACCAATTTCCATTGAGGGTGTGGGAAATGGTCTGCGCGCTACTTCATTTGCCAGGGTTTCAAGCTACAGACCCTCTCTTGCTCACTCTGAAAACCATATTGTGCTCAAATCCTGTAGCACGTGGTCGGCTTACACCACTGATTTGAAGAATTACTTGAATTACTTTGAATTACTTGAATTACCTTGAAGTAATTCTAACTGGCAAGCTCTATCTCTCTAAAAAGTAACTTACGCTTTTTGTTGAGCACTGGCACCACTTGCCAGGTTCATCCTCAGAAGAGCTCATACTTTTAAAAAAAGCAGGCTTGCCACCTAAAAGATAAAGGTTAGAATCAAGCAGTATTAAGCTGTATATTGTTATCATTCGTCTTTATAAACTAGGTTGAATTTGTCCAAAAATTATCAAAAACAATCTCTGGGAAAATCCAAAAGAAGAAATTAAGAAGCAAGGAGTGGGGAAGAGCTTAGCTTTGCTCCTGAGCTCCCAGTCAGAACATCCTCATCCTGGGTTGCTTTTCTGCTTTCTGGCATCTTATTCCCTATCAATCAATCTCAAGAGGTGCTGGAAAGCTTCCTGGTCAGGAGTAGAAGATGCCACTTTTTTTTTGGTGCTTTGGAGTGTTTCTAAAGCAATTTATTTCCTATAATTTTAAGCGTTTACAGAACAGACTATATTAAAAATACTGATTAGAAAAATAAGGAATCAGACTTTCTTTTAGCTTTTGCATTTATTTTCATGTTTACATTGTAATTTTCTGCTGAAAGGCACAATGACTTTTATGACAACTGTAAGTGTCAAATATTATTTAGTGAGAATGTTCTTTAATCGGTTTTAGTGATCTGAATTCCACATTAGATTTAGCCAGTGACAGGTCACGTATAATTTTGGGATTAAATATGATCAAGGATTTCCTGGGCTGAGTAGTCAGTTCGGTTTGTGAGATATTTCCATAACAGTGAAGCACAGTTACCTGGGTGCAGGTGCAGCAGAGAGAGGTTTAGCTCATTCGTGTTAATCTCATCTCACATTTCTTGTTACCCCGCCACGTTGCTCACACCTCGCACCCTCCCGCTCTAGCAGAGCCTGTGTATTCCTTATGCTTCCCAAAAGCCACGATTAACCGCTCGTCCATGGCCAAGGCTTGCTCCATTTACTGGGAGCACAAAAACACCAGTGAACCAAAAAAAAAAAAGGTTATTTAATCTCAAAATTTCCTGGTTCTGCTGCAGACCCACTGTGTGGCACCTTTGAGCACATCTGCTGTTGTATCAAGAGCTTGGGAAAATAGCAAACACGCTTTGTAGTAAAGTTGTTGATGACCTTGCAGGACAACTAATTGTGTTATTAGCTGGCAAACAAGCACGAGTCCCCAGAGAGGCTGTGCAGGTGGATAGTGCCTCTTTCATACCCTTAAGCTCTGAAAGGGATATTGCTTTGCTTTCTAGCTACTAAGCACATAATTGCCTGGGGTGAAAAGAAAAAATAAAAGAGAAAACAAAATACTGAGTCCATATAGATTACATCAATCCGAATGGATCTTGCACTGTTGAAACTGAGGGAAAATTTTAAATTGATTTCTTCAGGAGCAGAATCAGATCTCAGGTGAAAAATAAAACCCACTCCCTGGCATATTTGCATGCTGAGAGTATTACAGTTTTTAAGGACAAAACAAGAGTGCCTGAAAGGAGGGAGAGTTTATTAATCAGCCCCTTAGAGATTCATCCCCCAGAGAAATGTTTAGGCTGTCTTCAATCCAAAATGTTGTACTCTATCATATCCTCTGGATGCTTCACAAATATTTTCTCATCAGCAGCTGCTCTGAATCCTACTTTCAAGGAGCAGGTAGTTATGTTTTAGTGAGCAAATGAGAAACTTCTCATGGTGTTTCTTGTTGCTGCCAGGAAAATCATTGGTCAGATGGTTGTTGTTGTTGTTGTTGTTGTACTACAGGCTGTTGTACTACAGGCTGTCCAGCAGCAGTTCTGGGGAGTTGTCATGTTTTTTATTTGTTTGTTCTGGGACTTTGAGGACAAATTAGTCTGCGGCATTTGTGTGTGCTTTGCCCATCATTATTGCCCTGAGTGATGGTTGATGACATTTCCAAACAGTAGCAGCTGTGTTGTGCATCTCAAAAACGCACTCCCACGATGCAGGCACCCTGTGAGGGTCACTGGAAACTGCTGAATGTTCTTAGGAATTTTCCCTTTTGCCTTGGGAAGAGGATCAGGGCAAAGATTTGGCAGCCATGCAAACTCATGAGCAAGCTCGCTCATTGATCTGAGTGTCTGCGAACAGGGTTGGCGGCTTCGTGCTGTCATTGGATTGTACGTGTGTGTTCGTGTGTTAGGAACACAGTGTGTTCAGGACACGAGTTGGTTTGTGTGACACAGCTCAAAGGCCACTTGTCAACCAAGGCAAAGTGAGGAATGGGAGAGGTCATTTATAACGTGGGGGGAGAAGATAGAAGAAACTGTCCTTGCTATAAAGCATGAAGTTCCTCAGGCTTCTGCTTCAGACCCCAACCCACACATTCCTGCATGGAACTGCCTACTTGAAACCTGCTCCCTCTGAGCTTCACTGAATCTGCACCTGAAGTGTAAATGTGAACTTCTTTTACCTTTTTCAGTGATTGTGCCTTTCTTCAGAAGGTAATTGGAGAAACAAGAGCTACGTTCTCAGGAGGAAATAATCCCCATCACGGAACATGACTTGCAATACAATTGAAGGGTTACGGATTTTCGGAAAGCTAGAGTGAACGTGGAGAGGACAGGGATGCTGCAAAGAGGCATTGCAAGATACATTTGGTAGAGTTAAAGGAATTCTCACCAGATTAGATATAACATCTCCAGGTAAGGACAACCTGTTTTTTTGCCTTTTTGTTTTGTATTGTTTGTTTGTTTTTCTAAACATCTCTGGGGCAGGATAATCAGGGTTGTCTTTGCTCTGATCAGGCTAGCAAAGTTAAGGGGCTAGTAACCCCCTAAAAAGGGTTACTGGGGCTCTAACTTACCCATGAGGGCCAGGATAAAATGTCATAAACAAAAAGACTTTCTGCTCTGCATACATCTTTTCCATTTGTAACTGACAGCTCAGTATGGAATTTGTACATTATTCTGGTATTTTGATTTTTCTGTCTCTTGTAGGAAGAGAATAATCAAAAAGCTCTGATGGTTTTCATCACAAAAAGCCCCTCCATATCTGCTTTTGTGCCATGAAGATTCTCCTTGACTTTCAAGTATTGAGGTCCCCTTGGAGCATCCAGACATTCTGCAGATTATTCCATCAGCATCACAGGGCTTTTGCACCTTTGAATTTCTCAGATTATGAAGCCATCAATCGCTGTGAAAAGGAAGTGCCTGAATACTTTAATTTTGCAAGTGATGTCCTGGACAAGTGGTCTCAAATAGAAAAGGTTGCATTTATGGTTTCATTTATGTGGTTTCAGTACTTTAAGTGAAACTCTGGCCTTCCTGAAGTCAAGCATAAAACTCATTGGCTTCAGTAGGATTATTCCCTTATTTGCACTGTAGCATAATCTTACGCTGTAGAAAAAGGAAAAGCAATTTGCTTTAGCAGCAGAGGGGATATGGTGCTTTGTCTGTCTCTTAATGATTCTGCTTCATCAGTGTGTGCAGTGCTGGGTTTGGAAAAGCCTCTAAATAATTTTTGAGCAGAATTGCCATTGCAAATCAGGTAGATGTATGCACCAAACTAGATAGGTGCCTTTTAAAAGGACTCTTGTTGCCAAACTGCAGCTTCTGGAGTATCACAGAAAATCTGCAAGGAACTACAGAAACCCCTGAAGTAACCAGTATGTCACTTACCCTTGTGTTGTGTGCAGGGACGAACAGGATCATCAAACCCAGCCCTGTGGTGGATAAATGGAAAAGGAAGTGAAGTGAAGTGGAGCTTCGAAGAGCTGGGCTTCCTGTCCCGAAAAGCAGCCAACGTGCTTTCTGGCCCCTGTGATCTGCAAAGAGGAGACCGGGTTATAGTGATTCTGCCCCGAATCCCGGAGTGGTGGCTGCTGAACGTGGCTTGTATGCGAACAGGTGAATTGTATCCTTCCCAGTCATGTGTACAGTGCTTGTGTCAAAAGCTGGTTAACAGGTCATATACAATTACACTTCTTATTTGACTTTGTAGCTTGAACTTTTGACAGCTAAAGGTACTGACAGGGTAGTCTCTTATGACTGATGACATTACCTTCAGTGCTTTTCCTTCTCTTTCTGTGGCTTGTGTGGATTTAGAAATCAAATTTAATTAACTGTAGATGGACTTAAGTTAAAGCTGCTAGAAAGTTTATAGCCCCAAAGAAGTATTTTATATTTACATTGTGCTTGGGGCAAAGGATCTCATAGAAATAGAAGTGATTTTTGGTTCCCACCTGCACTTCGGTATTCAAGTAGAAGCAGAGTAAGTCTGCTCAGGGGTGTATGACTCACTTTACCCTCACCTCGTTTCTGGGTTGAATGGTGCTGACATTCAACAGATCAGGGTAAGCTATGAAGTGATCAGCACTGAATGTGAAAAATGTTTAATATATTTTCAATTTTACTGCACTTTTAGGTGTTATCTTCATTCCAGGGACAACACAACTGACAGCAAAAGACATTTGCTATAGATTGCTGGCTTCCAAGGCTAAGTGCATTATTACCACTGATGAACTTGTTCCTGCAGTGGACTCAGTTGCATCCAAGTGCCCGTCTCTGAAAACGAAGCTAATTGTATCTGAGAGCAGCAGGGTCAAGTGGCTGAACTTCAACGATTTGTTAAAGTGAGTGCCATCCTCCTTAGCTCCATCATCTCACCCAGAATTACCTGCTATTACCTAGCATTGCCTGTACAGCCATTGTGTCACTGTATTTCTGTCAGCTCCTTCAGACAGTTGCCCACCTCAGTGTCACCAAGCGGAAAGACCAAGGAAACAACAAAGCCGCATTCCAAAATTTCCTAGAGCTACTAAAATATGATTAAAAAGATTTGATGAATCCTCATTCATGCTGGGCTGATACTACAGGGGTTAGGTCCGTGGCACAGGATGACACTGATTTGGAAAAGAAAAAAAAGTTGTCTAGAACTGCAACAATCCTGTAAAGACTGTCACTGTCAGGGAGCCCCATGAGCACAAGGAGGTTAGAGGGTCCAAGCTCAGTTTGCTAAATAACATCAGCCACTGTTTCGTATAACTTTCTCTCTCTCTCTTTTTTTTTTTTTTTTTTTTTTTTTTTTTTTTAAGGTCTGCCCCTGATGACCATGACTGCGTAAAGACGAGAAGCCAGGACCCAATGACAATCTATTTTACCAGCGGCACCACGGGTGCCCCCAAAATGGCTGAACACTCCTACGGAAGCTTTGGTCTGGGATTTTTTCTTTGTGGAAGGTAAAGCATTTAGCTCAGTTATGCCTCTGCAGCTCTGAAACATGAAGCAAACAAACAGGTTGTTGTACATGATGCAACTTTGATAGATGCCAAGCCTCCCATGGTAGTAACATATAATTTCTTTTAGTATCCTCAGCTGAATTGTAGCCCGGAAACAAGGATCTTTTTTGATATGGTATATGACACCATTTTAAAAATGAAGATTTGCCTATCTAAATCCAAGCTAAATAATGTATTTCAATGAGTATCATTTGCTTTTCTTTATCTTTGCCATCAATATAAAGGAAAAGCAAGAGATATTTGTTTGAGCTCTGAAGTTTTGCATCAGATTTACCAGGTCAGGAGAAAAAAAGTTTTTAAATCTCTGTTTGCAGACTTCCTTATATTAATCACCTTTGTCTTAAACAGATACTGGATGAATTTGACTCCTTCAGACATCCTGTGGAACATGTCAGACACTGCTTGGGCAAAGGCAGCTATTGGAGGTCTTTTTAGTCCGTGGTCCCGGGGTACATGTGTTTTTATACATGCCTTGCCACAGTTTGATCCAAGAACAATCTTAAACGTAAGAACACCATGCTGACAGTGAGCAGTTACTCATATATCATATTGTTTTCCAGACAGGCCACTGACACTGTCCTTTGGGTTTATGGGATTAACTGTTTTAGGATAGCATAGGATTTGGATTGCACTTCGAATGGGAATGCAATACATTTTGCCGTATGGGGGGACATAGGATATACCTGGCACCTTCCAATTGGTGGGAGTTAGCAGAATTATTTAAATGTCTGCCCTTCTGTATTTCAGTATGTAATGATAATTGAGCTGACTTACATATAAATTAATATTTTAAGTCAGTTTCTGTGACTATTAAGAAAGGCAAGTTAGTACTGCAAACACTGAATGAAGATTTGCTTGTTCCTAAAAGAAATTATGTTCAAGCTTCTCAAGCCAATGTCAGATTTGATCTTGTGACATTCAGAAAGGAGAGTGCTGTTATTAAATGGTTCAAAGCACATTATGTGGAAAATTTTATGTTCCTAACACATAGAGGTTATTGGGGAATTTTTACCCTCAATTCTACTTTTTAAATATTTTTCTTTTTGAAGTAGTGGCTGCTGGCTCATTTTTTGTATAAATTTCTTGGCCCTGCAAACACTTGCATGTGTGGAGTTTCACATCTCAACCCAAAGCACAGTGGACACTAGAGCTGCACTGATCCACAGTGTGACTAGAGTGAAGACTGCTGGATGAGAGGCCTTCCCCTTGCTTTTATTTGCCTGGCCTGTGACTGTTGCTGAGCAAATATCATTTAAGACAAGAGCAAGATGAAAAAAGTGGGGCTAAGTCACTCCACATGAGTGATGGTGAATCACCTGCTAGTGTTATGGATGAGAAATGAAGACATGTTAGAAAACAGAGGCTCAGCAGAGATGCTTATTTTGCTAGCAAGGCCCTCATGTCCTCTGTGTTCAGTTCCAGCCAAAGGAGGATATATGTTTACCTGTCCAAAATTAACCCTTTTAATACAACATAGTTCTTGACTCACCCTGATCCAGCCCCGGGTGCAGTACGCACGTCAGGCCCTGTGTCAGGACAGCTGAGGGCAGTGCAGTATAATTTATGTCCTAATATAGAATAGACATTAATAGTTAGCAGCAATGTCTTTTTCCCCCCCCAGAATGATGATGTTTAACCTCTATTTTCTTATTAATTTGTCAGACCTTGTGCAAGTATCCAGTGACAACACTGTGCAGTGCCCCAACCGGCTACCGCATGTTGGTACAGCACGACATCAGCAGGTACCTCCCTCCTGCCAGCGGTGCGACTGTCACCATGTCTGTGCAAGCTACTCTCTGTTCTCTAGCAGTGCTTTCTATAGCCCATACAGCCACGTAAACTCAGAGTGGTGGCAAAAACGTGCTGGATACAGGAGGCCCAGCCTTTTCCTTAGTATTGAAGAGAGGTGGCAAATTAAGACAAAACCTGAGGTGTCACAAACAGTAAGTGCAGAGGACAGTGTTCAGACCTGGAAGCTGCACACGTGGCTGCGCTGCTGTCAGTACGGGTGTCTGTGCAGCCTTTCCAGCCCTGATCCAGCCAGAGCTCTAGGCTTTCTGCCAGCCCTAACCCTTATGCTACGGGAGTCTGCTGTGCCCTGACATCACACTGTTCAGTGTATGGGAGTCAGGGTGAGCACAGTTTGTCCCTGGCTGTCCTCTGATACTCAGCAATGTCCTTTGTCTATGAAGTTACACGTTTAAGGCACTGAAGTACTGCTTGACCGGCGGGGAACCACTCAACCCAGAAGTGATGGCACAGTGGAAAAGGCAAACAGGCCTGGATATCTATGAAGGCTACGGCCAGACAGAAATCGTATGTTCACCTTCATTTGTCAAATGTTACAATTCAAATGTCACTTAAAATTCTCAGAGGACTTGTATACAACTTTTTTTTTGCTAAATGTATAGGTATACACACACACACACACACACACACACACACACACACTTACACCAGAAAAAAAAAATCATGTTAGGGTTTAAGGCAATTGCCTACAAGAGGATTTGTTATTTTGGTTACAAATTGATTTTGATATTGCTTTTAAGACTTTAGCTTTGAAACATCTTGGGTTTTTTTTGTCCAAGTTTTTAAGTGAAGTCCATAAACTTCTTGGCTCACACAAGTGGAAGATTTAGATTTTAAGCAAGCTCAACAGTGAGCACAGGGTAAGAACAGGAATAGCTTCAGCAGCAATAAGGAAAAAATACATGGGCTGATTGTTTCTCTTCTGCAACAGGGAATGATATGTGCAAATATGAAAGGAATGAAAATTAAGCCAGGTTCCTTGGGAAAGGCAACTCCCCCCTATGATGTTCAGGTATGTTGGTCTCATTTGCTGTTGGCTTTTGATTTCTGGAAAGTAAAACACGTGAGAGTACAGGATACAATACAACCTTCAGTACTGTACAGTCACATGTAGGGCTGTGAGTCAAACTTTGTCGGCCGATCCGTTGGTTTGTTGATGTTTAGAACCCGGCTCTCTTACAGTGAGATACTGTAAGCACTCATGTGTCTTTCTTTTTGCAGATTTTGGATGAAAATGGAGGCGTTCTCCCTCCTGGGAAAGAAGGAGACATTGCCATCAAAATTAATGCCAAGCGGCCTTTTACTTTTTTCAGTTGCTACTTGGTAAGTCAGCAGCAAATTTCCACAAAGCTGCTCTAGGCCTGCAGGCTGAATTGTGTTTGTTTGTGGAATGTGCTCAGATCTGAACATCTTCAACCTTGGTGACTCAGCCAGGGTACAGTTATAAATGCCCCAAGGAAAAGCAGCTGAATCAGGGCTAGATAAAAAATAAATAGTGACTTTTCTGTTTCTCACCCTGCCCCTATGTTGTGTTTCAGTTGGAATGTAAGACATTCATAGTTTTATAGAAACAAGGGATTTCTTTTTTGATAGAGCAAGGACTATTTGATGTGAAACCTCAATTCTCTCCCATGTTCTTCTGTAGGCCTACTGTTTGACCTTCAGTTCTGTATGTGCCTGTGTGACACATTATCCGCTCTGCAAAAAACAAGCACAACCTCTCACACTTTTTAGACAAGAAGAGTGCAGTGAAAGACAATATGGATAGTGTCTAAAGAGGCAAAGTTCATCTCTCAGCTTAAAGCTTCTCGGTATTTAGAACGTTTAATTGTTGCTTTGTCGACAGGATGATCCAGTGAAAACAGCTTCAACAATCCGCGGAAACTTCTATATCACTGGAGACAGAGGGAGCAAGGATGAGGATGGATACGTATGGTTTATGGGGAGGTCTGACGATGTCATCATCTCCTCAGGGTTTGTAGATTTCAGCTAAAATGCCAGGCAGTGTCTGATACCTGTACACCTTTCCCCTAGTAAGCATTTAATTTCTCTCTCCTAGATATCGGATTGGACCATTTGAAATAGAGAACGCCCTGATAGAGCACCCAGCTGTTGTGGAGTCAGCTGTGGTCAGCAGCCCCGATCCTGTCAGGGGAGAGGTAATAAATGGTCCCTTTCCTGTTCATAAGGTAACTTGTATCACAGAGGCTACACTCAACTTCCGCAGAATTCCCAGGACTCTTCATAGAGCTATCCAAATAGTTCTACCACTTTATCAACAGCAACAGAAATGCAAAATTTGTGTGCCCCAGATTCTGTATTTATTTATAGACTCATATGATCATTAGTTTCTAAAGAACAGGCCACTGTATATAAAGGTGACTCTGGTCAGAACTGAAGTACAATTTCATCCACTATCCAGAGAATTATATTCCTTAATTTAACAATACGGGTGTACAGAAAAAGCCCTAGAGTCTGAAAACTGTAGAACAGTCCTTTACAGAACTCTTACAAATTTGGAAGCAGGTTTTGAAACTTTATCTTGTACTGCTTAGTGTTTGGATTAATGTAAGATAGAAACATTCTTTAGTCCCAATTTTAGATTTGCTTACAACACAGGTTTGAAACAGCAAGCCTGTATTGCAGGCCATACTCATTTATTCTCAATTAAATGCCATATGTGGTAGCTTGCTCTAATTTAATGACTACTATAATTCCCAATTATTCTCCTTTCATAGGTGGTAAAGGCTTTTGTAGTCTTATCTCCTTCTGGTAAGTCACAAGATCCAAAGAATCTGACCTGTGAATTGCAAGATTATGTTAAGAAAGTCACTGCTCCATACAAGTACCCCAGAAAGGCAAGTAAATATGGAAGGGCTATGAGTAAAAAGATTAGACTCAGATCTTAGCATAAGATCTTATAACAGACCAAAAAGCTAACTCTGTACTTAGCAATAAATGTGACATTATTTTCAAGGATAGATTGGAAAATAATAGATAACTCTCATCTGTTTCAGATAATGTAGTGTATCCCAGTCAGTATATTCTTATCTAAACCAAATGATGCGGAGACCGCTGCTATTCTGAACCAAAATTTTACAAATCAGATCTAATCATTTTACTTTTTTCCTCTTTTGCATCAGATTGAATTTGTCGAGCAGCTGCCAAAGACAATCACTGGAAAAATCAGACGTAATGAACTGAGGAAGAAGGAGTGGGGCCAGCATCCTCGAGCCACCTAGCACCTGGAGGCCAGACACTGTGATTCACACAAGGCCTATTAAGTTCCGCATCATGACAGGAGGTAGTGAAGTTCCCAGAGTAGACTATAGTTCTTGCATGCATCCAAATTGAGTACCCTAACTTGTATGCATCTTAAAAGCCTTAAGATTTTTAGGAATGAATGTATTTACAATGAATATTTACTAAGGTGAGTTATGAAAAAAAATGTAAGTAGAAGAATGTGGACATCTTTAAGATTATAGTATGGGCAGCCTCTGTCAGTCATAACCTTGACAAATAGGTGGAGATTATTCAGCAGTTTCTTCTGAAGAGCTGTAGATCTTGCAAACAGGAGAGAGAGTGGTAGGAAAAAAAAAAAAAAAACAAAAACCCTGAACCATCCATGCATCTTTAATCCTGATCATCAGCATCACCCGCCAATAAACATTCACAGATAGTCTTTGTGTTTGGTCTCTACTGATTCTTTCCAAGGTGTGACTGAGACAGTACTGGTTTAAATCCATACACAAAAGGTTCAATATTTAACGAAAACACTAATTGGGTAAGAAAGCAGAGTTTTAATAAATGGAGAGGAAGGGACAGGTATAGGAAAAAAGTCCTTTTCATTTTCCAGCTTCTAAAACAATTTTGAGAAAGAGGAAATTATAGAAGAAACACTGTTGAGAGGCTTAAACACATCCTTTTCTTTAAGTTGAGACAAGTAACACTTGGTGTTCTACAAGACAAGCCTTTTTCCATTTACAACCCACAGGCTTTTATGCTAGAAATGAAATACAGAAGCTAGCAGTTGTGTAGAAAGCATACTCCAAACCATATTGGAAAGCAGATTATAGCTATATATATTTTTTTTTAATTCACTGGAATATCCAAAAAGCTGCTGACAATGGAAACATGCACCGATAGACATTATCTTCAATGTGAAACAAAATTAGTATTATAAAGCTAAAACTATGATCAAAAGTTACCCTTGCTCCCACTCCATCCAATATGGTGTAACAGAAAGCTTCTTCCATAAGAAACTTGCAGTACTTCAAATCAAGTTTTGAAACCTCAGGAAAAAATGAAGAACAACAACAACAAAAAAATGTTCCTCCCCTTTACTCCTTGTAGCTATATCTTTGGAAAGAGCAGCAAACGGCTATTTGCATGAAATCACTCGAAAGGATTCTGTTCAGCAACTACATACAGCATTTGCTGTATGCCAGTAACTGCTGCATACACAGCTATGGTAAACACAAATGTAGTTTTTGCTAAAATTCTTTGCAATGCATCCACTGTATTTCTACTGTTCTAAAACAGCCAATTCTATTATTGTACATTCTTGCACAAATATTCAAGTATTTTGATCATTGCAATTCTTCTCATATACTTTAAAGACTCAGAATATTCTTGTAGAAAGACGACCGTGTTTGTATATATCCCTTGATCATACAAGAAAGGATCAGGAGTTTTATCCTGTTCTGCTTACATACAAAATATATCTCAGAGTTCTGCAGTCACCCAGACTGAGAGATCACTCACAGTCCTAAAAATCCTCTTGCAAACAACTGCCTTTTCAAGATTTCTCACTTCTGTCATTCCATGCTGCTAGGACTGATTCTGCAATGTCTTTTGATTTCTGCAGTTGTCAGATACAATAAGGGAGAGTCAGTATATGTCGGGCTGGCCCACATGTGTGATGTACACACACATTTTCTATGCTAGGTAAGGGCAATGCAGAACAAAGCTGCAGAAGAATGACAGCAAGTTTCACCTTTCTCTTTTGAGCACTGTTAGGTCTGCAATAACGTCAGCTCCACCTGCAGATAAACCGTGAGCATTAAAATTCTTACACATGTTGATTTAAAAAACAAGACTCCAAATGAAAACCCACTCTCCTCTTTACAAAGCCCCTTCAGAACTCTAGGGCATTTTTAATACACTTCCTTCGTGTTTATCTTTTCCTCCTATCATATCTTTTACACTGTAAGTATATCATTCTCCTTGGACTTGGTTTCTAGTTCATCTTCATTCTTGTTCTCTTGTGTTATTTCTTTTGAGTTCTCCTCCTCCTCCACTTCTGTTTTTTCTACCTTTGAGTCTTTTTCTTCAGTCACACTTGATGGCTTTTGCTGTGCATCTTCTTTGTTGCTCTTCACCACCTCCTGTAGATTGTATTTTCTAAACAGAATATAGTCTCTCACCACACTCAAGCAACAGACGTTTTTTATTATTTCCACCACAACAGTATACTGTGGGTTATTAAGATCCACTTTATTTTCTGGATTGAGGCTGCCCACAATTCCTATAAAAGAAGAAACAGTTTAAAAGATGGAAAAATAGCTTTAGCACACCCCAGTGAAAGAAGAGGGAAAGCAACATTTCCCTTGGTTGTAACCAATTACTGGTTATTGTAATTGCTTAAAATATAATTACTGTAATCTCTCCAAATAGTAGAACAGAGCACTGCTCTTAGAAGATAACTGGTAACTGAAAACCTATTCACTTGTACCTATAAGAAACAGATACTTAATTAAGGTAGAGCTATTTCATGAGTCACGTATTCAAGAGGAATAGCATGTTATTTCAATACAGTATTTAAGGAACTCAGATTCACAATCTTAGAGGACAAAGCTTTGTAATTCAACACACTTAAGATTTTACCAACAAAAACAAAGGCTCATTATGCCTCCTCTGCTGGAATAATCTCACCTAAGTTCTGCACACACTATTGAGCAGGTTATATATTTGATTCTATATGAAATATATACATACCTGCCAATTCTTTAATTACTTCTTCCCTACTCATATGACTGTTATTACGAGCTTTGTAAACAATCTGGAAAGTACCCTTATTAGGGGCTTTAAACCAAGGCTCAAAAAATGTTTCCGTGTACTTTTTCATATCCTCCATAAAAGCTTTGCAAGTTCCAGAAATAGGTAACATGCGCAGAATGACTCTCGTTTTCTTCTTTTTAGTGGTATGCATATCCTTTAATATATGGTGCACCAGGTTCTCAGGTTCTACAAGAAAAACAGCAAGGTATGAGAAACAAGTTGGAGGCATTTTCTTCCCTCCTCCCCCTTGTATACTAAGCTGGGAAAACATGTTTGGCAGCACTGCTGTCTGCATGAAACCCTTTTCTGAAAGGAGTAGTTTTACTTTACCCAAACCAGATTTTGCTAAAGTCATGCCACTACCACCTGTAGTGACTCTGATAATGACAAAATTTGGTGGGGAAGCAAAAGCGAAGGAGAAACCCCGTATTTGTTTGTATATGCTTGTTCCTCAGCAGTCGTGCTCTGTGGCTAAGGCTGTAGCGAGCGGCTCATCCCGCGGCACCGCGTCCACACCTATTCCCTGCGTCCGGATGAAGACAACGTTGTTGGCACCGCTCTCCACCGACTGGAACCGTCGCAGCTTGTGCTCCGTGGAGGTGCGGATCTGGTCCACCTCCTTCCTCAGTGCTGCCTCGACGTCGTCCTCCTCATCCTCGTCCCGTTCGCTTCCCGACAGCCGTTCCTCGGGGTCTGAAAACTGTTTGCACAAGTCACGACCTCGGTAAGCGCCGGAGAACCGGCCCCCGTGGTGGGTGGGCGCGCGGGGGTGGCCGCTGCGTTTGGGAAAGCCCCTCGGCAGCGCGGGCCGCTGCTTCAGCACTCGACAAGGGAGCGCGCCCTGCCGCGACACGAGGGGCGGTTACCTGCTCGGGCCCGTAGAGCAGGTCCCCGTACTCGCCGAGCAGGCTGTAGGCCTCCCCCACGCACTTGCGCTCGTTCATGTTGCAGGTGATGAGGATGCCGCGCATGCCGGCCTCGAGCTGCCGCCCGCCGCGCGCGCGCTTGGCCCGC
>VZSV01000133.1:1635863-1651610 GCA_013398735.1 Nothocercus julius
CTCGCCCCAGGCCGCGGGAGGGGCGGCCCCCGGCCGGTGCCGCGCGGCGGGGCTGTGCGGCCGCGGTGAAGTCCGGCGGCTCCGTTAATGATTGCGGGAGCGGAGGAGGGGGCGCCGCCGTCTCGGCACCCGCACGAGCGCGGGGCTCGGCTGCCCTCCTTCCTCCTCACCTCTCTGGTGGTGAAGTGCCGCGTGAAGCCACTTCAGGCTCCGGACAGGTCGTTTGGGGCCAGGAAGAGCGACGAGTATCTGTTGAAACCAAAAAAATAAAAAAGAAAAGAAAACACAGCCCTTAGCCTAGTTGCCAAAGCAAGACAGGTACCTGCCACACGTGTCCGTCAGGGCTTCTCTCCCACCTGGAGCTCCTGAGCTTGGGTAATTTAAGGAAGACTTGCAAAAATGTTAACATCTTAGGAATTTTGTGTCAAGAAGTAAAGGAGACCTCACTGTGGACTCACGCTGCTCTGGCCCACACTTCGGGATTGGCACCTTCTCTAAGGCCGTGTTTCCACAAAGCCACCAAGACTAGCACAACTCCACTGCAGGTTTTTCATGTGGAGGGACCACTCAGCACGTGTAAATTGAGTCATAGTGAATCTTGGCAGTGTTTGGAAGCCCCCGTGTTCTGGAGGATTGTAGTGATGGTCCCTGGAGTCAAACGTGTCCAGATATGCTGAGAACCACAAGGACAATCTCTTCGGGCAGCTCTGCGGGGTGCTGAGGAGACACAATGAATTTAACTAGGAAACCTCTCTGGCAAAAAATGCTGAGGGGCTTGGGGATGACCACAAGTGCTCTGGGAAGCAGTTCTGTGCGCCCCAAAGGGATGATACACGGAAATAATCACAGGAGAGTGGTCACTGTGGAAATGTTGGCATTCTTCCTAAATTGGATAACTTCTTCTCTATCTGTTCCTGTAATATTCCCTGACTTTCCTGTCACTATCCAGTTGCTCTCATCTTGTGTTTACATTCCTGCCTTCTTTAGGGCAATGTAATCTTATGCGTAGGAAAGTCCTTTGCAGTTGTCCCTCTGCTTTTTCTCCGGGAAGATTTTGTAGCACGCGTTTCAAAGAGCTGTGTAGAATGTTGCTCCTGCAGGTCAGCTGGCAAAAGCAGGAGACCGGAGTGCTGGCCGAGATGGCAGCATCATCTTCACTGACCAGCATCTGGAGCATCGTCCTGGCTGAACAGGTAGAACAAGTTGTCCCAGGTTTCTCTGCTGCCCCTGGAGTCATGGTTTGAGGGTGGAGATCATCCAACAGGAGTGATTTGGGGCGCTGACCAGCTAGGAGAAGGAAATGGGAGATATTTAGGATTCAGGCCTGCTGCTGCACCTCTGAGCTGGGCATAAGCGCAACAGCTCCTCTGCCCGTGCAGGACGTTGCTGCCTGTCGTGTGAGTCCAAAGTACTTGGAGTGAAGCCAGGAACATGCCGCTGGGCACAGCGACAGCACAGGAGGAGGCTTAAAGCGCTGGGGTGCACAGCCAGGAATTGGGAATCTGTGTCCGGAGTTAAAGCTGTGGCAGAGCTGAGAGGGCTGCATTTCCACGCAAGGCAGTAAGTCGGGACTGACGATCCTTTGGCAAGGTAACCAACCCTCCATACACCCCCACTGTTGGACAGGACTTTTTGTGGCACAGGAGCTGATTTGCCTCTTGTCTTTCTGTGTTTTCATTTCTCCCTGTCCCTCTCTGCCTTTCATTTGGCTGGGCTCAACTGTGTTTGTTATGCACAGACAGTATGTTACAAATCCAGAAAATATCCCTTTCCTTCACTAAATCACTAAAATCATATGGTTTTACAGCTAAATAATTATTAATTCTGTAAGGAACTAGCAGTGTTTGTATTACTTTGTAAATAGCAGATGGCAATGCATGAAAATAGTAACTCCAGGGTTTTCAGGCTTTCTTTAAAAATGAAATCCATCTTGGATTCTTTCTCGGGGTGTTGTTTAAAGTTTCCCCATCTCCTAAAATTATGCTTTTTGCTGACCACACATGAAAATGCTTATTAAAATATCAACACATAAAAGCTTGGCAGGGTTTTGCTATCTTTATTTTATCTCTGGCAGCCAGTATATGCCCAGTTTTGACAAACTAGAAAAAATGGACATATCGTTGTGCCATGTAACACAGTAGTCAGCCTGTAACTAAGAATTGCGGGGTTAGTCTTGGAGCGTCCTGGTCCATGCTGGCATTTCTGCAGTGTGGATCAATAGGTTTTTGTTTTTTTTGTTTGTTTAATTTACAAAAATCACAGTTGAAGTGCTTGGTAGTGCTCAGTGCCTCTCCCTATGCATGGCAACTGAAATGTGATCGCCTGGATTAGCAGGTTTTGCGAGGAGGGAAGGAATGTGAGTGACAGGGAAGCTACCACTGACACAGGGCTGAGTGCTGCTGGCTGAATCGGATCTCAGCTACACGATAGTAACTAAAGAGCAGGGACCAGCAGTGGCAGAGCTGAGACTGTCCTCAGCAGCTATTCCAGCAAACAGTGGGAAGCTATTCCTGTGTAATCACAAGGCCTCTGATTGCACTCTTGTTTTTAAACTGTGTGGTTAGCATTAGGTTTGTATCTGGGGCACTGCAGCATTTCTCAGAGAGAGAGAATCAGGGAGGATTGCGACAGTTTGCTCCTCTCCCCCCCACAATATGCTCTTCTGCCCCACACTCTGACCTCTCCGTAAATACCACATAGGCAGGGGCTAACTGAGCATGCACAACCTAAAGTCCATCTAGTATGCAAATATGAAAATGAGTCAATCACATTCTCGCAACTAACAAGGGGCAGCCCAGAGCCCATTGTGCTCTCCGGCAGCTGCGGGCTGCCCTGCAGGACCTCCTCTTGAGCAGGGATGTCCCTCAAGGTTCCTCCTCCAGACTGAGAGATTCCTTACCCACAACAGATGCTCCATAAGTGACTGAGAACATGCTGAAACTTTGCAAAACTTGATGAAATTTTCTAAGTTGTATCTGTGCTTGATTGTGCGGCTAATCCTTTAGACAGAAACCATATGGCCAAGTTTGAGACTAAGATTGGATCCAGTCACAGAGATTCCCCAGAGAAGGTATTTGGAAAGCAAGGGACTCCATTGTGAACCTCGTGACTCTATGGGAGGGTCTTCTTTGCAAACTCTGCTAAATAATTCTTTAGACCTTAGCTATTGTCCAAGTTTGGGACTAAGATTGGGTCCCTTCTGAACTTTGTGACTCAGCGGGAGGGTTTCCTTGACTCTTTGATCTGTCCCTGTTCTCCACACAGTAAATAGGTGAACCCTGCCGTTGACCCTTGTTAAATCATTGTTTTATTTATGATTGAACTCTGTTAAATCATTGTCTTACCTCAGTAAAATATATTGCTGCTTCTCTCTTATAAGTGAAGTGCATCATTCCTCACTCATCCGTGACAAGAATAACCTTGGAAGAGACCATTATGGTTCCTGCTGCTCTGCATTTTCTACTGAAGGCCCCGAGTGCTCTATCCCTGCGGGCTCCCCTGAGAAGATCTCTTCACCTTTCTAGCCAGGGCTATCCAGTTTGCACCTCTCAGAGCTCTAAGAATTATGAAGCCATAAGACAACAGTATAGACCACAGGTGCCAGAGTATTTCAACTTTGCCGGTGATGTGCTAGACAGATGGACTGAAATGGAAAAGGTAACAAATATTTGTCTTCTGTAGTGCTAACATGCACTTGTGCTGGGTGTATCAGGAGCAATCTAATAAGCAAGACACCGGAGTTGTTATGTTCTGCTTATGATCTGGTGATCATCTTATGTGAGCTGAGCTTGGTGTTATCATGTGCTACATGACTGCTCTGTTCTTGTATCCAATGTTCCTTTCTTTATTCAGTAATTCCAGTGAGATTGTAAAATAAATATGTATATAGTGAGTCAGTCCATGGGCTAGACCGCTCTAAATCTGACACCAGTTCACCCATCAGTCTTGAGCTGCACACTGCTGCATACGTTGGGCAATCACGTGGCTTCCCTGTGTCTCACCGTGTACCTGGAAAATGAATAATATGGTGCAATGTCAGACCTCACCCTTCTAACCCAAAAGCAAAGTCTTTGTGTCAAGGACTTTGAAAATAAAAATCTGGAAGACTGTGACCCACCCACCCCAAAATAAACATGAGGTGTATGCAAAGAAAGGGAATATGGAAAAACCATGAAGTCTTTTACTCTTGTTACTA
Source organism: Nothocercus julius (assembly GCA_013398735.1). Taxonomy (NCBI): domain Eukaryota; kingdom Metazoa; phylum Chordata; class Aves; order Tinamiformes; family Tinamidae; genus Nothocercus; species Nothocercus julius. Next base: position 1,640,059 of record VZSV01000133.1, read on the forward strand.
TGTAAGTCTGGTCCCTATAGATGTATAACTAGTTTGGGAGATTGCTCATGATGAGAGGGTAACTCCATTTATGTCCAAATTGCCATCAGGAAGAAATCAGGGATAAAACCCCTCTGACCCAAGATAAGTTCATTTGCCCCCTATCAGAACACATTGTACATAAGCATTTTTATGCACACATCATTTAGAGGAGACATTGATCAAGGTCACATTGTGTGGGCCTATGGTCTTAAATTTTTCTTTTAATTTTAGAAGCACCACTTAGATCAAGTTCCTGATGAAGCTGGAAATGAGCTGTGAAGAAACTGTCTGAGTCACAACTGAGAGAGACCCACATTCATCAGCTGCTTCACTGGCTTAGCCTGAACCAGAAGGATTTTTCTTTCTCAGAGCTGATTACTGTACAGCCTCTTCAGGGTCTAATGCAGTGAGCTCAGGAAGGGAATATAAATTTATATTTCTAAAATTGAATTTATGGGCTATTCTTTCTGAAAGAGACTTTTTTTTTTTTACCTTATTTTGAATCAGAGGCAAATTCCACTTGCATCCCCAGGTTTATTCACCACTCAATGAATGATGAATGTGTATCTCTTTAGGTTTACATTAAAGCTAACATGTTTTTTAAATGAAGTATTTGCACTCTACCTTGTTGTCCTATAGGAGGGAAAAAGGCCTAAAAGCCCTGCTTTGTGGTGGGTGAATGGTGACGGAGAAGAAGTGAGGTGGAGCTTTGAAGAGCTCGGAGTCCTGTCCAGGAAAGTGGCTAACGTACTGTCTGATGCCTGTGGCCTGCAACGGGGAGACAGAGTTATCCTGATTCTGCCCAGAGTCCCAGAGTGGTGGCTGGTGAATGTGGCTTGCATGCGAACAGGTTAGTAAAAGCCTTGAAGTGATTGACAGATACAGATAATGTCACATAAATCAATCATTGCTATTTAATATACTCAAAACTACAAACGTGCTAATGGGGATGAATATCACTGACATGCAGGTCAAGGATGACTTTCATGCCAATTTTTGCCTTCATGGTACTTTTAGGATTTTTTTGAGCATGCTCTAGGTGTTAAGAAAATTCTGGGAGTCTGTGTACCTCTGTCATTCCCCTCGTTCCAGCACTAATGCACCTTCTTACTAACTCGCAATGAAATTAGCACATACTTACCCAAGTGATTTACCTGTTCCCCTGTGGGCTATGCTAAATACTTGACTTCCCCATATTTATAACCCAGAATGTCTCAATGCCTCTCAGACTAGCAGCGTACATTGTGAGGACAGGTACATCCGTATTTATTAGTGAAGAAGACAAGTCTAGAGAAATAGCATGTCCAGGGAAAATGCGTTCGGTCCAGAGAAAGTCCTTCTGTTGGTTTCTTTTGCTCTTCCATTTTAAGCCTAATATTTTTCTAATTTGCCTTGATCCTCACCTAGATTTTAATCCACGAAAAACAAAAAAGAGTATATTTACAAATATACTGCCAAATCCTGCTTTTAGCACAGTCCTGTCCCACTAATAAGCACATGGTAAGCTGAAGGCCATTTATAGGTACAAGGATTGTTCTTAAATATTGAGAGCATTCCCCTTTAGGAACTGTCCTGATTCCTGGCACACAGCAGCTGACGGCAAAGGACATTCTCCATCGACTACAGAAATCAAAGGCAAAGTGTATCATCACTGATAATTCTGTGGCACCAGCGGTAGATTCAGTTGGGCCTGAGTGCCAGTCTCTGAAATTCAAACTGCTCGTGTCAGAGGGCCACAGAGAAGGATGGCTGAACTTTAAAGAGCTCCTGAAGTAAGTAACCACTACTGTCAAAGTGTTGCAGAAAGAATGAAAGACAAGCACAGTGATTTGTTGTGGACAAAAATTGTGACATGTATTGAAATATTTTCATCCCTTTAGGACTGTACAGTGGGAAAATATCAATATTTATGACACTTTTGATTGCTGCAGAAATTATTTTAGTCAAACATTTTCAAGAATTTATAACTGACCCTTTCAAATTACTTTTTATCATATGTTGAAGACATGCTGCTTCTGATCACCATTGCCTGACTACAAAGCATCAAGAACCAATGGCCATCTATTTTACCAGTGGAACTACAGGCTCTCCAAAAATGACTGAACACTCCCACAGCAGCTATGGTATTGGCCTCACATTAAGTGGAAGGTATGAATATTATTTTAAATCACAGATGTATTTCTGTAGCAAGTCAAATGGCAGAAAGAAGGGAAACAGAAGATTTTACCAGAAGTTCTTTGTTTCACTACTGTAAAAAAAAAAAAAAAAAAAAAAAAAAAAAAAAAAAAAAAAAAAAAAAAAAAAAAAAAAGAAAGTTCTCATAAAACTCAGCAAGCCTTTTCCTGCGCAACAAGGCAGAGTTTGAGGTTAGTGCGTTATTATACTTGGCAGTCAAACAGGATTACTAACTGATTTTTAACATTTTTTTTGATTTTTCTAAACCTTTCATAGTGCATAGCTAATGGATTGCCCATTTCCTGGACATCAGCAAAGAACAGATTTATGAAGTGTGTACTATAAAAAGGGAAAAAAAACACAAAGCTCTTAGGCTTCTGAATTCATGCATCCTACATAGGTTCATGGAATTTTTAAGTTTATAAAACTATGGTGTTTAGAAAATCGGTGCAGCAATGCATGTCATTCAAATGGGCAAAGAGTAACAAATCAGATACCAAACAAAAAAGTAAGTAAACAAACAAACAAACAAAAATCTTTATCCTTAAAGAAATTACTTAAACCTCCAGCAATCTCATACATATTTATTCGGCATCCTGTTTTGAGGTGGTATTAGCTTGTCCATCAGTATAATAGAAAAATGCAATATCAGTCTCTCCTGATGACATCTTCACTGCACTGTGACTCATTCTTGCTCAGAAATTCAGTCACTTGCTCATCGTCAAATAGCTAAGAAAAACAGTGGCGGATTTGCTTCATTGGCATGTCTGTTGTTGATATTTTAATATTTGCCCTCTTTCTGCCAAATAGAGATTGTAGACGCTCTCACTGTGTTATCCAGGTACTGGCTGGACTTGACTTCCTCAGATATACTTTGGAATACATCAGACACAGGCTGGGCAAAGTCAGCTTGGAGCAGCATTTTCTCCCCATGGATTCAAGGAGCATGTGTGTTTGCACATAGGATGCCAAGCTTCAGCCCAAGCCTTGTGTTTGAGGTAAGCAAGGAGAGCCAGCACCCGCATGCTTCTCCCTGACTGGTCTTCCGCAGATTTTCCCTTCCCCCAGGGCTGTACAAGGGGCAGGACCCTGCACAGCTGTAGCCTTCACTGGGAAGTAGCCAGATGGTATTTCAGTAGCAAAGGCTGTAAATACAAGCCAAAAACAGGAGTTTCTTGAACATCCAGAGGGTTTCATTTAGTGCTCTGCCCAAACCTGCAAACATTACTTGGTCTAAAAGTGAAGCACACAAGAAACAGGACAGGAATTTGTGGAGTGCTTTGGTGTTACTAAAATGAGTGACAGTTGCAGATAATAGAGAATTTTGTTTGCATGTACTGTACAACTCTGCATTAAGGAGTAAGGCAGCAAGGCTAAATTTCTTCAACAAATGGCACCAATGTCATACTCTGATACATACTCTGCACGCGACTCTGTGGAAAAGATCACTGTTGTTCATTTTGCATAGAAGCACTTTGTTATTGTACCCATGTTACTTTGATGGTGAAAATTGTTAGCTAATGTTATGATACATTGAAGAGCTTTTATCATTCAGAGTCCTATAGAACATCTTAAAAAGTAGCCTTATGGTTTCCATTGTTTTTTGCTTAAACTGGAATTATGAAGAAGTTCTGCAAGGGAGAATGCAAAGCTTTCCAGAGAACAAAGCTTTGGTGTGTGGAACTATCTGCAAAAATATGTAGATTATGTTTTGAAGAAGAACCTATTTAAATGTAACTAACTGCAGTGTATTGGTGATGGTGACTACAAAGCTAACTGCTTTTAGGACACTAACATTTTATTCATGTAGTCATAATCTGAATATAGAGATCATGACATTATCTCTTGCGATGTAGGTGAGACTTCAGATATTTCAGTAGCCGCATCTACTTTTTTATTGCAATTCTCTAGAGCCTGTCAAAATATCCCATAACAGTCTTCTGTGCTGCTCCAACTGCCTATCGAATGTTTGTGCAACAGAAACTGTCCAGGTAAGCAAAGCAAAGTTACCTTATTGGTGTGCTTGATCAAAAACAGTTGACCAAATGCTCTTCTCACCTTTACTTCAAATTTACAATGGCATAAAGGCAAATCCAGTCGTATTTCTCAACATCTTGAATCTTACATATTAGGAACAAAGCTGGAGGAAAAAATTTAAGGACACTGTCACCATCACAGATTTCACAAATTATAGCAAACTTGCTATGCTTTGAAAAGCAGTTTAGCTGATGATATAATAGGATAATAATGATACAATACTATGATTAGCATATTTTCTAAAGTGCTTTGTAGTTAGATTCCCGTTCCTTTTGTTTTTCCCCTGCATTCCTCCAACACCAAGACTATGCTTTTTGTCAGTGCAGCTTAGCAACTCCCCTGTGACTTTTTGTCATCATTTTTTTTGAGACCCCATTTTAGATTCTAGGGTTAGAAACGCTATATCAATTCTTACATTTTAAAATGTAATTTGTCATTCAAATTTGTCATTAAAAATAAAAATCTGCAGATTTGTTTATGTTTTCTTAAATCCACACAATTGACATGGAATGTATAGGACAGTGAAGATTTTATTTTCATATAGAAAGGACCCCATTATACAGGAATACGCTAATGAAGGGGATGGCTGATAGTCTGCTCAACTCCGCCAATTATTTGCTTTCTCTTTCCCACCAAGCTATAAATTCAGAAGCCTGCGGCACTGTGTCAGTGCTGGGGAGCCAATCAACCCTGAAGTGATGAGAGAATGGAAAGAGCACACTGGGCTGGATATTTATGAAGGCTATGGACAGACGGAAACTGTATGTTCAGATGCTTTATAGATACAGCAATAAATTACATGAGGGTTGGCAAGAAAATGTGATTATATACAGTCATGATAGGGAAAAAGTCAGTCACAGTAATAAACAGTAGAAAAAGTGTGTCTTTTATAACAGTTTAACCCCCAAAATCCAAGGACAGCTTTTCATTCCAGTGGGCTTCTGGGTTGGGAACTAACACAAAAGAAGCGTGTTCCTCATTGCTGGATGCCAAATTTTGCTTTAAAGACCTATCTTTATTGCATTTGATAGCATTATTTGGAGCTTTGGGCATGATTCTTATATCTGGCCATTCCTGGAAAGGTTCTAGGTAGGTGCTCCAAGAACTGTTCTTGGTCAGCAAGCCCAGAATCATTCTAGTTTCAGCCTAGTACAGTTCAAGATCTGGCTATGATCCAGAACAGGTCTAGAGTCAACCTAGAATGGTTTTCAGTCAGGTTTAGAACAGTTCTAGGTCACGGAGGTCCTGTGAAAGTTCCAGATTGGGGAATTCCCAAAGATTCTAGAGTGACAAAATTCCTGGAAGGGTTCTAGATTCAGACATTCCTGGAAGTGTTTTGGGGTAGAGCACCTAGAACCTTTTCAGGTAGGTTTGTGGTGGGAGTCTAGAACTGCTCTAGGCTGGCTCATCTAGAACCATTCTAGGTCCACGTGCTTAGAATCATTCTGAGTTGGGGGCTCCCTAGGAAGCTTCTGGATTAGATGATTCCTGGAAAGCTTCTAGAGTGGCAAAAGTCCACGAAAAGGTTCTAGGGCTGGAGAGTTCTAGACAGATTTTAGATTGGGGGATTCCTGGAAAAGTTGTCATTTATTTCTAGGAGTAATCGTTGGCTATAGCTTCATAATGAAGACTTAATTAGTGTTTCTTGTAGAGATCATATTCTACCTTTATTTATTAGCTGAGCATTTTAAACAGACTGAAGACTCAGTGTACAAATCACAGCTTATTCTTTTTAAACCACTTGTTACAGGTGCTGATCTGCGGAAACTTTAAGGGAATGAAAGTTAAGGCTGGCTCTATGGGAAAGCCATGTCCAGGGTATGATGTCAAGGTATCGTACTTGTGGCACTATGGAGAAGAAACAGCTCTCTCTTTCTATCACAGTCACTTTAAAGACTATTACAAGCTTAACTATTAGAAGAGGCCTGCAAGTGTTAATGCAGTTGTATCATCTTTTAACAGTGATTGAAAAAAAATACATGTGCTATTGCCCTGAACTGAGTATGCAAAATAAGCAACTGGGCTGCTCTGTTGCACCATCCTCACCAGGATCACAGAGATCACAACCACTACGACAGTTAGATTTTAGAACTTTGCCTAATGACTGCAAATAAATTGCTTAGTTCAGGAAGAGCAGGACTAAATGGTTTTTTTTTCATGGTGAGAACAGACCTGCAGAGTCTGATTCTAGCACCAGATCAAGTTGTAATAATGGTAGGATTTTAGTCTCTTTCTGCTGTTACATTTTCCCCACTGCGTTTCTTATCTTTCTTTCGGGTGGTGAGCTAAGGCGGGCAATGGGGAGGGAAGGTGGGGAAGAATCTTACGTGCTTAATTTCCTGTTTGTGTAATGTTTGGCATTCCTCCGAGAAAAGACATGATGTGAAGTATATTGGATTATTAGTGTTCTTATAAAGCAATTGCCAGCGTAGTTTTCCCCCCCACCTCCACCAACTCTCTGAAGTATTTTCCAGTGAAGAAAATAGTTCAGTTTAATATTTTAAATAAGCACAAGATTTTATAGCCTTAATTTAATGTTTTGTCATTTGGCTCAAAAATAATGAAATGGTATTTTTGTTTGTTTTTAGATTATAGATGAAAACAGTAATATTCTGCCTCCTGGGAAAGAAGGGGATATTGCCATCAGAGTAAAACCTACAAGACCATTTTGTCTTTTCACTTGCTATACTGTAAGAACACTCCTGCACTTAAATTACAGGCCCTGTTAAGTATCTGTCATGAGGCACCTGATGCCTCATTTCATTCATAAATACTCTGCTTCCTGACTTGAAAAAAATATATATATGGAGTGGAGATGGGGGTTTTCATTCCTTCCTGCAGATATTATTCTACTTACATAGTGACTGTCCTACCTGGCAAGTCAGGATCGATAACGATAGTCCCTTAGTTCCATGCTACTTCATAGCCTATTGACTAGGAGAAGTAGGAGCCCTCAATTCAAATCCCTTCCCAGAATTAGGGCAGAATTTGCCTCTGTGAAGTATTTCATGCACAGCAGATGGGATAATCACCCAAAAGCAAATTCTGGGTATCATTTGCTTACATATTTCTTGCAGCTTTCAGGGGTTCCTAAAGCTGTAAGTCACAACATATTCATATTAAAACTTAAAGTCACAACCATTAAAACTTACCACAATTATCTCAATTATCACAATTTATGATTTTTATTAGTATTTTTGTAGCTTACTAATATTTAACTATTAATTCCCCATTATTAATATCCTGTATTACAACTCACTTGAATTTAATGCACATAATTATATGTGCCAGTCTAAGAAGCTGACATTTTCAAATATTCAACTGTGTTATGGCTTAAGTACTGAAATGCTAGAATACAGTTTTCATTTATTTTTAAGCAATTTCATACATGAATACAATTTAATGTTTCCTAGGACGATCCAGAGAAAACTGAGGCAACAATACGTGGAAATTTTTATGTGACTGGTGACAGGGGGATCATGGATGAAGATGGATACTTCTGGTTTGTTGGAAGAGCTGATGATGTCATCAATTCTGCTGGGTAATTTAATTCTGGTAAACAAGAATTCATTAAACTTGAATAATACAGGTGATTCAGTATCATGACATTGTGGTTTTGGACAAAATTAACCCCCTTTCCTGCATTTTAAAGCTACCGCATTGGACCATTTGAAGTAGAAAGTGCCCTAATAGAGCATCCTGCAGTGGTAGAAGCAGCAGCTGTCAGCAGCCCAGACCCCATCAGAGGAGAGGTAAACGAGTTAAAACACTCCTCATCTCACATATAGCTTTGTGCACGGCCGAGCTAATAAAGCACAGTTCCCGCTGGATTTGTAGAGCCCTTGGTTGAATTTTTTTAGACCAAATTTAAATCAGTATTTGCACCCATGGAAACTCCACACAGCAGCAGACCATCCAAGCTGCTTGCCCCATAGCCACTAAGACTAAAGTACCACCTGAAGTTTTCCTTGTCGCTAAAACACAGTCCAGACAAGTACTTAAAAAAAAAAACCAAAAACCCTATCTGTCCTTTACATTAGTTACTCTGCAGTGTGTCAGAAAATGTTTTGTTTAAAATTCAGGTCTTACTGTTGTGCTATGTTATTTCATTGGCATTTAAACGTTTACTTTTTTTAAAGGTAGTGAAAGCCTTTGTTGTTTTAACATCTGAATATGTTTCACATGATCCAGAAAAAATGATGAATGAGCTACAGGACCATGTTAAAAAAGTTACTGCTCCATACAAGTACCCTAGGAAGGTGAGTGCTCAGACATAGGACTCTTAAGAAAGTTTTCATCATCATAAGAGATTTGGCATTAACTACTCTATGGCTCACAACTACATACTAATGAGTTAAGAAAAAGTCAAAGTAAATAACTTTTTTTTAATTGCAGTTTTCCTCCCTCTTCCAACAGATGGAATTTGTTCAACAGTTGCCAAAAACTGTTAGTGGGAAGATCAGAAGAAATGAACTGCGCCAGAAGGAATGGAAAAGAGTTTCAAATTAGGTGCTGCTTTTTTATAATATCTTTTATAAAGTAAGATACTGTGATTTACACAGTAATGTAAAGTAAAAGGCATTATATTATGGCCTCCTTCACTTAAGTTAAACAAATTCTGGTCTTTGCCTGGCCCCATACTATAGTAATAGCCCATAGCAAGAAAACAGGCAGATTGATACAAATGAATTGGGAAACCAGCCCAGACTAAAACACTATAATTAGTCAATGTTAAGTAAGTTTAGTAAACCTTTCTAGGCACTTTCTTTATTGTTACTTTAATAAAATAGGGAAATTTTGAGAGAGCAGTGTTATTTCAAGAATCACTTTTGAAAGTGCAGCAACTTACAAACATTTTAAAAAGTTACAGCTCAACACACATTTAGAAAAAACACATATAAATAAAATCAGTATCAATACAATGATGTTTAAAGACTGGACAAGTAAAGAGTTTAAAATACAGGATAAAGCAGAAAAATAAGATATTTAATACAGATGTTCATACTTTAATTTTAGCACTTGCAGCTTGATCAATTCTCTCCATTAATGACATGGTTTATAGCATAAAGGTACTCTGTATGCTTGAGCAATTTCCACTTTTGTCTACTTTAACCAAGCATGTCATTTTTGTCCCATTCTCAGAACACCTAAGTCACATCCCATTCTCAGAACACCTAAGTCAAACAATCTTAGAACATCTAAGATCATTTGACTGTCCTGATTTTATTAAGCAGGAACAAATTTAAGATTTGGATTACAAAACAAACACACACACACACAATTTAAGTTCTCATAGAAGGTCTAAGACGCAAATATTTCTTGTTGGAAGAATTTCCTGAAGTATTGGAAGAAAATCCGAGAGAGGTCAAAGTATCTGTGTTCACAGGGGGCACACTAGAAGACTTCTCTTTTAGAAATGTATATTCCCACTTGAAGTATCCACAGCCTTTCTTTTTGCCTTCGTGCTTACCAACAGGACAACAAAAAAATGCTTTGCCATGATTTGGACCACTATTTGATACATACAGCCTTTTAGCTCTTCGACCACAATTGCAAAGAGGGGGAGTTGGTTTTTCATTTTTCACAGCTCTTACAGACTGATTCAAATTGACTGTGGAATTCAGAATGGCAGGAGACACTCTGGACAAGTTTGAACTTCTTAAAGGTAAGGAATGATTAAAACATGCATTTTTCTCTTCATATATAGCAAAAGACTGCTTTTTTGCTGGTGGGAACATCTTTGGACTCACTGGCTTTCTCTTAGGAGCCTCTGAAGAAGTAGAATCATTTCCAGTTAATACTGACTGTGATGAAGTAGCATTTACTTTTGCAGGTGGTAACTTAAAAGCAGAAAAACTTGAAGGCTGCCTTTGGACCATTCCTACATTATAAATAGTAGTATCAGGGCTTTTATAAATGACAGACTTCTGAGGTTCCACAGGTACCACTGTTTTCTCCAAATTTTGAAGACCTGAACTCATCACAGCTGACACTTTAGAAATTGTTGTTTCTTCAGACACTGTTAAATTATCTGTCCTTGAGTCATCTTTAAATTGAATACAATCTGGACTTTGTTCACACTGTGATTCTGGTATTAGAGCTACATCTTCCCAGTCAGTCAGCAGAGATAAACAATCAGAACTGGTACTAATATCCTCATCAGAGACATTAACTGAGGAGATGGTGGTAGAGACAAGCACTAACCCTGATGCACAGCCTTGCGCACTGCGTTGGGCCACACTCATCATGTGCCCGTTGTTGAAGCCTTTCCCAACACCTGCACGGCAAGAGAGCTGCTGCTCTCCAATAGGAAGGGGAAACCGTTCACCAGGTGCTGTTAAAGAGCTTTGGGCTTGAACACCTAAGTCAGTCCTTGAGCTGGTGCCAGGTACAACATCGATACCTGCAGAGGACTTGATTGTACTCTCCTTTTGTTCTTCTGTTTTTTCACTGGAATTTATTGTAAGTTTGGTAGTGCTGTTGTGGTTTTCCTTGGATGGAGAGCTCACGTTGCAAGTTGTACCTCTGGCTGTTCCAGGTCTGCTATTACTTCCCAGCAGAGTGTTGTCAGTGAAGTTTATACTCAGTGGTCTGGAAATCAGGTTCCCCTTTGGATGTGCCTAGGGAGTCCACAACCAAATGGAGATTTGGGGAAATAAATACCCAGAAGTAGATAACAATGCTCTAAATTAATAAGCATATTAGCCTAACAGTGTTCTGTTCAGTTCATAGTCAAGATGCTGCCTTGTTTATCTGAGTAGCTCACCTTTCATCTCTCTGCTGGGCTCTGAAGCAAGTAGAAGGGAAGATGTGAAAAAGTTACTAACCTTATTCAAAGATTTAGTAACCTTCAGCACACATCCATCACAAATCATCCTCCAAGCAAGGCGGGCAGTATTCCGAGAATCATCCAGCCCTTCAAAGGAATGGTTATATTAATAACTTTCAGTCTTCCTTTTAAACTGCTACTGGGGATAGTTATTAGTAGTGGAAAAAGGCCACTCAGACTTTATAAATGAAAGGGGCTCACAGAACTGACACAAGGTTTTTTAGAGAACAGTTCAGAAAAGTGACAGTAAGATTCCCTTTGCTGAACATCTAATGGTCATCTAACAAAGGTTTAACATATGTTCATGATTACCAAAATTCCTGTTGTATCACTTATATCAAATACATATAGTGCTAATATTCTCTTACAGTAATAAGCTGTCCAGGGCTTCAAGTAAGATGCAGTTTTGTTGATTCTTCCTCGATTTCCTTATTATTCCTTAGCATTTTTCCATTTGCACCCTAGTAATTTAGTGTTTGACTGTGTTGTG
>VZSV01000133.1:1673106-1699053 GCA_013398735.1 Nothocercus julius
GTAGTCACACCGTGGCTGCGGCAGGAGGGGCAAGGGCCGTTTTAAGGGTTGTGCCCGTCCAGGCAGACCTCACCCATCACCGCGTTTCCAGCAGGGAGCTGCAGTGCCGAGTTGCAGCAACAGTCAAAGCGCCGCTGCCGCCTGCTCTGCACCACGACGGCTCCAGCCCTGCGCTCTGCAGCCGAGGCCTCCTTCACCTGTTGCTCACTAACAACGTGACTGTCCAAGCCCAAGGATGCCTAGGAGGGCTTTGGGCACTGAAAAGTTGCTTGTTACAAGGTTAGAGAACTCGGGAAAAGGGAAGACTAAGGATTTCTTAATCTGAATTATGAGTATTCTGAGGCTCTTGAGTTAGAGTTGAACTAACTGAGTTAAAGCTGAAGCAGTTATTTCAGCCGTGATAAAATACAGCTGATTTCAGACTCCAACACCCTGCTAACTTCCAACCCACAATCACTTTGCTGGCTCCTTAGCAAAGACAGGTTTATGGAGAAGTTATGAACTGGTACATGGAGGAATGGGCAGAAATAAAGGGAAAGGCAAAGAAGGAAAACTTAGCACCTGGTCCAGAGCAGCATTAGTGAATTGGTAGTGTTTAGATCAGTGTGCTCACAGCTAGCCTTTAATGCCTCCCAAACACCCAACATGAAAATTCTTAGATAAATGTGGCCCCCTTTTTTTTTTTTTGAATATATTTTACTCACTCCCAGCCCGACATGCTGAGGGCTGCAGCTATCGCAGCACCCAGGGCAACACCAGCACAACCCCTCAAGGGCACCTGTCCCCGGCTCCCGCCCCAGCTCCGCTGTGGAGCCGGGAGCCCCGCGGAAGCTGCCCCGGCGGGACGGCTGCTGCGCTCACCCTGCGTCCGCGGGACGGAACCGGCTCCCAGGCACTGCTCCCGGCCGGCGCCTCCTCGCTGCAGGGGCAAAGCCGGGAAAACACATCTACGTTTCATCTTGGGCAGCTGAAAATGATGCGGTCGCCTCCCTGCGTGGACTACACGGGACTTAGCGCGCATCCAGGATCCCTGCCTGAGAAACGCTGGAGATAACAAAGAAAATTAGCAAGAGTCCTATTTATAGGCATGAAAAAATAATTAATTTTTCCCCTTTTAATTGAAAATGTAAAAAGGACTTCAGCTTTAAATAAGACATTTTGTACAAAGCTTGAACACAAAAAAAGTGAACACCAAAGTGTGCATTATGTAAACACCACAAATGTTACTCATTTGTTCAGTAACGCACAGAACAACGTGCAAATTCCCTTTCCAGTGGATTGGACTGCTGTAGCTGCTCTCCTCCCTCCCCCAAACCTTACTGGAATACAGGAAATCCAGAGGCTTTGGAACATTTACAAGCTACAGCAGTCAGGGTACATTGTGACTAAATTTTTTTTTTTCCTTTTTTTTTTTTTTTTCCTTTCTCCTTTAAGGGACTGATCATTTAAATATACAGAAGTACTTGTACAATAATCTCACAGGTAAACGAATGGCAGATTGGATTAGAAAAAGCACCAAAATATTTAATATACATCTGGCACAAATTCCACAAAAGTCAGTAATGGACAAACCAATACTTTGCTTGTAAGAGAAGAAAAGACTGCACTTAATGCTCTTCTTTCAAAAGGGACTTGACAAAAACATTGCACTCGGAATTGCTATCAAGTAAAGAAACCTTCTTGTTTCAGCCTATTTGCATTGTGCATTAGACTGTGCAGTATATAATATGCTGGTTCCGTTCTGTTCCAGACAACAGTGGTGAGCAAACTTTGATACAAAAAAAATAACTGTAAAGCTACAAAGCAAATGGGACTCAGAAGTAGATGCATCATCTTGAATTCCTCCTCCTTTTTCTGTAGATCATTGTTTCAAATTTGGCCACATCTTTAAAAATAAAATAAAATACGGAAAAAATATTACATGAAACAGAATTTACTCCAGCCATTTTCAAGCATTACGTCTGACCCAGCGCTTCTGCTAGTGCTGTCTGCCAGAGGACGCACGGCTCTGCTCCAGGACGAGCAATACATTCATCGTTTCCCAGAGAGCACCGGATCAGATGGGGCACATCTCTTAGGTAAGTCCAAAAAGGCAAAATGACTATGGCAGATCTGATCCTACTGACCCTCGACACACCAGCACTAGAGATTGATCCGCTAGCCGCATGCAGGTACAAGTCAAGGAAGGCCACACGGAGCTGCGCTTCCGTTATTTCGCGGTTGGCGCGGGTACTTCTCTGGGAGAAGACGCCCTATCAAAACATTCCTTCCTTAAAGAGTGACCTAAGACAAACCTGGGGCCCGAGATCCACGAGCAGGTAGCCTGGGAAGCCCGGCTGCTCTCGTGATGCCAGGTCTACCCCAGGCTAATGCCTTGTAGTTGCTTCATGCCCTCAAGAGCAGCTGGTACAAAGCTCCAAACTGCTGGGTTAGAATCTAATCCTGCAAGTCACATTCATTTCCCTCAAAACTTGAGATAATTCACAACAATACAAGGCTCTCAAAACCACTCCTGCCTGCCCCTTTCCTTTTTAAAAGGCTATTTTAACTTATAGATAAGAAAGAAAATGTATTTTAACTATGTTTAGTGTGACTAAAAAGGTCACAACTTCAAAATATGAAGCACTATGCTATGACATCCTCTAACGTTAATACACACGGGAGTAAAAAGCAGCAGCCAGCCTTGGATGCCACTGATGCTCTGTGCAGGTCCGTCGCCTCCGGCCACACGATCTCCCCTCTCGTGGGCCCGGAGAGGGACAAGAGTCAGCAGCTCTAACTGCAGAACATGGCAACATTCAAGTAAACACTCATTCAACAGCAGGCAGCCTCCAGGCCAAGTGTAATTTACAGGAAAAAAAAGTTACAGCACGAACATTTATGGGGATAAATGTTGCTTCTGCCTGTGTGTAAAGTGACACGTTATCCAAAAAGGGCTTATCTGCAGAGTGCAAGTACACAAAGAGAGAAGCCTATGTACATACAAGCCAACAACAAAAAATGTTGTAAAACCTCCAGAACCTGTTAATGTTTTAGAACATAACGAGGGGAGGACAGAGGATTGCAATAGTAGTGAGGAACTGCTGCAATTTCAGTGATTTAAGGCAAGCTGCTTGCAGGACTAGTAAATTCATGCTCCTTTTGCCTGTCATCTCCTAAGTCCCCACCATTCCCTTGAAATATGTGCAAGACAAACAGTGCAAGACTTCACACCCTCCAAAGCAGCCCTAAAATTGGAAGAATATTCTTGTAGCAACACTGGCTCCGGCGTGGCCTCTAGTCCAGCCTTACAACAGCAGCAGTTGCGCTGCAGTTTTCTCTGGGGAGGAGGGGGAAGGAGGCAGATGTGTTGCATGAAAGAGACGCCACCTAAACCGTCCGAGAGCGCAAAGGAGCACCGACACCAGCGGGGCAGCCTCAACGCACCCCAGGGCTCTCCAGCTCTGCTCTGCGCGAAGGGCTTTATCCTGACCCAGGTGTCGGCCGTCGCCTTTGCCAGGCCGCTACCAGGCGTGGAGCCCTACTTTTCATCAGAAAACTTATGGCACTCCAGCAAGGGGGTCCAGAGCTGTTCGAGGGTACATGGAAAGGCTGCTGGATCTCCCCATACCAGCGCTCCAAATCCAGCACCCTGGAGGATCAACACTTGGGCTGCAGCTCCACTCGGCTGCCCGCGGGTTCAACGCAGCATTCGGAGCAAACACCTAATACTTAACTGGGGTCTATTAAAAAAAATAGATTACTCATCCAGGAATAAAATCCTGGAAGGGAAGGATGGTAACCTTAAACTATTCAA
Organism: Nothocercus julius; assembly: GCA_013398735.1. Lineage (NCBI taxonomy): Eukaryota > Metazoa > Chordata > Aves > Tinamiformes > Tinamidae > Nothocercus > Nothocercus julius. The sequence continues at coordinate 1,676,903 of VZSV01000133.1, forward strand.
GTCTAAGAACAAGAGGTAGAGAGACACCTATGTACTTCACGGTGAAGGAGTTACAGCCTTCTGGTTACAATCTCAGGCGTTTTACTTCAGTTGATGATACAAATCCAAAGGTTCAATCTTCAAAAGTCCAGAGAGAAAACTTAACACCGGGGTCTGTATTTGCACACAGTAAACTCAGGCAGACGCCGAGCTCTCACTATTCACTATTTGGATGCTTTCTCCATGCCTGTGTTCTGCGGTATGTTGGGATGCAACCTGAACAACTCCCACTTCCAGGGAAGCATCTTCCACGTTAATAGGAAAGCCTAAAAGCGCAGGCACGGGCCGGGAGCAGGGCGAGCTCCGGGCCACAGTCGGAACCCAGGTCACAACGGATTCCTAAGGAAGGAGCCCGTGCTGCGGCCGCACACCCGACCGGGACCGCCCGTCCCCAGCCGACACAACCGCCCATCCTAAGCTGCCTGGCGCTGCTTCAGCTTTGCAGGGCTGCGGATGCTCAGGGGCTGCCCCTACCCGCACGGCAGACCCGAGCGGCTCCGTTTGCAGAACGCTGCCGCCCCACGGCACGCGGGGCAGCTCCTCCCTAGGCCCCGAGCGCCTCCTCCCACCCGTCTCCGCATCGCCCCCGCACCGCACTGAGGCGCCGAACTCTCCCTGTCGCACAGCACCAGGTAAACTCACCCCTCAACATTCAGGAACTCGGGCCTACGGCCAGCCCTGCGCCGGCTCCTTTGGATCCCCGAGGGGAATCGAGAGCCTCTGACCGCAGCAGAGCAGCCGCTCACACGGGGTTTAGTGCAGCAGGGCCCCCAACCGCCCGGGGAGCCGAGTTCTACAGATGCTGCAAATGGTAACGCCGTGCAGGCTGCCTGTGTTGCATTCCTAGGGAGTAACGATTACAAGGAATACATTTCTGTAGGTTAAGGGAAGGCAACAAAATTCTAGTGTGGATATCAAACCAGTTTTCCAGTATATTACTAAAACTGTTCAAATTCACATCTAGAGCTATCTATCCCAAGCTGCAGCAGATTCACTTCATGCATCTTTTTTTTTTTTTTTTTTAACCCATACAAAATGCAAAATAAAATAAAATAAATAAATAGCTGCAATGGTTTCAAGGATTTCCTCTGCATCACTGCCCACTTACAGTCCTCTGGCCTAGGCTTTAAAGGTTAAAAACATATAAAAATGAAGAGTGAATGCATTTGGCCTATTCCACAGAAATTCACAGTTTCACCATCAAACAAGCATGTTTTCAGAGGCTCCAGTATCGCTAAGACTGCCCAGGCACACGCACAAGCCCCAGAGCTCCCTCCCGATGCCCCGGCACTGAAACGCAAGGGCAGCGGACCCCAGAACCGCCCGCGCGGGGCTCTGAGCTTCGCCCCAGCTCCTCGTTTAGAGCACTTTGTAAATTGTAATTCAAAACAAAGAGATTACACTAAAACTAAACGGCTCCGGGAGTCTGGCTACCTGTGCAGGCACCAACACGGCTCCCTCCCGTGCGCAGGGCACTGCACGGTCTTTCCCCACGGGAAACAGGAGCTTTACCTTCCTGAATAATCACCACCACTATCTTGAGAGAAAAAAAATACATATATATCAAACACTGAAATACACTTGATGTACTAAAACAGTTAAACTTTGATGTGTTATAAATTAATTTCCATGCTGGAATCTACACTTGGACCACAAGCCAAACCGTTTGCTTAAAGGAGTCCAGCCCTGGTCCTCAGGAGCCGCTGCAGCTTAGTTCACACGCTGATTCTGTGTGCAAGTTTCCACATTCTGGACATTTTAAATTCTCTTTGGGGGAAGAAAAATAGGAAGTGATGGACAAAGTATTTAATAGCTGAATGAACAAGTAGTCTCAAATTTATAAATACAGTCTTCCCCTACTGTCAAATCAGGTCAACATTTGCAACTGTTGAGAAGGAGGTGGCTGGCGCGCAGGAGCTTTTCCCCGCCGGCCGCGGGAAGGCTGCAGGAGCAAGGACAGAGCGACGGGGCATTTACCTGGAAGAAGTGCAGATCAGGGCTCCTTCCTGCAACGGGTTAACTCACCTGCACCTAACACAACCGCGTTTGTTCTCCTCAGCTTAACACATCTCGCAACGCAAGAGCCTGCGGGAGCAGCACGGGCCAAGCTCTCCTTTTCCCGGGTTAAAGAGATGCTCTTTGAGGCTTGCAGGTTTCTCTCCAAGAGTTTTAGACACCCACGTGCTATTCGTGAGTTATGGTCTTGGATCCAAGCTATTGCATAGGCTGTGTACCAGCAAAGCCCATTTCCAAAGTCAGGCGGGTATTCCTATCGCTGGGAACCCTTCGGGGGCACAACAGGTTTGCAAAGCATGTCCCCCTTGGGTCTAATGATGAGCTCTATTTAAAACACGTTTTCCTTTGGCTTTAAAACCTTTACATAGCACAAAAGCCACTAGATGCTATGGACAATTGTTCAGTTTTTTGTTTTCTTTCTTTTTTTTTTTTAAATTGAAGTCACTTTATGATCCTGAAGTGCAGCTCTGAAAATAAAGACGTGTAATGGAAACGTATCAAATCCGTTAAGCCAATGTTTAGCTTAATAGAAAGCCTTGGCAATCATCCCTTTTACCAAAAAGTGTAAAAAAGTTGACATACTAAAACTAAAAAAGGTAGCATCAATAACCAAAAAAAGTTTCAACCAGTGTTAATAAAACTCCCTTTAAGTCACAACAGTTTCAACAGGCAAATAGTCCCAATACAGGCATTTTAAAGTAATAAATTGACTCCTATCCAAAGATTACCAAATCAATCTAAAAATGACGCATCTACACTTTCGTCATTAAGAACATATTAAGAATTCACTTCATCATCAGATGCCAATATTGTTGCTCCAGAAAGTGTGGAGTATTAACTGCAATTCAGCAATTAAGCATTGGTTTAAAAAATTGGTTTGTCAATATTAATGCAAAAGATAGTTCCTTACATAGAAGTACTGTGCTTGCCAGACAAGTAAGATAATACTTCAGGTATAATCAAGACATATTAAAGCAGAATTATACCACAGTTTTCCTTGAAGACTCAGGGTTTATTTGTTGCTTCTGCTAATGTTTAGCAAAGTTAAGAAGCAGAACCTTTGGTTCTTTTAATCAAGTAGAAATATTGTCATGTAACCACAAAAATACAACTTCCAGAAAAAAAAGGAAGTCCCTCAAGAAGTCCACTTTCAATAAAACTGAGGTAGCACTGCTCACTCTTTGTGTGATGCCTAAGAGATTTAGATACAAAATCATCATCTACCACTCAGTTGACTGACAGGTACAGTAGTTTTATAAAACAATCCCAACGTTTAGTTTGATACTCTGAAGGAAAAAAAAAAAAAAAAAGGAAGGATTTGGACTCATTCACTAAGAGTTAGCTCAAAATGGGAATTAGCCGTATTACGAAAAGCTGTTGCTTATGTTGGTTTTAGAGCCTTATTACCAGGGGATTAATGCATTTATAGTTAACAGTTAACACTGCTTTTCATCTTGGTATAAAACCTTAAAATTATTACAGCCTAAAATTTCAACAATGTAAACAGCACTACACACAGTACAGACCTGCCCTGACAGATGTAGTATGAAAAACTTAATCTGGCACTGTATAATTTAGCAATGTTAATTTAACCTAACTAAAAAGATCTACATTGTGCAAGAAATATCAGACTTACTTATACTAATCTGAAGTCTTAAAAAAAAAAAAAGAAAAAATGCTTAACTTGTAGCCAGGGTCAAATATTTCAGGGCAAGAATAAAAGGAATAACCAAAATTAAGAAAGTGCCTAAAACATGATACAGCATTTTAGAGCCCTTTCAAATACAAGGCAGAAAAAGGTGTAAAGTAGAAAAATCTGGAGCCTCGGCAATTTCCAGAAACATCCAGAGTTTACATTTCATGAAGGGCAACAGGTTGCTTTTGCCACTGCTGCTTAAATGCTGAAACGCTGCTAAGTCTGTTCTTCCGTACACAGCCCCTCTGTGTCTGAAGACGCAATAATACATTTGGTTTCCTCTTCCTTTTTCCTTCGCTCCATTTCCCACTCCACAAAGGTATCGAAGAGACTAGGCCAGGCCTCGTCTTCACTATAGTTGCTAAGGTCTGGTCCAATCACCTGAGTAAAATTTAGAAACATGTTCCACGTGTCCCGGGAGATTCCCTTGATTCCTGAGGGGTTCTCATTTAGGAAGTGTAACCACTGGTCCAAAATTGGGGGTTTGTTTTGGGTGAAGACTAACTTCCAAAGGGCAATGGCTATTTCCCGATGTAGCGACCGCTGTCCTTCTTCAGAGTCCAGGCCGAACTGAAACGTGAAACGATAGAGATCCTTGAATTTATCTTCCTGCTTGGCTTCATTCAAGAGGCTGGGGAACCTTGCACAAATGCCATCAATGCTGTCCGCATTTATTGCTTTGCAGCCTTCAAAAAACTCCTTCCTATTAAGCAAGAGAAAAGAAATTAGTGAGAATGCTTCTCACCAACCTCACACGCGCTGAGCAAACCCCATCGCTGCTTGGAGAGCCAAGTCAAGAGAGGGGGAGCCCAGCAAAGCGCTGCCATACCCGGAGGCTCATCCCCTCTGCCGGGGGCCCCATAACTCTGGGCAACGAGAGCCTTCCCAGTTTCTTACAGCTTGGGGACGTCAGCCGGACACATCCAGCCGGCACGGTTAGGCGCTGCCAGCACTGGAAAGATATTTCGCTTTATGGCTTTCTCACTACTTGGTTTTACCATATCCAGGGCCTTTCAGTAAAAAAAGTAAATATAAATTAAAAAGTAAGGGTACCACAGAAGATATACAAACATATCAAAAACACATTTACCCCTGGAAACCTCCTACATAAACCAGCTTGTTCTGATACCACACCTGCCTAAATGCCCAAGCTCTGGATGAACTGTTCTCAAGGAAAAGAACATTTTGGCTCTGCCCTTCCTTAAGGTTTTGGTTTCTTTTCCAAGATTGCAAAACAAAAAGGGCTGCAATGGTCAGAGAAGGTACCTGCTGAAAGAACAGATCAGAGCACGACACCACACAGCCAGGCTGCAGCACAGGACCTGAACATAGTCAGAGCACCAGTGTATGAGGCCACGGGTTGTGATTTACCTAATGTTCACAAGCAAGTGCCATAGCACAGTAACCAGCCAATTTGGAGGGAAACCACAGACCCTGACATGGGATGGCATGGAGGGAGGAAGGGAGACAGCAGAGCGCTCCTGAGCATGGACAAACACGTTGCTTGTGCGCTGCTCTCGGCGGCAGCAGAGTCAAAGCAGCCTTTGCACGCAGCAGACCAGGTCTGGAGACCAATACCAGGGAACGCACCGCCGAGCACAGGTGATGTCTCTCCAGGACATTTGCTGCCTCTCCAAGAGGATCAGAATGGTGTTAGCAACCCTCAGGCTGGCTTGCACAAACGCACACACTGCTTGCCATTCCCTAACCACGTTAGCAAATATCTGCTCCTTCCGCTCCCAAGAAACCCACAGCTGCATTCCAGAGTCCTCGCTCCACGTGACACACGCCCACATCCCCAACACCTCCGGAGAGGCAGGAAAAGCTATCTGGGCTCTGTGTGCAACAGAAGGTCTCCAGCTCTGAACACCCAAATAATTTCAATAGTTATTAGCCGAGTTAAAATAGGTAGCATTACTCAAGCCAATCCAGATAGGAAGAAGAAATATATGTATATATTCTATCTCAAAAAGTGCATATAAGTCCCCAAAAGGAAGCCTTTACTTGCTCTTACCTGGACACTGATAAACAATGGGGTCAGGAGAAGGGTTACTGTTTTTCCTTTTTGTTTTCTTTTTGCTGGTTAACTTTAGTCCTTTGCTGGAAACTTTAGCAAGTTTCTTGGAGCATCAAGCATGCTTTATAAGCCTGCTGACTGAACAACTTTTCCAGACAGACAGCACTTTAAATGCCAGTCGCTGCCAGCCAGCATGAAACAGCTACCACAATGTCTAAAATCTTAGGTTTATTTCTCTCTCTCTGCTTTAACAAAATTAACCTTGAGAAAAGTCTTTAGGTGTAACAGTGGCTAGGCAGGAACAAGTCTTCGGAAAGACTCTATTTTTCAGCTCTTTTTAAAACAAGCAAACAAAGTAACACTTGATAGTGATTAGCAGGGAATTACACATATTACTTTAAAGCAGAAATTAATTTCAGTACCCAACCTTATTAGCACCAAGACGATACTGGATAGGACAAAATTAGTTTTGGCAAATTGAGAATAAAACTAAGAGCATGTCACTATACTGTTCATCATTAACAGTGTAATGCCCAAAGCATGTTTTCACTTCCAAAATCCACTGTGAGGGGAGGGAAAGAGAACAAGACAAAGTTTACCTCTGCAATGATAGGAATTAATTTGGTCAAAATTGCATGTATTAGAAGAGATAAGGAAGTGAGGCTCATGAGGCTGTCTCTCTGACACACAGATAATAGGCTATATTTTAACATATGAAAATAATTACAAGTTCTACAAGAACTAACCTTGTAAATTTGCACATGGTGGCAGCCTGGAATTTCCAAGCCAAAACTAGCACTTTAAATTCAGTGGGATCAACACAGAGGTCATTGCAAAATCGTTCCATTCCTTCTTCCAGTATGGCATCTTCCCGCTCATCCTTGTATCTCCTAAACAACTCCCCAATCCTTTGGAGAGAAGACTCCTCTGCACTGGAAACAGCGTCTTTCTTTGCGTCCCCAGAGAATGTAGGAGGCTGACTCGACTCTACAGTGGCGTCCGTTTTCTTCGTCCCGTTCACGAGGATATCCCCTGAAGACTTCCCGCAGCCCGACGCAGGCTCGTCCTTGTGGACTGCACCTCTTTTACTGTGCGACTTGCTGCCAGATTCTCTTTCCCCGTTTTTGCTGCCGAGGGTGGACGAAGGGTTCTTGCACTTCGTGACGCACTGGCCCATGATGTTGCAAGCCCGGCTTCTAGAGCAGTCCCCTGGCACCCGGACACCCTCTCGGCAGCCGCTCAGCACATGTCACCAGGCCATCAGCGCCAGTCAACCAACCTGAAAAACAGTTTCAGAGTTAAATCACTGCTCCTACACAAAAGATATGGCAAGAATTAAATACACAGTAACAACCACCAGTCAGTAAGAGACCAACTTCAGTATATTTAAGCTTTGAGTACTGAAAAGGCATAGTGTGAAAAAAAAAAAAAAAAAAAAGGGGGGGGGGGCATATACCATAAATTTCAGGCAGTTTCAGGCTGTTTTACCTAGAAATCAATGCAGCTCACTCAGTGGCTGCAATATACTAAAGGGGGCCTAATAAAGGAAATTCCTAAAATTCTTACTGTAACATAGGTTACAAAGAGGTTGATTCATGTAGAGACTTCATCAGGACAGACTACTCCAACACAGGAATATTTTACAGGAAATAGTTTTGAAAAGTATATCCACATTTTATATATAGAATACAAAACACTGAAATAAAACACTTAGAAAAAAAATAACAGAGATTTATGCTTAAAATTAAGTCTGTACCTCTGGCAAACTGGCAAAAGTGTTTTTTATTATTATTATTTAGAGTTTGGAATCTATATTTTTGTTTTTAAAATATACTCAGAGCATGTTTTCAGAAAGGTGGCAACACTCACTTTCATGCAAGATGGTATTTAAGGAATTATTCATTGCTTCAAGTGGGATCCTGCCCTTCAGGTGAGGGGACAGGCAAGGAGGAGGGGGGCTTTTAATGAAGTTTTCAGAGACACATGCAGATAGGAAGAAGCAGTACTTCCAGTTCAGCTTTTTCAATCCAAATTTAAATGCTATAATGATTTCTTCATACGGTTTTTAGAAATCATAATGTTAAATTAAGCCTTGCATATTTGGAAAAGATATTTACTCACAGAAAAGGAGATCTTAAGCTATTCCCATTAAAGCCAACCAAACTCTCTCACAGTAGCCTATCAGTATGTGGCCATGCCCTCAAATACGCCATTTCTTAGAAACATCAACTCCAAGAAAGCAATTCCTTATCATATTCCTCCTTTCTCCACTTATTTGCATCTCACCTCTGCTGGGCAGCAGCCTCCATAGTAAAATAAGGCCTAACTAGTCTTTTTGCTATAACTTTTTGGTTATTGCTTCCAGGTTACAGAATGAAAACAAGACAGAAAAGAGGGATTGGAAATTAAATACAAAGAAAGAAAACAGATGTGATGGCAGTTTTTGTGTATTCCTTCTTAGGTAAAGCCCTTCAGAAACTGAACTCCTGCTTTAAGCTCTAAGCCAACTTTGGGCAGCAGCATCAACAACAGATGAGTTCTCCAGAAACTATGATTACAACCACTACAACCAGCTGCTCCCCAGCTCCTCCCAATCATTATATCTACTTTGACAAAACACGGTATATGCAGCTTCACAAAGTAAATTCCTTTTGAGAACATAGCTTACTACAATGTGGGGCAGGTTTAATCAGCAAGAGACCTTTCCCCAGCACAATCGGCTTCCTTCCCAAAGCTTTTTAACCCACATAAACTATATCTCCACCAAGAAGTTTCCTCACATAGCAACAAACCTTGTAAATACTGATTAGTCCTAAAGATTCCTCTAAAAGAAAATCTTAAAATAGACTAAATAGCCCTTCACACCTTTTTTTTTTTTTTTAATAAGGCTTAAAGTATGGGCCTGCAGCTTAAGAAGAAAGTGGAGAGGAAAGATCATGGAGGGCAAAATGCAAAAAGGAATATGCATCTTCCCAGACTGTCAGCCCAGATATCCGCAGAAACTAGGAATAAGACATTTAGCAACTCATCAGTTTAAAAAAAAAAAAAAAAAAAAAAAAATCAATGGCAAAAATTTTTTTTTTTTTTTTTTTTTTTTTTTTTAAGAAGCAGAAGGAACAAACATCTGGTATTTGCTTTCAAATTGCTTAAAAGAGGCACCTTGCAACATCACTTTTATGGACAAGTAAAGTTCAGTCTAATGTATTCAAAAATAGCTTTAGTCATTTGTGTTTTAAAGGCTTCATTAGAAGAACCATTTCCACATAAGTAACCCATAAGGCAATTCCACAGGCCCAGCTCTTTGCGCATGCGAAGAGAACGGCCCAGTCCTGGCTGTCTCCTCAAAGCCGCACCACTTATTTGTCCATTACACCAAAACAAACAGGATATTATGAGATGGTGCAAATTACTTATTAGTGATCAACTGCCAGATACCAGCTTTCCTTCTCCACCACACCCCCCCTCCCCGCCCTAAATTCACCAGAACTCAAATGCTCTATTTACACATTAATACTTGTTCTTCCAGGAATGGTTCTTCCCCAGGGGCAGGTTAAGGAATAGCTGCTTATTAGTGAATGGTTCTTTCCTGGGAAGTAACTGGTAGCAGCAAAATCAACAGCACGATAATGGACAGAGGTTATTCTAATTCACTTTAGTAACTCCCATTTCAAGTTAAAAACAAACAACAAAATCAAATTTTACAAGACTAACTTGCACACTCTATCCATGTATTTTCTTACCAGAAGTGATTCGTGCTGCCACACTTCCTAAGCCACTACTTGCATAATAACACAAATACTCCGCATTCAAGTCTAAAATTTGACATCACTAGCAAGACAGAGATGAGAGATGGTCATTTGCTATCACAAGATGACAGCACTACTTTACATAGAAGGAAAGTCAGCCAGGGCTATTAAACTGCTATACATGAGGAAACATCCTCATGGTTGCTTCTGAAAACCCATGGGGAGTACATTTACATTGAGTTATAGAGTGCGGGTTAATCAAGTCCCCCCTCAAAGCATCCATCCAAACAAGCAACTTTTCTGTTCTCCAACCCACCTGCTTACAAAGGGCTGCCTGATGCTCCTGACCAGGCACAGCCTGAGCTCTGCTACCACTCGTGCTCCTTGCAGCAACAGAGCTACTTTTTTCTACTGAGGAGACAGTAAAAGAGTAATCCTGCTTATTACAAACACTACAGGATACTCAAGAGCAGTTGCTGTAATTTCTCACTTTTCCAATACATGAAATTTGATGCCATGTTCCAGATACTTTGAAGCATTCTACCCCAAAAATAGCAAAACCAGCTAAAACATGTCAGCCTGCATCCGCTGGCAGTTTGCACATGTATCTTGTTTTGCGAGAGACAAGTCTTTTGGTGCTCCACGAGTTACGCTTTTATAAAATGCTTTCACTGTACCGCATCCACTTACTAGTCACCTCCGCTTCCTATATGACTCAGGTTTCAAGCCATGAAAGCAACAAGTGCATAGGAAGGCGACAGAAACAAGTGGGAGAACTCAAGGCTTTTTGTTAAGGTAGGAGAAGAGTTTCGATTGCAGCATCAGGAGCTGCACCCAATTCTGTGTTCAATGAAGACAGAAAAGCACTTTCAGGAAAGCAAACAGAGATCCTCATTTAACTGCAGAGGAAAGCAAAGCTGATCATGCCCAAGTAAGCACAGGGACTTGCTAAAATATTTCTCTCAGCTGGATTAGAAACATCAAGTACAAAGTTCTCATATACCCAAAGGCAATCTTGCACTCGTGGCAAAGCACCAATTCCCAAAAGAATCCCTTCTCAAGAGCAAGCTTACTGTAACACTTTATACAAGCAGACAGCGAGACAGAAAGAGCAGCACTGGCTATTAAGTTTTGCCAGGCTAATGTTGGAGCACTCAGCACTACAGGATACAGGGCTCCCAAAGAAGCTTGATTACTCAAACAAGTATTAAGCAACAATCTACAGTAAATATGAATCACCAAGATGCCTATGAGGCCGTCTTCCACATAACAGGAACTGCAAAGCACAGATGGAGAATGATGCTCTCTTTCTTAGTAGAAAAGAATAAGCACCTCAAAACACATAAAGCTGGTGACTACAACCAGTTAAATGAAAGCCACTCTTTAAGAACAAAGGATGTGTCAACATATTGCCAAACACGTAAGACTGAAAATCTTTTTAAAAAAATGAAAATCTTGCTAATGACTGCTTTCCTTTATACATTTTGTAAGACAATTAAGTCTTTTCTCCCATGGTTTCAAGAGACCAAATCACACGTAACCCAAGGTGTGTAGAAACCAAAACAGTGAGGTGACTCAGCAGTGATTCTGTTGGGCAAGGCAGCCCATAGCACAGCTGACAACAGCACAACTGGACAGGGCGAGAGCTGGCAGGAGGAGAGAAGATGCAAAGGGGATATTTAAGTAACACAGGCAACACATTTTTCTTTAATGACTATAGTTACTGCAGCAATAACAAAACACAGTCAGGCATTATGCTATTTAATAAAGTGTTGCATCAGAAGGTATTCACAATGAGTTTCAAAGCGCAGACAGCATCAGGAGAGAAGGGGAGAAAAAACATGCATACAAGAACACCGCAAAGTCAAGTTTAAAAACCTCATTACAAAAGGGGATGCAGCTCAGCCAACCATCAAATCCCTTCCCAAGTGGCAGCTCATCAGCTAAGGCAAAGACAACATTGCTAAAGATTAACTAAGCTTTCACCCAGTTTCAACTTTTTGCAAATAAAGAATCCACAGAAGAATATCACTATGCATTTTTACCTTTTGGGGAGCACAAATTCTATACTGGCAAAGTGGGTGCATAACTTCAACAACAGCAAAGTGGATGCCCCATCCTTTTCTCCCCAGGAACATATACACAAAGCTTTCCTTCAGGGAGGCACGAAAGGGCTGTGCAATGGTCAAATCAAAAGCAATCCCTGTTCTAACAGTTTATGCTGTGCCAGAAATCTTGTAAGCAGCCATCTAATACTTACATATTTGCAGAGATGCAGAGAATCATTCCTCCAGCTTTTACAGCCTTCTTCAGGCTTCCACTTCCTGATTTCCACATGGAACACTGTAAGATGAAAGAACCACACAAATTATTACCATTTAGAAGAGATAAAAAAAAAAAAAAAAAATTGCACATTTAATTGCCTAGTAGTGACCCCATGCATTCAATAAAACGCAAACTTTCATGGCCAAAAATCTATTTGTTAAAAGAGTCATTTCATAAAACTACTTCACTTTCTGATTCTGACATATGAAGTACCACTAACAACATTAATGTGCATTATAATATAAACCATGGAGTATGTACTGCATACAACAGACTTGAGCTCAAACTTTTGTTGAAGGTAAGCACATACTTCCGTATACTCATACAACTTTCAGAAAGAGTTAATTCCTCACTTCACACAGAGCAAACCAAAGGATGTGCTGACACTGCCAGTCTGCGAGAGCCAGAGAGATGCTACCCAGCAATGCATAATTTGGGTCTCTCCATTCTTGAGCACATTCTTCTCCACATTTGTTTTCTTCTGTTCCAGCTGATTTGACTTTTAACTTCCTAGCTCTGTAAATTTAACTAAGAAGGTCTGGAGAGGAGCTGATGAATGAGGGTACGTCCAGCTTGCATAGCACGAGCTCTAACTGCAGCACCTGGTGAACAGCTCTGCTAGTACCAAGCCTAGAAAACAACCGAGCGAGCCATGACAAATCTCCTCTGCTTTACCACACTAACAGAAACACTAAAAAAATGCAGTTTTTACAGCTCGGAGTACATCTAGGGAGCAAAAAGGTGACAAAAAGATGCCTTTCTGCAAACTTCCTTTTTTACATGAGACTAGTTTTTCTCATGGCGACAAGTGTGAACATTAGATTGCGCTATGCTTTCTTCAGCAGAAAGCAGGGAACACATGGAGAAGGACAAGCACGAAACAAATTAACAGAATCACAGAATCATTGAGTGTGGAAGGGACCTTTGGAGATCATCTAGTCCAACCCCCCTGCTCAATCAGGGTCACCTAGAGCAGGCTGCACAGGATCGCATCCAGGCGGGTTTTGAACATCTTGGTAAAGGAGATTCCACAACCTCCCTGGGCAACCCGCTCCAGTGCTCTGTCACCCCCCAGTCAAGAAGTTTTTCCTCAAACTCAGGCAGAATTTGCCTGTGTTTCAGTCTGTGGCCGTTGCCTCTTGTCCTGTCACTGGACAAGATTCCCATTGCACATGCCCATGTCCACATAAGTTGAGTTTCCCCTGAACTTTGGAACCCTGATTGCACTGAGTGACCAAGAATAAATCCCAGTTCACATCAAGGCTGTTAAACTAATCCACGGAAAACAGGGATCCAAAATACTTCAAGAACTAGAAACTCCAGGGTAGTATTTTTGCCCACAACACAGTTGCAGAGAGAGGAAAAAAAAAAAAAAAAAAAAAACACTCCACTGAATCTTTTTTGGACATATATTTTCTAAGATGGATATTCCAAAAAGCCACTTCCTTTTGGCATTATTGTCTCTGCTTCCAAACCTCACCTCCACACAACCACCCACTACCGTGTCCTCTGCCTACAGCCGCATGGTGCTCAGAGCACGTCCCAGCTGACACGGCAACAACGCGTGACACTGTTGAAGGGTGACTGGCAGCAGGAGCACAACAGCCTTAACGCAGAACAGCCGCACGAGCTCTCGCTTCTCGCAGGGGAAGTATGAGCTTTTCTGTTTCCCTGTAACTTCACATGAATTTCTTGAGTTTAACGTCTGACACCCCCGGGTGAATTTCTTTCACGCGCAAGTCGAGGGCTGATCAAGCAACGAGAGGAGCCCCGTTCCCCCTTGAGAGAGCTCTAAGGGAGGTGAGGTAACATCTCACACTCTACATATTAAAAACCAATGTCATGGCAACTACGTGCGACCCAAGCACTTATCTGGAGGAAGCCTAGGAGCCACATTACCATGTGACTCCTGTACAAACTGTAGACAAAGGCTTATTTTAAGTTCAAAAGCAGCTGAAAGCTGATGGAGTTGAGGTGTTATCGAGTGAGGGCCGAATGTTTTCCAGGGTTGTGTGAAGCAGTTTCCATGCTGGCCGACCTATAGATACATACTGTCTAGACCCAGGAGCCAGAAACATTAACATCTGTTAGAAGTGTCAGCTACAGTTCTTCCCCCGTTATTATTTTTATTCCGTGTTGCGCATTGACTGACACAGGCGCCATGGCACGGAGCCATCAAGCGCTCCAGACAGCGAGAAATAATTCAGCTAGTTCTGGAACTGCCTGCAAACAAAAAAAGCTTTAATTTTAAAAAATATATATATAGTTGTAAGTCTAAACTTCTATGACAACACTTGATTGTTGAATAACAAGGTAGAATGAGTTACCAGGTAAGAGAAGAAGCTATTCAAGCTTGTATTTAAAGGTCATCATAGTTAGAGCAATGTGCTGTGACTGACTTTAACCTAAATCATGCAAGACAAATGTGGCGGGGGCAGAAAGAAGCCTGAGCGTGTTCGTAGCACACGTTTTAATTCATCCGTAGGGCACGCTTACAAGGACAGAGGCATCGGCTGATCACAGGGCGGCCCAGAGCATCACCGCCAACATGGCTTGGGAAGCAGACGGAGCCCACAGGGATATAAGCGAGCGGGTAGCACGTTCCCCCGAGACCACGGGGACGTTGTTTTGCTCTCCTACCATTTTTTGCACCTGCGTCTTCCATCCCTCTGTGGCTCTGGCTCCCTGGAGCCTGGGTGGGCAGAGCCAGAGCACCCACAGCCCCAAACGCTTGTTCTCAGCAGCCTCTCCAGGAGGAATTGCTGATGGGGTTCTCACAAAAGGCAACTTTATTTCCTTTTCTGGGTGGAACCAGTGAAGAATTAGCTATATCATTTTGCTCTTGAGTGGACAGAAGTCAAGCATATGGGAGATTTTGTTACAACAGTTTCATTTCCCAGTACCAAAGCACTTGTAGCATGAATGAAGCTTGTATCAGCAAAACCACCACTTTTGGAGAAAAGCTTATTGCTCTCCCTACCCTGCAGGGAGACTGCCTCAGCAAAAGCATCCTGTCATCCCTACAGTGGTCTACGAGGGGCTTTCACAGCACAGAAAACACCTCACCGCGACCCCAAACGAGAGCTGGGCTAGCAGAAGTGCATAATGCAGGCCTGCTAGCACCTCTAGCTGCAAAATTATTTCAGTGGAAGTCTAGAGGCAGGAAAGGCCTGCTGCAATTAGCTTAAGAAGCAAATTGCAAGGCTTCCTACGTCGCAGGGACCTTTCAGGGAACCAGAGACAGATTATGATTTTGGGAGAAGGCAGAAGGGAGCTTCTGTTGATCCGCTCCAAATGAGCCCAACAACCTATTTCTGATCAGCTTGGTTTTCAGCTGTGCCATCAAACCACAATACTGGGAACCCTGATCAAACTTGATGAAATTTGTCCCTGCAAAACACACGTGGTCTCCAAGCAGAAGCCAGTTACATGCAGACACAACAGGAGCAGCAGGGAAGGAACACACCTCGGTCCCCTTCCCCTGTCCAGTTTGCAGCCAGCTATCCTCAGACGGACCCTGCACAGCTTTGACTGTCCCTGGTAGAAGGTTAAATGCAGTCAAGGGAGAACCAAGCTACCAGCAGCGGAACACATTTATGCTGGAAGCCTCAGTACTCTGCCTCCAATGAGATGCAGATTCCTTTGAGAAAGAGCACATTAGAAAAGCCAAACTAGTTTAGAAGGGGAGAGGGACTCGGGTATAACATCTCTCAAAGGCAAATCAGAGCAGAGCAGGAACCTGCTTTGCCGATAGCCTGCAACGCGGGGCCACTTCCCGGTGCCAAGAATCGCAGCTATCACCAAAGAGCCAGTCCTGCAAATGGGCAAGAATTTCTTGCTGAACAACTGCATCTAGACGTTATGTGACCACATTTCAAGCCTGGGGCTGCAACGCCACAGGAGGTATTTCCATGCTGCACAGAGGAAACCCATTGCTGCGTTCTTTAAGACCACACTGGTAAGAGTTGGAGCATGAAAATATATTTCACATGCAAACAACAATAAGGAATACTAAAAAACCCTCACTAAAATAGGTGTCAGATCTGGTTAATTTTCATTATCTTTTCCCCTTTGCCCCACTAGAAAGTTATAAATCCTTCAACATTTCACATTTCACCTTCTGGGGTTGGGAGGGTGGGATAACTTGTTAGGAGTATTGCACTTCCTAGAGAACAAATCCAAGAAGAGTGTGATGGAAAAACATTGGTCCAGTTCACTAATGACCAAGGGCCAACCAAGGCAGTCAGACCATGTGGCCATTCAAGATCATGCTGGCAGTTTTAGTAAAGATGTAACAAGAATCCAAAGCAGACTCCATCCCATTTCCTAGCTAGTAGATGCTTTAGCAACATCAAAAAGCTGTTTTTTTTTTTTCTTTTTTTCCTACAGCTCACTCAAACACTGTCTTATCAACCCTTCCTCTCTCCCCTTAGATCCTCCTCAAAGTCCCCAGATCCCCCCAAGGTCCAGCACTTTTGAAAAAGCTTATCACCTACTGATTTTTCCCCCTCTAATCTGCTGACAATTGTAAAAGAATAAAACTTCAGCATTTTTCCAGGGTTCATTAGAAAACTTTTGCACAGTGACATACATTTTAGCACTTCAGTATGTGCTATGAGTAGCCAGAACAGCATGTGTTGGGGATGAGCTGCTCTGTGCTCAGATACACCTGGGTCACATCGCCACAGCAGAGCTGCAGGTTATAGAGCCAAGAGGAACCGCGTTCCCAGGTATCTGACGCAGACGTGTCGCACTGCAGGCAGCTGACAACTGCGGGACTACAAACATTTGGCTTACTCTCTTTTTGTCAATTCTATAAATTAATCTACGGAAAATTGCAACTATCCTGTAGCCAAACCAGAATGACTTGGAAAAAACACTCAGTCTACACTCCACTTTGCAGTTAAAAAAAATACTTACTTTTAGACAGAATTAAGTGTTTGTGCATTTTCTTTTGCACTGAGTTTAGCTGACCAACTTCACCCTGACGTGGTTGAGGCACCTTCACACATTACATTTGACTAAATATAATTTAGCTGGGCATCTAATGACTCCCCTTATAATAAGATATGTTTAAAACCATAACATAATGGAAAAAAAAATATATATATATTTCTTAGTTTCCAGCACTGAAGAAAGCTACTCTTATCAGGCAATAAAGAAAATCCTCCTAAAAAAGTCCTGGTGAGAAGTGTCCCATCTCTAGAAAGTTCAACAGCTACAAGACCTGTCCCACAGAACAGGCCAACGGGCTGTGAAGCCTACGGATGAGAGCCAGAGCACCTCCTAAGATCAGTTCTGGCAGCAAATATTCACAGGGAGTTTACAGAAGCCCTGCTTGCCGTCTTACTAAGCGTAGCATCACTTACAGGCTACTAGCCAAGAGAATCATTCATTTCATGTATCTGTGTAGGAACTTCCCTAGCAGTTGGCCATGCAAATACTGGGATAATATTTAAGTTATGTAAACACAATTGTTTTAATTTAAAGCTTTAAAGCGAGCTGAAATCTTTGAGTGTTTAAGAGCATATTTGGATTTCTAAATTCTGACTGCAGTTTTTAAAGCAGAAAATACACAAAACCACACCTGCAGAGACCTTAGTTCTCTATGGATCCGAGTCCTGCTTCCCCTATTACTGCAAACAACAGTCAAACCTCACGCTGTGCAAACAGTGCAGTCATACTTAGGTGGTAACCATCTCCAGAGCTTCGAAAAGTAGCAGAACTTCAACTCAGGTCTTCAGCTATAACAGACTCTCAGATCTGCTTTAGGGGCCTGGCGGTAATACACATATTTTGTTATTAGACATCTACTTCCTTTGCTTCCTTTCAATAACTTTTTCCTTAACAGAACTGAAATGCTGTGCAGGGTTTCTATCCTGTCTCACACCAGCTACAACCATAAACAAAACAAAAGGATGAAACCGTGAAACTGGTGCATTCTGCTGAATATCAGACCTTTGGCACACCTGGACCATCCATCACATTTAAACGCTGAATCAGAGTCCTTCATTCTCTCTGCACAGACTCATTTGAAATGGAAATACCCCAAACCCAGTTCTTGAACATTTCAGTTCTTGAATCTATTGCTAAACACACGTGCTTCCCTTAATGATGACCGTTAAGGTGATTTTTCTCCCTTCTTTTCAATTTTTAAACATGGATGAGCATGACAATATTAGATATTCTAAAGTGACAAAAGAAAAAGTTGCATTAAATCACAAAAACACCAAGTAAAAAGAATTGCTACTTGGTTTTTGCAGTTGCTTGCATGCAAAAATAAGATCCTGGTATTTTTCAGGAGCACATAATCCTCACAGACTAAAAACACTTGGGTTCACTAAATAGGAAAAAATAGACACCAAAAACCAATGGGTGCCATGTTGTCTTTGGCTGTGTAGCTTTTGGGGTATAGCAGAAACAGTGACTAAAAGGCTGACTATAGCATCCTCACATTTATAAATAAATGTTGTGTCTTGCAGAACAGACAACCCAGAAACACAGTATCTATAACTAGTCTGGGAGACACTAGAATATTATCATAGTCATTCTCTTTACTGGAATCCTGTTTGATCACTTGTATTTTTGTTAGATTCTGTATAATATTCCTGCTACTATGAAAGAGATCTTTAACACCTATGATTAACTAGTCTCAATCATGGATCTTCCAGCAGTAAAACATCAAAAATAAATAACTATATTTCCTAAAATCAGAACCCTCTGCTTTCTTCAAGATACAGATAACTTGATCAGACAGTGGCTCTGCTAGATACACACATGAAATACAGACACCCTGGGTCTAACTGAGCTCATTCCCAGATCATCTTTGGTCCAGAAGCTTTGATTCTCCTTTTTGCCTTTTCTGTTCTGATTAACAGTGAGACCCAGGATGCAAAAACATCACCAAGCTGTCACACCAAAGCTTCCTGGAGTGATGACAGGCATTTCTTCACATTGACAAAGAAAATACAGGGTACTTCTGCAAGAGCAAATGTGAGCTCCCCATCGGGTCCCCAGCTGCCATCATCCCTAAGACTTGCTCACCAAGGGGCAGTCGTCAAGAGTCGAACAGTCCCGGAAAACCTTTCTGCTAAATGGTGCAGTCCATGTACAGGGGCACTGTGTGAGCACATCTGGAACCGGAACCTGGAACTCTTGCGTTTTCTATTCCTGCTTTGGGAAGGTTTCAGACAGAGCTGTAGTTACTCGACTCATGCAATGAAATTTTAAAAAATAATAATAAGAAGAAAATATAGATACTTGACCGTTTCAAAAGACTCTTCAGACAACTTTATAGAAGACACCAAGAGAACTAGCACAACCAATTTAGACAACTTACTAGTATCACATGTTTACAGGGGGTAAATTGCAGATGGCTCTTTACAAGAAGGGAACACTTGCTAATACAAGTCACCATGAAATAACCATTATTTCAAGTCAAGTTTCTGTGTCATTACTGCTGAATATCTTAAAGTCAAGTATACAATTAATCCATGTCACCAATGCAGATAATCTGCAAACCATTGGAGCCATTTAATCTAGTGTTTTTAAAAGGAGGAAGGGGGAAGATACAAAAGAAATTATTAGACTTCCAGTAAGCAGAAGACAAAGCCTATTAGTCAGAGGCAAATAAAGAAAAGGAAGCCAGCAAGATAAGATGCAGACCCCTAGGGAGAAAAAGCTAGAGAGAAGGCGGCCAGTCTGGGAATGCTGATGGAGGCTGTTAAGGGGTTCCCTTTCATCTTCTGGTGCCTAGCAAGTCCCTCAAGTATTTACAGACTGGTCTTTCATCCTGCAAGAATCCTGGGTAGCAATCTTCAGGGCTTTCCTTATTTTTCAGGATGAGGATGAAAGAAAAGTAAAAATTTTTCCTAACAATTTCCTTTCCTTCATTTTCACATTTTCTTTTTAGCCAGAGACGTATATATTATGTTCATTACTACAGACCTATGGGCCTAATGGAACAAGTACACTGGTTTTGCACTCCGCAAGTTCTTACAAGCAGTTCAGCCCAAAGCTGAGGGGTTTCATAGTATTGGGTGGCTCTAAATTATTGAATAGAGCAACAGCCCCCAGCACCTTAAAGAAAACAGACTGCTACAATCTGGGAAAGTTCAGATCTGTACGAGAGGTACTCACAGTCTTGCAGGCTTGGAACTGCAAATTGTATCCAATTCACCTTTAAATCACTTTCTGCCACACAAAACTGTAGGTTTACCAGGTGTGAACATTTTGGAGAGTCATATCTATCCCTCATTCTTTCACCTCCTTTGCATTCACTTTATTTCCCCCTGCCCCAATACACACTGACATGACATACAGGATATTTTTCCTGATCCTTAGCTTGGATCACAAACAGCAGCAGAATGAAGTCTCTTCCTCAACACACAGAAAATTAGAAATTTGTCAGAACAAGTCCTTTTTCATACAAGTCCATCAAATGTTCAGTCAATCTCCCCCAACCCTCCCCATAAATATTTCTCCAGCTAATTTCAACAAAGACAAAGCTCTTCCAAAGTATCTGTTCTTGTTTGTGTTTCAAAGTCACCCCTTCAGTTCAATTGATAACCCCTTTTTACATAATCCAACTAAGTGCTACAAAAGTAAGATCTAAATAAATGAATTTCCAAGCTCAAAAAATTTTAAGAGCTACTAATGCATATTAGCTAGAATTTGCTGTGAATGTGCCAACGTTCAACTACAAAATAGAGCAAATAACTGTTTCGAAAAGGCACCAAATCCAGCTTCAAAGATCTGGAGCAGATTACAGATCATACTGCAGGTCATCAGTCTCAACATGTAAAGGAGTTTCAAAAGCATCACACTGAGCTGTCAAGTAGTATCACAGCTGTAAGCTTTTCCATGACTAGTTTGGTAAACTTGTTTAAGGATTGCAATAATTCATGTCTGCACAGAACTTGCTCTTAGGAAATAATCTGAATTTTGGAAAACTTTATAAAAGTTGCTATTTCCAGCAAGCTTCTAATGCCAGTCATATTTCATGAATTTGAATAAACCAGCATAAATCACAAGCTCTGTTTTTTCTGCTGACCTGGAAGAAACCTTTGCTTTAGACTGCGCACTGTCTTTCACATAGAGGGAAATAGTTCCACAGACTATTAACTAGCATCTGTGCTGGGAAGGTGTAAGGTTTTAAAGACAAAGCATAGAATTGACAAGAACATGAATCCTTTACTTTCCCATGCAGCCTTAACCAAATGACCATGTTTTTCCTTCTGAGAAGTATCTTATACCTAGAAAACCTGCAGCAACAGAGCTGCAGCAGAGTCCAGAAGCAACTCAAGAAGCACTAGTCTCTCCACCCTTTGCCCAAATAAAGCACAAATGCCTTAGTTATACATTAACTGTTTAACAAAGACGCTCTCAAACAGATAATACGCACATTTCCAGGGGAAGTCTTTGGATCAGCTACTCTCCCAAAACAGGCAGACCATGCAGCAACACTAAAATTGACAGCGAGGCCTGTCACAAGTTTTGAGAAACGTATGTCAGTCCTGTGCTTGTTTGTATCGTTATATGCCTCTTTCTGGGCACTTCACCTATTCCCTTTCTAAATTATACTGTAAGGCATTATACTTAAAAATAAAATAAAAAAAAAAAAAGCTATGGATTACTGCTGTGTGCTGCTACTTGGCACCTGCCTCCCCAGCTATCATTGCAACATCTTGAAACAGAGCATATCAGCAGCACTAACTACCTAACAATAACCAGCTATTCTGTCCAGCAACCACAGCACTAACAGCAAAGGCACATTCTTTAAACCAATATTTGCTTTAAGCACCAGCAATGCCAGTTACAGTTTAAGTTGCTACGAGTGGCCTGTTAGTGCCACTGCAGCCCCAAGAGCAGCAGTGACCAGCACGGATTGCAGCTTTCGCAGCACAGGAAAGCGTGCTCTGGAGAGCGAGGCAAAGTTAAAATACACAGAAAGAAACGGCCCCCGGTCGTGAGAATGCTCTCAGGAACAAGATGCTCTACATTTTACAGCGCTGTTTTTTGTTTTTCTTTTGTTGTTTGTTTGTTTTTTCTCCTCTCTTTCCTTCCCCTCGCAAAGCAGCAGGCACAGGCACCTTTGAGCCTGACACATTCCAGGGGGACACGAGGTGTATTCGGGCACAGCGGATGATTCTGCCTGTCCTGGGGGGCTGTCTCGCAGCACGGAGGGAGCACGGCTCCAGCCGGGTGTTTTAACGGCACATACCAGCCAGGAAAGCGACCAGGGCTCCGAAGCGAGGCGAGGCGGCGCGGGGGCCGCCGCGGACGGGCCGGCCCAGGGCAACGAGAGCCGCCC
>VZSV01000133.1:1700273-1772014 GCA_013398735.1 Nothocercus julius
AAAAAAAAAAAAAAAGGGGGGCAAGGGCAGCCTTTCCCACATCAATATTTACACATTGACACATTGATACCCATTCCCGAGTTTGGGATAGTTCTGCTCAAAGCTGAGGCAGGGGGTATAAGGTACACAAGTCTGTTGGGTTTCTCTATGCTTCTCTGTCATATAGGTAAGGTCATTCAAGGATAGTTGGGATTTGACTCTTTCTGCTAAATTTCTAGCACTGCATTAAAACTTCTCTGCTTGTGACTAATAGCTAAAAGCAAAGGAGGAAAAAGCATTTCTAAATCTGTGAAAGCCTGAGTGACAGTGTTGCACAGGACTACAGTTGAATTTATATTCCTTCAGACTTTACTTGGACACTGTCTTCTTTTAGGAGAAAATTAAGAAATATTTAAAGCAATTTGCTTTTCCTCCTTTGTCCTCCTTCCTATCCTAGTGTTCCTGAGGCAACTACTTCATTAAAACACAGGAGGCTCCTCCAGAACAAGCATGTTTATATCCCACCGAAAGCAGCCAGTGCCTCAACAGCCACAAAACCAAGAAAATGAAAACTGGGTGACCTAAAGGGACTAGTTAAAGGCTTCCACTTCCATGTATTCACACATTACAGAATCCTAATTCTTTACAGTGTCACTTGCTTGAAATGCCATAGGCAAAGCAGTGATAAAACCTAAGCCTTTTGCTATTGAGTTACATTCTCTTTGCTTTCAAATCCCTTTTTCTGATCAAAAGACCACTCTGAATATAAGTGAGAGCCAAATTCAGTCCCAAATCCCAGGCGTGAAGAGAATGGCAGAATCTGTGTCGCTGCTGATGGACAGCATAAGTACAAAGCCTAAGAGAGGCGAGTTCAGAGGTGCTGATCAGTATTGCAGATCACTTCAGTTTGCCAGCCAAGAGATACTGGCACAACAAAATCTAAAACCATGTGAAAGTCACCTTGTTTTCAGCTGTCACCAGCAAATAGCAAAATGGTTCTTTCTCCACCAACAAGAGAGCAGCACCAAAGTTGCTTAGGTTGTAGATGGAAACAATGAGGAAATGCTTGGAGTCAGATTCACCCTGATGGGAATTTCTTGAAACATACAGGCTTGCATCACTGGTAGAAATTGAGGATGTGACACCATCATGGAAGAATATGATCTTTCATCTTAGTTTTTCACCGTATGAATATTTTGGCTTTATTTTTCTATGATTTGAGTTTGACTGAATCTTTCTGTTTAAAAAAAAAAAAAGTGTGAATGCTAAATCAAGAGTGAAAACCCAATCACATTGCCACTTTGTTAGGTAGGTGCTGCAGCCAACTGTTTGCAGTGACTAGACTAGCAGTCACAGGCCACTAGATGCTGTTGATTCGAGTAAAAGAAGGTAAGATGACTGTTGTGGAGAGTGGATATTGAGATTTGGCATCACTGGTGATGCTCGGGTGACCTGCCCAGCTACCACCAGAGTCTTTGATCTTGTCTCTTCTCCCTATGCAGGGACTGCCTGTTCCAGCTGTTGTCCCTCATGGAAATGAGGGGCTAAAACCCCTGCAGGTGCAGGAGCAGCACAAAGGATGAATATGAACTACCAACTTCTGGTTACTGTGCACAGCTGTGAAATTGATTTGTTGATTATCTGTTGCATTAGCAGCAGGAGAGAGATAACAGGTGGAATAATTTAGCTTTAACATAAAATAAAAAGACAAATATAAGCTTAAAAAAAGTCACACAGTGGATTTGAAAATACGACATATGTATTTCCATACTGGCTGAAAATAGTTTTCTACCCAATAGTGTTGATACATATGCTTGTGAATTATGTCAGTTATTTCCATAACAGAAACGTGCCGATGGCTTTGATGCAGCAGGCAGTCCCCTGCAGTTTGTCACTGCAGCTTTAAGACTCCTTGCCAGTAGCAAAGCAGCTGTCAGACAGAAGTTGTGTTGTGCCTAAACAAAACAATCTAAATATGAGAAGTTCAAAGGGGCTTTCTCAAATTATTCCACCCAGGGCTCTGTTCCCCACCTTCTCTCCCCCTTGGCAAATACGGTTCCAGCATCAGCACTAAGTCTCTGTATCTTGCTAATGAGTGCCCTAGTTAGCTCAGATGTAAGAGAAGGGATCCATTGTTTTAAATATTCTTTTTTCTTTTTTTTTTCCCTCCCCCCCACAGGCTACTACTTTCACCCTTTGTTTCCTAAAATCCTCTATGCACAGCTGGCAGATTTGATGTTTAAAGTCAGTAGCTGATACTTGACTTGAAAAGAAAGGATAAAATAGACTTCCAACGCCAGCAGAGGAGCTGTGCACAGGGGCGGAAGCGCCTGGACACCCATTCTCACTCCAGCCCTTCCCTGGGACACTGCTGTATTCAGCTGCTCCACAGGAGTAGTCTCCTTGCAGCTTGCCCTGTCCTACCTTTGCTTCGTGTCTCTGCTCTCAGGGAACACTTTGCAGTGCAGTTGACAGATCCTTTACTTACTATTACATAAACAATTTAAATTCTGTACAAACCTGAAAATAGCAAAAGGTGTTTTAGATTATTTAAATTTTGCATAAACCATTAAAAGAAAAAAAAAAAAGGAATGTATGTTTGTTTCCCAAATAAAAATTTGTTATTACATTTTGCAGTCAATAGGATTATTTGTTTTAATTATCACCAAAAACATTTGATTTTCATCATGCAGTAACTCATTAACTACTCAAGCCTCCTTTGCAGGCTTGGATACAATGGGATATTTCATGTGCTTGATCTGTGTGTTGATAACAGGGGTTTGCGTGTAGATCAAAAACGTGATACAGCCCAGCATTGTCAGAACTGCCTGCCACAGCTTCCAGCAAACGCTTACTCGGAAGCGGCGCCTGGCTCGCTTCCAAAGACTTAATTCTAACAATCCACTCGAAAGAAGCCTGCAACCGCACACTTCCAGCACTGCAGTATTTGTGCACCAAGACCCACCTTTGACCTCGGCCTGTTTGTTTTGTTGCAGGCAACGCCGCCGCTTCGCTCAGCTCGTACGAGAGCGGCGCGCTCCCGGACGCTTGGGCCCGCGGTTAACACTGCGGCGGCTCCCGCGCTGCGGCCGCGGGAAGCTGAACGGCGGGCGTGACTACCGCAGGAGGAGCGTTAGTGGGAAAGTGGTGTAACATCCACTTAGCATTCCAGAGACGCACAATATAATTACGATTTAAATACCAAAGATTTAAGTAGCAGGATGAGTAACTAAAAGGACATGACAGCCTCCCTTATCGTTCTCTCTGTCCCACACAAATTAATTTTGCACACCCACAAAACTAATACAAGTGTCACTTGACAAAATTACACCCAATACATCATCTGTACCATCACTTACCTTCCGTAGGTGTGAGCTCTGTTTATACCAAAGGGGAAAGGAAGAAGAAGGGAGGGAGGGGGAAGGGAATGACTCATTTACAGGGTTTGATACTGCAAGTAACTCTGCTCCCTTAGTGGAATTACTCCATTTTTGCATTGTCCCTCAGATCAGAGCCTGACCCAGGCTTTAGGTTTTGCCCTGTTTGCTCTTATCCTTTTGGATTGAGGGGGAGGAAGGCTTCTCACACCTTCATTTATGTGTCACTGCAGGAATGGTTTCTGAGCAGGTGTGTAAAGCTAGAAACTGTTAATTAAAGTCAGAAGTGGGATCAGATGGTTGCATGCTATGTAGGAAAATCTGCTTCGTGTCTTTTACAGCATGCAGTGTGTGCAGCAGAAAAAGCAGTAGTAGGAATCTGCAGTCTGTACCTATACTGGGGCAAAGGCAAGGGACTACCCAACCCTGTGTTAATTACAGCTCTGAGATATTAAAGAAAGAGTTCTAGGCAAGGGAGGAGAAGCAACTAATGGTAAAAATATAGAATTTTAAATAAAACCTTTATAGATGCAACTAGGCTGTAAATATTAAATCCAAAAGTGAGAGGTTATGATTACAGCTCTGAACAGAGGATATGCATGATCCTAAATTCTGGCTTCTGAAATTATCCAATGCTTAGGTCAGAATTAAAACCTATATTAAAAGCTTTGTTTCCCCCCCAAGGGGAAACCCCCAATATTCCTCTTATTTGTCTTTATAGATTACAAGAAACCTGAACTGAAGGTCTCCTACCTTCTCTTAGCTGTCAGCAGGGAATAAGAGTATCACCAACTCAGCCAGAGGTGAGACTTTGGAAAAAAGCAGAGGGGTGAGACCAGGAGGGGCTCTAGGCAAGGACAAGGTTTGGGAGTTAAGGCTGTGCTGGGCCAGTTCTTGCAGCTGAACTGTTTGGAGTCTTTGCAAAATAATGCAGTTTGTAGAGAAACACAGTAATTCTTCAGATACGTGCGTAGCTTTGTGTACGAGTAATTTTATTGCCTGAAATAGAGCTAAAGGGTGGATAATGTGAAGTATTTACTCCAAAGTGTTTGAAAAAGTGGGACTGCTCATCAGTTTTATTGTAGATATTTGTTTCCAAGAAATGTCACAAACATTTACTAGAAATAATTTCTTCTCTATATGAAGAACTGTTTTTATCTCTCAAGGGAAATACATGATTGGTTAAACATTTTAAATTAAGAATGACAAATAAAAATGTTCTCTCAAGAATCAGGGAAATAGTTTTATGTCCATAATTGTTAAAATCCATAACGATGTGAAACACCAAAAAGTCTTTAGATCATAGCAGTGGTTAACATAAAGAAGAGCGTGGGTCAAATTCTGCCTTTAGGTTAGCATCCATGATTCAGATTTTGATGAGGTAAAGATCATGTGAATGTCTGAAGTCACAGACATTCACTGTACTGAAAAATGATCTGAAGGTTAGCAGTATTTAAGATTCAACCACTTGGGAACTGTACACCCTGAGAGCTGCTTGATGAAAAACATTCTTCCACTCTCCAAAATCCCAGTGATTGTCAGAGTCTGCGTTTGCAGGGCGATACCCGCGGCACCCGAATTCTCACGGCAGTTCGGGCGCGTGCGAGGGCAGCAGGTCATCCCGTATCAGCGAGTGCTCCCTGCAGAGGGAGTTCCGGCTGCCTGGCCACCCTGCTCCAAACCGCCTCCTGCTCGGAGCTGTCCCCATTGCAGTCACCAGGGCACCTGATTCTGGAGCAGAGTCAGCCACAACAGCTCCAGCTCGGTGAATGGATCCCGAGACAATCAGATATTACTGACACTTGCTCCATTGCATCCATAGTAATCTTTTACTTACAGACTTTGCAGTGTTGATGCATTTTATTTTTGGACAGTAAAGAACCTTTGGCATTTCTGAAATATTTTTCTTTTTCTTCCTTTTTTTTTTTTCTGGAAATCTAATCCAAGACACAATGGAGCTTGATTTTGGAGAGGAAGCCATGTTTTTTTTACCAGCAATGTATTGATCACAAGGATATTCAAGGTCTAGGATGGAATATTGGTGCCACTTAGATGACAAAATATTCATTTATATAAAATGAGAGTAGGATTTCATTCCTGATATTTCACAAAGATTCCAGGCACAATTATAGGCTTATTCAGCAGAATCAGTAGGTACTCAGACTTCTGAAAAACAAGACAGGCAGGACTGCCCTAAATCCACAACAAGTCTGCAACACAGCAGCATTTCTAGCCTCTTCTGTAATGCTTAGATCAAACTGCTTTCATCACCTTTTAAGCATCAGGCTCCAGCTGAATCACTATTACACTCTGTAATGGTATCACAAAGGAGATTCTTGGCACCTGAAACCTATGCTGGGTTTCAGCACTATTGTAGTGGCTTTATCATGTTTTCTATTCACAGATTTCAAGGTATTTGCAAAGATAGGGCCCACATTGTTGCAGCAGTTCTACAGACACAGGGATGCTCAGTAAGAGTTTCAGTGACTTGCCCAATGTCTTGTTGCAAAATAGCAGTGAAACAAAATCCAGGCATCCTGGCTCCAGGACTGTGATTCAACAACATGCTAACGCAAGGGCTTAATTTTGAGCAAGAGTTTCAGCTGTTTGAATGGACACAGATTTAAGTACCAGTGTCAGCTCTCCACAGCTAATTTTTTTTGTACAGCTACGTAAGTTTTTCTCCTATAACTCTGCAGATTTTTATATCAACGTTGGAAATTTTAGATAGATGTTTTCAGAATTAACTCAACTGTGGGAAAAATGTGCTGCCTGCTGGCTTTACCAACCCAGTGGTCATGCATGTGTCTGGGGTTTTGTGTTTTTTATTCAGATGACACCAGTTACTCGACAAGAAGTTCTTGGCCTTTACCGCAAGATATTCCGAATAGCCAAAAACTGGCAATCTGCATCAGGACAGATAGAAGAAACTATTAAAGAAAAACAGTACATTAGAAGTGAAGCCAGAACATTATTCCGAAAAAACAAAAATGTACGTGGGTTTCCTTTTGCCTGTAATTTTCTGGATGATTCTCTCCTTGTGCTCTGTTTTCTCTGAGAATTTGGATATTAAGATAGTGAGTTGATTTCTTCAATTTTCATTCACCTTAAAAACTGGTACAAACATATTACAAGGTGTATTTAGCTTATAGTTTAAATGTCACCCCAAAATAATAATTCAGATCTTCATTAACTACTTTTGAAGACTAGAAGGTCTTAGCTTTTATTTAAAAAAAAAATCAAGAAAAGCGTAATTCCAAAGATGGCCTATGAAGTTGTCTGAAACAGCTTTTGATGTTTTAGAAAGCTAGTTAAGTATATCATTACCCCTGCGATGGCAAGCAGGACTCAATAGCTTCTTTCTTTTCTTTTCAAAGCAAAAATTATTGGTACATGCAGATCTTGATATTCCAAACTTCTTTCAAGAGGAGCAAATATAGACTCAATGGTAGTCAAGATTCTTTTTTTAACCATCACAATATTTATTTACATCCTATTTTGGTATAGGACAAAATTCAGCTAATGCAAAATAAAAATCATAAAGTGAATTTAAGACCCAATTTACACATTTCTGACTTTAAAGGACATTTTCTACATGGAACATAGCCTGAAAGGTCTCGTCTCTTTTTCCCTTAGCTACCTTGCAATATGATGAATAGGTCAGTGTTGTTTTTCATGGAGATATTGGTAGTTTACCCATGTACTTTCTTTTTACCAAGAAAATACCATGTTTGGGTAAAAACCTCCTTTCAGAGGCTCAGCTCTGACATACTATGGGTCATAATACCCAATGCCATCAAGCCCAGAACTGTTGAGTCAAGGCAAGTGCTAGTGTTACCTTTTATGGATGTGAAAAATGCAGTCACTGTATGCCTGGGATTGCCAAAAAAACAAGCGAAAAAGTCATGTGGCTGTGCAACACTTACACTTGAGCTTCTAATTGCTAATTGCTGCATTTTCTTTTTCAACAGTTGTTTTAACTCTCTATTATCTTAGGTAACAGATGCAAAGATGATTAAACAGTGTATAGAAGAATGTGAGGCAAGAATAGAAATCGGACTTCACTATAACATCCCCTACCCACGACCTGTGAGTATAAATCTAGTCACAACTCTTCAACTGTACCTACGTAGCCCTCACTGTACAATAAAATCCTAAGTTCACCTTACTGTCAGTGCACTACATTTTTAGATAAGCTTGTAATTAAGTGCTGTGGTAAATCAGATGAGCCAAGGTATATTGGAGTAGTCTCCATCTGTGAGTTGGCTAGTTTCTTCTGAAATTGGGAATCAAAGCTGCAGTGTGGGGGCATGAGGTAATGTCTCAGGGACTGCAAATATTTAGGTAGTCTTGACTGAGCAATGAGTCGTCATGTGTAGAAAAAGATGGTAATGGAATCAAATCTGTTAATCTTTCCACATGAGAAAATAAGGATATTTAATTATGTTTGTGATAGAATAATTTTCACAGTCTATACCTCTTGTAAGTTTTCTTGTAATACACTGCATTGTAAGGTGCTTGTCTATCTACTTGCTTCTATTCACATGTTCCTAGCAAAAAGCCTGCCAAATATTACTGAAATTGCTGGAAGTATTAGTCATGTCTTCTATTGCACCATTCAATATACTTTCTTTACTGCCCTGTCATTTATATCTGTATTACTTTCTGTTGCCTCCCACAGAAACTTTCTCTCTCTGCCTGCTGATTGTTCTACAGTCACTTCTATAGTTTCCGTATCAAGCAGGTCATGGTCATAACTAATTTGTATCTTCATCTTTATTTATAAGATGCATGCTGAGGATTCAGTCACTGTTGGCTTCTCTTTCACATATCGCTTGTTCTCCATGCACAAAGTAACAATGCACGTGTAGCAAGTAATGCTCCTGGGAATGGGTTTAAAATGTATGGTCCATGGTGGCTTAAAATCCCAAAGGATCAGTCAGAGTTCTCTTGCATAAAATAGATCCTTACTTTCCAGATTTTTACCATATCTGTGCTGCTTTAATCAGTGCTTTTATTACTATTTGCAGCTAAACAGTTATCTTAAAGGGTGACAGCCTCAGCAACAATAACATCTGACTGCTAACACCTACAATTTTCAATCACTTAAGGGGGGTATAGCTGTATGACTCCCACGAAGTCTTATGAAGCACAAAGGCTTCATCAATCAAAGCAAAAGCCTCTCACCTGTTGCTCCCTGTGCTCGTGGAGTCAGTGACATTGAGTGTGCATCTTAAATGGTCTCTGTAAACATGACAATAAGGCGGCAGCCTTTCGATACGTACACAACCTGGAGTTATTTTGTGGCTTGTTAGCAAGGTATGGATAAAGCCGAGCCTCCCTAAATTTTAGGGCTTCTACGCAGGAAGCCCTAAAGGCCTTTTAAAGGCCTTGTTCTAGAGTGCCATATGCTGTATGATTTCAGGTTTTCAGCATTGCCATCTGACCTCAAACTACAAAACAAAGTTACTAAAGCTTAAAATTTACAGGATTTAAATGATTGCCCGTATATTTTACACATTAAATACAACATTTTGGGCATGAAAGTTAAATCACTCAATTTTCAGACAGCTATTTTAGAAATTTGAGAAAAAAAAATTGGTTTGGGACAGTTTGGTTATCCTCTATCAAGTTAAAGCTGAATGAAACCTACTATTTAATATGGCTTTTTTTTCCTTGTAGCTTCTCAATGTGTGACTAACTACTGGGATTCTGTTTTCTAGATTCATCTGCCTCCTATGGGTCTTGCCTCTAAACAAGGCCGTGCTTTTCGACACCAGGAAAAGCTGAGGAAGTTTTCCAAGCCAATATACCTGAAATCCCATGATGATATTTCATAACCCATGATTTAAGCTGTGATGTGTTTGGACTCTAATCCTGCAACTTTTTTTGTACAACTGTGAATGAAGCTGTTTTGGTCACATGGTCATATATTTCCCGAGACCACTAAATACATGCATATTGTGGATAAGGTTGGTTTAGTATTTATTACAATTCAACCACTGATTCATCAGTAAAAGTATAAGTTTTCAAGGAGAGAGGTGTGATGTGAAGATTACTTCAACATTAGGAAAAATTACAACAGTTTCTAAAATGCTGCTGATCCCTGATAGCAGAGTTCTTTGGCAGTTAGAATGGACGTTATTATGCTCAACTGCTGTTCAAGGTAGTGCCTTATATAAGGGTCAGCCAAAAGCAAAATGTGCAGGAGAATCAAGCAGACCCAGTGCCTCCAGAGCCTCCAATTGCAAGTATGAATTTCTCTCCTTTGGAAAGGGTGTGGGTGTTGAAAGATAAAGTTTGGAATTCCATTACACAACTAAGACTAAAACAA
Source organism: Nothocercus julius (assembly GCA_013398735.1). Taxonomy (NCBI): domain Eukaryota; kingdom Metazoa; phylum Chordata; class Aves; order Tinamiformes; family Tinamidae; genus Nothocercus; species Nothocercus julius. Next base: position 1,709,964 of record VZSV01000133.1, read on the forward strand.
TAGTGTTGGGTTCCTCACGTTCTCATGAATGGATCAAGGGAAAACTTTTTTCCAGCTGGGTATCAATAAAGGAATAAGTTTAAGGTGCTTTGGAGAAGCTTTGGCTTTACCAGGTTGTCTACAGCACCTCTTCAGGAATGGTGGTGGAGCCTTCTGTCCTTCATGCTAGAAGTACCAATGAGACCAAGTTATGGACAAGGGTCGTGATATCCTGGGAGACTACATAAGCACAGCCCAGAACTGCTTTAAGGACCAAGGGCAGAGTAGGCAGAGACCTATTCTATCCTGCAGCTAATGATGGGAGAGGGGAGGGAGGAAAAAAAAAAAAAAAAAAAAAAAAAAAAAAAAAAAAAAGCTAATTTGTATTTTATTATTTCCTATTAAAATGGGCAAACCCAACAAAATCTAATTTTCCAAGTTCTCCAACTCATCAATAAAACCCTAGTAGATGGCAAAGAAATATTCTTGTCTATCATAAAAAAGAAAGGAAAAAAAAAAGACGGTGTAGAAGAGCATAACAGTTCCTCCATTCAGAAGGTACTTTTAAAAGTGAGAGAGATACAGGCCAATGAATGAGAAAGTAAAAGGAAACAATTAGAAGTGCTAGTCAGCATGGCAAGTACCAGCTAGCCCAATTTCTGACTACCCTCTGGCTTCAGTCCACAAAGGAATCTATTCCCATGTAATTATTTCCTGGGAATGTCACATGTGGGAAAAACCCTCTACTGAACATGTGGAATGTCATTGTTCTGCTTCTCACTGAAGTTCCACGAACTGAGTGCTGACAGAAAACACAGTCTAAATCGTCTTTTCCTATCCTCATTCCGATACACCAGCGCGGAGCTACTTCAAGCGACCCAAACCAACACGTGTAAAGACACTTTTGAATGGAAGTTTAGACTCAGTCTTTGCTATGAAGCTATGCCTTGAAACTTTTAATTTGTAAAATTCATGTGTCTAATTAAGGTAGCAATCTGTGACTCACAGACAGTAAACGAGCAGTTTAAATATACTGCCTGTATTATAGTCAAAACTCATTATGGAGCACATAACTATGTATGCTGTAGATAATTTCAAAAGCATGCCCATAAAGGCACAGAAGATTTACAGCAACCTGAAAATAACACTATGGGATTGAGTTTATTTCTTAAGGAACATATTAATACGCAGTTTGTAAAAGGCTCAAGTAGTCTAAAGTAATTCAGGTAAGTTTCCAGCTTGATTAACTGAAGTCCACTGATCAGAACTGCAACAGCAGCACCACGTTATTAGAGATATTTTAAAATGCTTATTAGCCGATTAATTTTTCAAAGTAAGTGTTTGAGAAATGATGGATTAACTAATGCTGGACCCTCTTCACTTTCCAGCACTGGAAGGCCAAGACTGAAATTTTTTACAATCCCAGGCTACAAAGCTGAATGAAGGATGTATCATAAATAAAGCTTTATTGTCAAATCTGTAGAGTAAACTTTCCCTTCATAGCCTAAGTTAAACTTTGTATGGAAGGGAGAACCTACCTCAAACAGTACCCGTTGCTTTTGGAGGTCAAACTGCTAAACCACCATGTTGAGGGAGCAGATGTCTCGCTGGTGCTCATATTAAACACCAAACTCAATAGCCCCCTAGCAAAATACAACACCGATGTCTTTGACAAAGTATGTTGAAGATACCACAACACGTCATTTCTACTTCACCATGCTAGTCAGGAGTTTAGCCAAATATTCTAATTTACAAGAACTCATCAGAGGAAGAATTTGGGTCCTTTGCATTACTTTTTGCCTTTTCATAATACAGTTTTCTCTTTTAGCAGCCCCACAGCGTCCAGATGAACAGGCACTTTCTGTTTCCAAAATGGCTTCTTTTCGTATGGATAAAAAGGGCGCTTCCAGCTCCAGAGAAAATGTTCCACACTACTAGTCTTTCAGTATCACTAGCTGAAAATCTCTGTCATTTATAAAGGCACAAGTATTTGTCACTCACCAATATTTGTGTACTGATTCTTTTTTTCCTCCTTATCAGCTTTGAGTGACTGGAGAGGCTGGACATTTACCCTCAGCAATTCTAGGTCTTTTTTGTAGTTTATTTAGTGTGAATTTATGACTAAGTAAGAAATGGAAACACTAAGCCTGTAAAATTAAGATTTCTACTACTACTGCTACAACAAAGAACTTGATTTGTTCGCAAATTTTTGACATGAAATAAAAGTTGGTCTACATAACAGCTGAGCTGTCTTCCCCCCCCCCCCCCCCTTTTTCCCTCTTAACTGTATCTCATCCAACAAAGGTTGTCAAAGTTTAATGCTCAGCCAGTTTACCATACTTAAGAAAATCCTAGATAAAACTCAGCAAATAAGGTCGGGAAGCTCACTTCAAAAAAGATCACAAAAACATACCTCTAAGATATTTCTCAACAGCAAATGTCACTTTTTTTTCTCTATTAGGAAAAGCAGCTCAGGAAATCACATATTTCTTCAAGACTTCAATAACCGTGAAATAAAGCAACTCAGCCATACCTCATCTCTGCTCAAGGGGACCTAGCAACTGATGGATGCATGAACCTTCATTTAAAGTCTCTTCCCATATCCAAATCCTTCAGTCACGTCTACAAAAGCTTGAAATAAATCTTTATGTTCTAACAGAAGCCTTCATCTCAAGTCTAAGGATCAACATAGAAGAATTTAGAAAATAATCACAATAACAGGGACATTGCACACAATGGAGCAAAGACACTGTATATTCACAAGAAAAGGAGCCACAGTAACTGTCATTAAGTTACCCATTAGTATTAGTTCATGAAAACACATTAACCAGAAACTGCCAGACAAGCTGCCCTACAGTATTTTCCAATGGTTTGGAGGTATTTATCTCCACAGAATGTAAGTTAGCTAATACATACTAGTGAATCTGTTTTTTAATTTATAATGGCTTAATATATAGAGAGGACTTTATTCACAGCACTGGCATTTTCTGAAGGAGGCTGAAGAAACTCAATCCTTTAATGTCAGTTTCTCAGTTTAATGTTTTAAGAACTTCTGCAGTTGCCTGGTTCCCTTTCAGAGCCTCAATGCAGGGTTTTATCACAGCAGCATCACTTTGAAGCCTAAGTTCAAGTCCACGGAGAAGGCTCCGTCAGAGAGCAGCGACCGAACGGAGCCATCCATAGGGACGGAGCTAAGACACAGCTCCAGCCTCCCCGAGTCTGAGTCTCAGCACCACTAGTGTTGTGAGGAAAGGAGCTGGAAAAGGCATCTGCTGACTGCTCTGTTCTCCCTGATATTGCAGGGGCCTGATTAGTGATCTAAATTGTTCATGGGATTTTGCTTGCCATACATATCATCATAGCAGGCAGGAATTAAAAAATACAATTATTACAATCTGTTAAACATACGCACTAACTTTCAGTTAATTTTAATGATAGGAAAAGCAGAAAACATTTGTGAAAACAAAATGATTAATTATTGTCACCATGGAAACTGTTTTTAAAAGACTAATTAATTTTGACTTTAATTTACTTAGATCTTCAGAAATATTCCCTTCTCTGAAAAGCTTGTCAATTTAGGTGATCATGCTGTAACATTCATATACATCAAGATTTATTTTTGCTGCATGTGTTAAATATAATACCATCTGAATTGTTAAGGCTAGTTTGTCTCTGTCAGTAAGCTGAAATATCTGCACACCTCTATCACCTTTATTAAAAGGAATATGCATTAAGACTCCTGACCTGTCATCTTTGCACTAGTAAACAGGAAACAATAATAATGCACCAAATGCCAACTTACTGTTTAAGATGCATCAAATATGGTAAATACACTGTCTCAATTACCTATGTATATTTTATGCACAGCAGCACTGCACAATGTACCCGTAACACTGCTTGCTTACCTGCATATGTTACTGTTCTTAAAGTTGCTCTTTTATACATATCTATATAGAACACAAACACTGGTCATTAGTAAAACAATAATGAACACTTTTCTCTTATAATAGCTAAGCACAACACAATAGATAAGTTTGTATGATAAAATCTGCGTTGTTTAATTAGTTGTATCAGCATAACTCAATCATTGTAGCATAATACTGGGAACAGCTGAATTATAGCTGTATGTCGGACTTTCTGAGACCCCAAGCAAGTCATTAAGATGCTGTAATATGGGCAACAAAAAGAATGAAGAGACCCCAATTTAGTGGGTGTTTGTGCATTTTTTTCAAATGTTTCCCTTGATCTTTGTGCTTCCCTTTTACTGTGTATAAAACAAGTCTAATGATCCATCATCAGTACCTCCTTGGCATGCTGTGGGGATTAGTTAATGACTGCACAGCTCTTTGAAGATGTTCAGGGCTATTTTATTTTTAATTAATGTTTGCCAGTTACTTTGAGCTTCTCTGATGAAAGGGCTTAAAACAAGTGCAAAATATCAGGTGGTTATTAGTCCAACATGCAAGAGGGCAATACAAGGAAGTAAAATCAGACTACGAGAGAAAGGAAGTTTAGCTCCATTTAACAGGCACCTTGGATGTGTTTGTAAATAATACTCAAAAAATTCAAACATCATGAGACAAGCCTCCTGAATGGCAGGCTCCCAACACATGTGATGTCTAGAAGTTTTCTGTAGAAATTCTGGGGCAGATCTTTAAGGACCAGCAATTATTACAGCTTCCTCATACAGCCCTGGCAGTTTATTCTAGCTGAGGATTGCTTTTTGTATGTTGTGAGCAGATTATTCTTGTCTCCTCCCCCATGGGCACACACTCTTGGGATACAGAAGTGGGAGGCAGATCCAGAGAGACCTATTTGCAGGAGTTGTGGACTAAGTTCCCATTAAAATCAGCAGCAAAACTCTATCAATTACCTCTTTGTGCACAATCTTGTAAACAAAAAAGCCCCACAACAGCAGCAAGGTAATAATAGAATTTCAAAAGATTTGTAAAGATGTGGGTGACACACAGTTTGCTTGGAATTCTGTTCATTCTGATCTATTGCAAGATAAAGCCCAGGCCTTTGAAATAAGTTTCTGTTTATAGCGTTCTTTCTTTAATCACTCTTTCCTACTAGGTGAGAATGGCTGAAAAACAAAGGAAATTGGGAGCTTATTTAAAGTCAGCAGGAAGTTCTGATAAAAAAAATGCAGCCCTTGGGAAGTAAAGTACATCTTTTAATTACAAAATGCGAGTGTTTTCACTTGCAAACATTCAGTCATCTAACTGACACAGTGCTGCCACACCTCGATTTATCCAGTGTTTCTGGGGCTTGTTGGAAGGGAGTTCAACTGAGAGAACATAGTTGGTTGAGTGGCCAGTAGTGGACAATACACCTCTTCTTGCACTTGTCTTGTATACAGGACATGAATAGATGTTCTCATGTAGAAAACTGGAACTTTCTCCAGGTTTCAGCCAAATTATGGGCAAAGAATCATAAAGGACTTTTGGAAGCGATTCTCCAATCACTGAGGTTTCTCTATCCCATCGTGCACCTTCCAAAAAAAGGCCTTTTATATACGCCCCATCTTCTGGCATTTTCTCCATTGTGTGCTCCTGTTTCATCACCTAGAACGATTAAATCATTTGCTTTATTTTCATATGGAGTATACTAAATCCTGTCAATGTCAGTCTAAAACTATTCCTTTAAATGCAATTTCTCTTCATTTAAACACCTTATTCACTGCTGCCTCAGAACATATTTCAAAATCCATCCCCCCACCCCGAAAAAAAAATCCTCTGCATTTTCTTACCTCAAATTCAAATCCAATATGATCAATTGGGATGGTGTATTTTCTAGCATAGTTCTGTGACACTCCTGTCAGAAAAGACTGGGTGAAGTAGAATCCTGATATCCAGAAGACTGTAGGTGGCCCATGGATGACCCAATCCTGATCATAGGAGAAAAAAACAAACATAAGAAAAAACATATGCCAGGGCTTCACCTTGTAAATACACCACGAAAGGGATGTCTTTCGAGATATACTTGAACAGCACAGTGAGTACTCATTCTGTACTGATACACATTTTAGCCACTTAGCTTTCAACTACGCGTCCCACCGACCTGCCAGTCTCAGTTTAGGATACCTGGAAGAAGACCAGCCGAGAGAGGAGATCAGATACATAGCTTCCCAGCGGCTTCAGTGAGGGATAGGATTTGGCAGCCCACATTGATGGTACCTTTCCCATTAACATGCTATTGAAAACATCTTCAAGTTCAGATGACATTAACACCTGGCCTTTGATGGCTCTGCCTAAGTTGACAAGGCTGCTCCGAACAACTTCTGTAAGCCTACACAGAGAGAAAACAGAAAAGAAATTGCGACCTCGTTATTTACTTCCTTCCAATCTGGCAAAAGACCTCCGAGTCTGAGGTGAATGAAGGGCTTATTAAAGCTGGAGAATGTCCTGTCAGAAAATTCTTATCTTATCTGAAGTTATCAAAATTGTTATTTATCTAGCAAAAAAGAAGAAAACAAAGATAAAAAAAATATCAAAAAGTAGTGAGATTTGCCCCTTTAGACAAGGGAAATAAATGAGAAGACCTTTAAGATTCTGTCACTAGCTAAGATTTTGTATTGTAAATATTGGGGACTGGATGACTTAGGGGCAACAAAGTGCCTTATCTCAACAAAGCAAACACAGGCTAATGCTTTAAGCTAACACTCTCAGAATATAGGTACTACTTCTGCATTCAGGTAGTTAATTGCAGCTTTTTTTTTTTAAAAAAGGATCATTCAAAACATAATCTATTGTGTTAAGAATTTATTGTAAAGACTAATAATTGTTTAAAGTTTGTGAGCTGCTAGAACTGAGAAACACATGCACATTTCACTATTAATAATGCTACACAAAATGTTGAGTCATACCTGTTGAAACGGATCAATTCTTGCCTAAGCACTGTATTCATGGACTCTTCATAAAGTACTGGATATTTCTTCATAACCTCTTCAATGTTAAAGTCACTTGGTATTTTGGATAGGATGTCCCGTGCCAATTCTCCAACAGTTTCCTGAAATTACAAGTCTGCATTGACGAGCTTTTTCTTAATTACTTCTACTTTCATTAAATAAATTCATCAAAAGTCTACAGGTTTCATATTTTTACTGTGTAAGCACACAGGTATTTTAGTCCATTTTCCTAAATAAACAAAGCTTACATGATCATACTCTCTTTGTATATCAACCTGTCTGTTTGTGCATGTGCCTGCTTGCTCCTTTCCTTACCAGTGATTTAAAAATAGTGTTAGCAGCTTATTGTAACTTGCAAAAGGGTTTTAGGCAGCTTTTGAGGAAACAGGCAGCAGGGTAGATAATCATAATCCTACTACTGCCACAATGAAGGAAAAGCCAAATTATGCAGCACAGGGGAGTGCAGGGGAGAAATACCCCAGCCATGGGAAAGCTTTACTCACTAGCCAACCTCACAGGAAATGAGGCTCCATTGATTCTACTATTCAAAAACCTACTTGTATACAAAATGTAGGAAGTCAAATCCTTAAGGTCTTGGAAGGTCATTTATGTATGTCTCACTGGGGCATGAATTTGACCTGAGTGACCTGAGGAACTGCCAGGATAGGATAAGGATAGAAATTCCCAGCATCTTCACAAGCAGGATCCATGGAGGTGAAGATGACAGGGAGGGTCAAGGTCTAAGAGATTCCATTCTGCAAACTGCCCCCTTTCTTTGAGGCATACAAATCACTCAAACATAATTACAAGTTTGGGAGCTGTAATTCAGTTGTAGAAACTGAAGCAGCAAAAATTGCATCTCAGAAACAGAGCACTCAAGGAATATTAATATAGAGTGGAAGTCCTGTTACAGCCCAGACTTCCCCAGGAAGGATACTTTTGTTTCTAATGGTTGCTTATATTGCTTGCCTGAGAGCTGAGTGATTTGATGCTATATCCCGACACTCTAGAGTCTGACACCGACAAGGCTGGCAGGGATGCTCATACAACCACTACTGCATGAAGTTAGGCTAGTGCATGAACCTCCATTGCTGGGATTTGCTGAGTGGAATTAAATGTGATAATATAAAATTTAAGGTGTTTAACAACTGTCTTCTAACGAAGATTCATGACGGAGATGAAGCACTTTGCTGTTACTCTAAATAGAAATATGAAAAATACCATCCTGCTACTACATGTTCTGCTCAGCCAGATGAGATTGTGTCGTGTTAACTTATTTGAATTCAAAGTCTTTAGGATATCTTCTGTCTATAAAAGTTCTTCCACTCAAAATCTGGCTGGATCCATTCATATGGCTGGGACATTCATATCTGCTTTCCAACCTACAGTCTTGTAATGGGAGGCGTTAAGATTCCTCTGAAACCTAAGGCATGAGAGCTTCTTTCTTTGCCAGTTACCTGAGGAGACTTGCCACCTCCCCCTGCTTCTCTAGGCAAAGTCAGGAGCACCCCACCAAAAAGCTGGTTAGTCTCCTGGTTATCCTTGGTAATGTCTGCATTTTCATGAAGCCCAAACACTTCAGGGTGCGTTGTAATTGGTAAGCCTCGCAGGAATTCAATATAAGACTGCAAAAGAAACATTTAGGTGACAAAAGTCATGCAATAGTATATTCAAAAATGATCAGTAAATACAATCTATCTTTGGCAGAATATTCCCATTTACACAAAAACATAAATTCCCAGTTAAATCACTCACAAATTGTTTTGCCCAGCCTACAGAGATAAATACAAAAATTTTGAATGGTTCAAAGACTCACTGAGGATTTGTGCTCACTGACCTTATGCAAGCATCAAGCTTATCTGATTTCCTATGCTGACTAATAACCTCTGCTACATTTTATATTATGCTACTGAAATACATACAGAGTGTATCAGTCTTACACTTTCAGGTTATACTAATGGGTGGGATTTGAGCACATTCATTACATCCAAGCAGCTGGCAAAAGGGAGAAAGGAGAAGGAAGCTGTGGCCAGGGAGTTTGTGCACTCCTGTATACAGCTGTCATTCCACCTCCTCACCCTGATCACTGCTATCATGGAAGGAGTGGCTGCAAGGGGACGCAGAATTGCCCTGCAAAGTCCTAAAGTCTGACTTGTATCAGGTCTTCCATAATTATATTGGAAACCTGCACAGCAGCAGGTCTCTGCACCAACAAGCATCAGAATATTGGAAGATTCCCATCTCTCGTGTATGTTAGATGTCAAGTAACAGATCCATATTTTATATGTTAATGATACATTCCTGTATGGCTTTGTGACCTTATGGATTTATTTTGCTTTCTGTTTGTTGTACTCTGAGTCTCAAAGCACACAAATAGGCATTTCCTAAATGCCTTTGGGAGAAGTTGTATTAATTTTCTCCTTACCTCATATGGACCATGTGGTGGTATGTAGTAGTCATCTCCCGGTGCAAGCATATATTTGTCTTGCTCTATATCCTTGTTATAGACTATGGAAAGAAGGGACAGGAGAAGACGCCGGTCTTTATCATCTGTTACTCTTCCACCATAGTTACATTCCCCTAGGAAAAGAAACAAAAATTATAAAAACTGTTTAGCATTAATGAAGAGCTACAGTAAGTTGAAGACCTTCAGATCTTCAAAAACTTTTAGGCACTATACTTCCATCGACTCAGCAGAAAGTAGGTGCTTTAAAATCTTTGGGAATATGGGCCTAATTTGTGTGTCTTCATAGTGAAAGGTATAAGGAACATTCTGAGCTAGTCTGGGAAACTGCTTCTCATGGTACAGTGGAAAACCTCACTTTTCACACGGCAGCTTGTTTGCTTTAAATTATCTTATTAAGATTTTTTTTTTAGGCCAGCCAACATTCAAAATCTGAACAATGCTATATAGCAGCTCCTTGTCTCACTCCTTTCATGTAACCACAAACCTGTTTATATATGTATAGAGTAGAAAAGAAGGGATTACAAATATGCAGAACCACCGTGCAGAGACTTAAGCAATGGGCAGGCAATCCCTTGACCGAGATAGAGGAAATAGACAGGGCTGATATGAAGTGCAGGAAACAGCTAAAAGTTCACAGTTTATTATCTTTTCTCCTCAATCTTGATCCCCAAAACTGTTTTTATATATATTTTTATAATAGTTGAAAGATCAAAAATTGGGAATTATCTTTATAAGCATGAGAAAAAAGGTGCCAATAATTAGCCATGCTTCTGAAGAATGAGAACTAAATAGTCACAACAACCAAGGAATATCTTACTAGTTATTTACACAGGTCAACACCTACTGCTTTAGCCTGAGGAGGATTATCACATCCTTCAGTAAACTGCCAGTGCTTACTCTGACAGGATACAACATATTGATTAGCTAAGGTGAAAAAGAGGCCATGAATGTCTTTGACAAATGTGAAACAAAGACCAAGAGGTTTGCTGGACCATTAGTAACTCTTTCAAATACATATAAGTGAAGAGAGCTATCAGATCTGAGGGGTTTGGATCCAACCTGTCTATATGTGAAAGGCCAAGAAAAGAAACCTGAATGGAATCCACTACATTTGTCAAGCATTTATCAATTTATTACTGTATCAGATGCAACTGCATAGCATCATGTTATCAAGTGCAACATCTGTACCTGTTAGATATGTCAGAGCTTCAAATGGGATTTCTTCATATTCATTCAAAAACATCTGGATCTGTCGCATACTGATTCTGAGGTCAGATTCATTGAACTCATATGGAATATTCCACCCTGTTCAATTCAGAAAAGATTTATTAGGAACTGTGCGCCATATTGATAACCATGTTCAGAAAATGTTGACAGCATTAGACTTCCACTACAGAAGAGAAGGTAATAGCTGCCAGACAATACCTAGATGAAGCCATAGCATTGAGCTAGCTGTGTACTGCACAAGTGAGAAATATGACTCTGTAACAATTTTTTACCCCAAAGCACAATTGCCATTATGTCATATCATTGAAAATGAACCCACAAACACAGATACTTTGGTCACTAGATGACTGCTCACTTAATGCAGGAGATGTTACTTTTGCAAATGACCTCTTTGTAACCTACAAAGTCATGGTTTTATTTTGAAGCAATAAATGATTATCTTCCTTCTGGCAGTCTCATGATTATTTAAACAGGTGTCTGTTAAAACAGAGACAGTAGTTGTCATTCAAAAAGTAACACTTCACCACAGTTACTGCTATCACAAATGCAGAGATAGGTCAGAATGCAAAGCAGAGAAGTTCACATACACTAGCAGAATGTGCAAGTTTTACATAGTCATAAAATATTTATAATTGTACATAATTCTAAGAAAAGCCTCAGAATTCTACAAAGTTTTCTAAATATGCCTTCGTCTTTTAAGATTATATATTAAATTTAATAAACAAATGAAAACTCATACAAACCTTACTGAGTATATAACTTATCTTTTCATCCATATCTATGGTCAATACACTGGAGCTACATAAATTTCAGTCTCACAGCACACAAACATGCATTAGCCTTTCTAAAGCAAAGGTATACACATAAATAACAAAAACATTACTGAAAATGATGCATCTTTAATGCTGAAAATTTAAATAGAACTGCTTTTGATGAATAAATCACGGTTGTCAGTGAGAAGCAAAATAATAAACTAATAATCTATTCAGTTACAATTTAGTGTAAATAGTGTATGTTACATTTATTTGCAAGACTATACTTTTTAGTCTTCACCAAGATTAATCCTTTAAGCAGCTTCAGAAGTATCTTTGCCTGAGTAAGAATCAAAGCAGTTAACAGCTTTTAAATATTACTCTGTTTTGTGGAATATAGACCTTACTTTTGCATTGCTATATTCTTATAATGGTAGTACTACATTTCCATAGAGAGGATGTAAAAATGCATTTTAAAACTCCTAAACCATTTGAAACAACATCCAGAATAACCTAAACCTTACCCAGTGGGCCAAAGTTTCTCCTTTCCTGCACAAGTGCATGGAAAAAGCAAAGGCCAAAAAGCATTTTTTGCCACATTTCTGGCTTTTGGCAACTGCTAAAGAAGACAGGGTCAGAGATGGGGTCGTTAAGATATGATCGAAGGAGGTTTGCTCTAACCCCTTTAGGAGGTTCATTTGTCATTTTGATGCCATTCTGCAGGATACTAACAGGAAACTTTTCTGATGGATAACTGGTCAACCACAATCTGAAAAGAATAAAAACACGCATCATCATCATCAAAAAATATCAATATTGACAAATTTTCAGTATTGATCTACAGAAGACAGAACTTATTCTAAAATGCAGGCATAAAGTAGATGATATTAAAGAGGTAGAAAAGATGGCATCATCATTATGTATCTTTATTTTTTATTGCACATTATATAACATAAATATTACTCACAGTTGTTCACACAAAAGATGTACATAGTATTTCCTTATACTGTTATCTCCAACAAACAAGAAATACTCATAGAAAAGAGCAAAATGCTTAAACTCCTACCTGAATTTCTCATTGGTATTCTCAGGCACTATAACTTCCTCACAGATCTTTTCCAAAGCAGGCATCCAGCTGGTTGCAAGATGGCAGTTTTGTAACACTACCCAGGTTCCATCAGCAATAGCCTGATAAATCATATTTGCTGCTATTGGGCCCTGGCCCTGGCCGAGTGAAATAGTCTGAATGCTTGTGCCTCCCATGCCAAGATCATCAGCAAATTTTAGTAAACCTATGATGGTAAATTTCACACATGCCAAGAAATGCACAGAGGTCAATACATATTTTACTCAGACAATACAAACAATAACCCAGAACAAGCATCAAATGTTGTATCAGTCACTGTATTCCTTAGGCATTTGCAAAAATGCAGATGTATAAAACAAAACGAGATACTAGGTAGGTGTCCTCTCCTTCAGTGCTGACTGCTCATTCCCAGCCTTCATTACAGTTCTCTACTCTCTCTGTTTTCCTTGTACAACTGCTGATTGGGTTAGCTGTGCACTGGTACTTTAGATCTGAGTTAAAAATAAACCTCTAGCTTTGCCATCAAAGCCAGCACCTCCTGAAAATACATTTTTGTAGTGTGATTCCACATTACAATTCTTCTGGCAGAAGAACAGGCTTAAAAATAATCTGGGTGGTTATTTTTTAAAGAACATTTAACAGAAGTGTTTTAAAGTGTTGTCATACACACCATTTCATCAGCAATCAAGAGAGAGGAACCTTTCGGGAGGAGAGGCTGTAAGAACAGCAGGGCAACCCCAAACCCACCGGCATAATCCGTACATAAGCACGAATCAGAATCTCACTGCGATGTGAAAATCCATTAGACCCCTGGAGACCTGCTCAGAGATCTGGACATTTCTTCATCAGCTCATTCACAGCCCCCTCCAGCAATTTTATTATCATTTCAAAAAGACTGATGCAAATGTTTGAAACAGGAGCTAATACCATCATTGTTGTATTGTACTTTCAAGATCAAATGGAGAATCCTATACTTAATAAAGTTTAGGCATGCTCAGTGTCATTTTATCAGATTTTGAAAGGTTTTTAATGCAAATCTCACCTGCCATAGGATCAGCACCCGGTGATAATACAAAAATCAAAGGAGCACAGCAATTGGAATCATTGTAACTTCCTCCGAGGTCAAAAGTAGGTGGTTCAATAAATGTTCTTCCCATATTTTCTATAATGAACACCCGCACTGCTGGAACAACCTTGTCAGGTCTCAAGCATCTGAGAACAGCCATGCGATCTAACCCCATTAATGTGTTCCACACATCTGGGAAAGCTTCTTCATGGGGTCTAACAGAATCATATATCTGTTGCCACTTGGAAGCATTCTCTCTCACATGTTCCATCAGTCCCTGAAGATTAGTCAGACAAGATGCCCGTACTAGCTCACCCCATGATTTGTCGGAGAGCCATTCTGGAGCTGGATTGGGGTAAGGATTATCAAGAGCAACACCCCCTGTCAGCAGAAAACGCCAAACCTCATCATCTATTTGATCTTTTCCTTTCATAATCCCTACTGTGAGGAGGAAGGAGAATAACAGTTTATCTTTCTCAAACAGTGAACGACAGACATTATTATAGATGCTTATTGTGAAATGCTCAATTATATTTTCAATTCTCTCTTCCATATCATCGCTCTTTTTGCTATTAGCAATAGATTGGACATACAAGTTAATGAACCAAATCAATGAATACTGATACATAGGTTCAATGTTTGCCAGATCAGAGATACAGAAGAAGACAATAGCAGAATGAACAGCAACTGGCTTATACCCCATTCGAGTAGAATCTATTTGCATTTCAGTTACAGAAGCAATTTCTTGCTTTTCAGAGATTTCTTCAGATAGCTCTTTGGATGAAGACAAAATATTTATTGCTGTTTCATCTTCTAAGATGTTTCCTTCTGACTTTGAAAGAACCTCCAGGATTTTATCTTCTATTTCCTTTAATTGTTTCTTGTTGGCTGCACTTTCTATAATCAGTTTATTTTTCTTTTCTTCTAGCTCAGGCTTTTCCTTTGCAGCCACAATTCCAAGAAGTTGATCCTGAAGACCCAGAGGTGTAATCATGAAGTTGAGCAAACAAACTTTCACAGCCACCTCAGGAAGATAATGAGGATTTCTTAAACGGGTTGTTATGTAAAATCTGAAATCTCTTGAATATTCAATTGTATTTTCTCCTAACTTCATGTATTCTACTCCTTGCTGTTTGAATGTTAACTTTAATAAAATGGGTTCTAAGAAAGCATCAAGTTCTTCACCAATATTTTCTAGCAAGACTGGTGTTCCAAGCTGGATAGCATTTTCTAATGTCCTCACATAATTTGTGTCTGATAGTTTGATAACTGAGAGTTTGTTATTTTTCTCCATATTTTTTACCCACTTGTTAGCTTGCCTTTGAGGATCTATCATTAAAGCCCATCTTCTTGAGTTAGAAACAATTAGGCCGTTGTCAATGGAAAAAGAATCAATTGGTAATCCAGCAATTTGCCATGCCCGAATGTTGACTGGGTCCCCTAGCGTATTACTTAAGCTAAAATCACTGGAGCACGGTATGTTCTTCTCACTGCACAGGACTTGCCATTGCTTTTGACATTCAAGGCGATAATCTACGCTGAAGGCTCCCAAATAAGCAACTGTTCCTGAAGATAACAATACATCTCCTGTAAGGTCTATATACCGGATTCCTAACAATCGTGCAGCTTCTGTCCACCTATCTTTCTCTCCACCAAGACCACTAATTAGCTGTTCAGCTCTCACAAGCTTCTCTGAACAGATTTCAATATTATTTTCTAATTCTCTCTTTCGGTCATTCATGCTTTCCAACTCATCATTCAAAGCTTGGAGATGATCAACTACCTTCTTAAGTTCTGCTCGTTTTGTTTTTAGCTTCTGCATTTGAACATCCAGTAACGCTTCTGCCTCTCTCAAACGTTCACGCTTTGGTGCGACCACTTTTGCAACACGATCATACACTTCCATGGCTCGTACCCACTTGCATAGCCCTTCACAGGCAGATGATACATTTTTTATGACAGCTGGCTGAAAATCTGGATGACTGATAAACCTCTCTCTTATCCTCTTCATTATAGCAGGAGGAATATTATCCTTGTCATACATCTTTAAGCTCTCAAGGAATTTCAGATCTCCAAGAATTTTTCTAGAAGGTCCCCAGTAGTCTTCCACCATTTTCCCTATATTGCACATAATGTTAAAATCAGGCTTAAATTATGAATGTTCAAACTGAAAAAGTACTTGAACAAAATATGAAGAATTAATATCAGTGGTTTTACAACAGAATTTTACTATACAACCACTGCTAAATAGAGTGAGAAGTTCCTTAACTTCAGAAATTCAGAGAGGAACACTAGCATCAATAATCTATGTTACACAAGAAACTAGTACACATATCTACTAATTATATACTAATTCTAGATCAATCCAAATCAAAATAAAGGAAACAAATTTCTATAGATTCACTCTTACCTGAGATTATTAAATGAATCAGTAATTGTGTAAAGGAGTTTCTTGCTAATCTAAGTAGAATGGTTTGGAATCAAAGATACAATTATAGAAGTCTTACTTCAGTTATTAAGGGTTAAAGTGGAATAAGATATAAAGAGGAATAAAGCAAAAAGAAAAATGGAAGAAACAAGTCTCTTTCCTTCCCTACATCGCAAACCCTGTGCAATACTATAATACTACTACCACAAACAGCACAGAAATAGCTGGTTGGAGTAATTATCTATGTCTGGAGACAGCCAAATTTCTGTCTCCCAACATATGAGATGGTGTTTAGTAAACAGAGATGAAAATGTAATATACAGGTGAATAATGCACAGCATATCTCAAGCTCCTGTGAATCTCAGGATGGGTAAAAGTAAGTTGCAGAAGTGACTCTGTGCCCACTAGGAACACATTAGGAAGTGTGTGTTACAATACTAAGCAAGTGTAATATGTTACAATGTCAAAATAAGCTTTTAGCTATACAACATTATAAGTCATGGCTAGCAAAAAATCACTTTTGGTGTACATGGCTGCAGCCACACTAAAGCACTTCACTAATACAATACAGCAGTACCCCAAGAATTCCTAGGGCAGGAATAATACAAACACCCATCATTACCACTGCCACTTGGATCAGGCTTTCTCTCTGGTTTCATTCCCTTCATGACACAGATACTCTCCATGACAAGCTTAACAGGGCCCGGTGGATTCTGCATGGATTTCACAAGAGAGATGTCTGAAGGATTCAGTGTATCAAGAGCTGCAAGGGCTGCCTCCAAAGCTGGCATGGCTTCAGCAAGGTCTCCTTCACATTCATCCTGTAAAGGCATTACACAGAAGACTGCAAACCTTCATACAACACCAGACTCACGAGCTGCCTACTCCACTCTTTGAAATTCCCACACAGCATTAGTGAACCTCCTGGGCTTGTACCCAATTAAAAGACTCTTTGCACCGCTGGGCTTCTTACACAGACACCTACTTTCACAATCTGAGTGGTTTAAAGAGGGAAGGCATGTAAAGAAATGTAGTAACTTCCACTTCTAGATTAACTGATAGCTAAGAAAGCCAGACAAGTTATCAAGTTCAAAGTACCTTCCGGTTTGACAAGGAACAGTGAAATACATGTCAGAAACAACTGCTCCCACTTAAATCTTACAGTGCTAAACAAGAACATGTATCATATAGCTTAAATCCTTTATCATACACATGTGGCTTTTACAGCAGAAAGCAACAGTTATGCCAGACCTCAGCAATTATATCTCACTAGCATTCCCAACTATTCATGCAAAATATTGAGGAATCCTGCAGCTTCTGGTGGGAAACTTTGTGCTACAGACACCTTGCCTGTGGCTATATCTCTTAGGTTACACCTAATAGGGCTCAGTGCTGTGTTACACTGAGCTACCTCACCTAAGTCTGAATCAACAGTCTCAGGGCCTGGAAACAGTATCACCTCGTTACTCAGCCTAATCAGATCTGCTGAGGACATATGAGTACACAAAAAGCAGCTATACAGCTTTTGGGATCTGAAATAGCCTAGGGAGGTTTAATAAAACATGGTCATAACCCTATAACAACATTACCCATACAACATAACCCATAAGAACATACCTTGTTTACATTGGGATCAACTCTTGCAAATTTGATACTTGGATCAGCCCATTAGCACATCATCACAACTCCAAATTATTTCAAAAAAAGAGAGCTGGAACCCATTTTACTGCTGGCTTATACCCTTGTAAACTACCTTAATAGCTTTAGCAACAGCTGCAGCTTCGTTAGCTTCTTTTTCATCTGCCGACACTAGTTCTTTCTTTGCATCCACTGCAACTGTTTCCTTTTCAACCTGGATCATCATTTTCTCTGTTTCTGCAGAAGTTCGTATCAGTTCAGGCTGAAGGGCAGTCAGTTCTTTCTGCATCTCTACAACCTGATCAACATAACAGGAAATCAAAAACTAATGCTTGGAAGCATTCTATGCATTTCTCCTTGCTGTCTCAGGAAGAAAAATCAGAGGATACTAAATTAACACAATCTAAAAAGGAACATTTAATCTAAAATAATTATTAAAATTGTGCTCTACCCTATTTTTACTAAGAGTTGTTTTACATAACCAAATAGATTAAAAAAAAAATTCACTGTATATTTTTTTCCCCTCACAGTGAGTTTTAGTTTATGGAATCTAAAATAATCATTTCTTACACAATTGGAAAAACAATCCAGAAGAAACTAGGAAGGGAGCATAGAGCTCATGAGAGCAACAGCTTCAGATGGGATGTTCCTCATCTGGCAGCATGTTGGAAGGATCTGCCCCTAGACTGCATGGGTTAAGAAAGGAGAGGTTTCATAGGAGACCTCATCAGTTTACTACTGGGAATCTATGAAGGAATTATTTCTTGCTATTATCTTATAATCTTTCACGTCGTCCCTATTTTAAAAAGGGTAATAGACACTATTCTATATAGACACTATAGACACTAAGCTGATCCATTGATTCTCCATACAAAGATTTCAGTAAAAAAAAAAAAAAAAGATTTGTATGCTTCTTTCCTTCTACATTTGGTAAGTGTCATCAATTTCTATTAGCTTTCTACTAAACCTATTAAACTTTCTACTAAACATACCAAAGTTTCCTAAAAAGGCTATTTTTTCCTGACGGTTTTCTAAGAAAATTGTTAATAGTAAGATGAATATAGTGAAGACAGAATAAACACTGCACCTTTAACTAGCTTATACAGATGCTATACAAACTACTTACATGCCTTCTATTCAGTATGTTCAGGTGAAACTTACTTGTGAAGATGCAAAGTCAAGTTTCTGTAGTCCCATAAGGTAACGGTTTCTCATCCTGTCAACTTCTTGCCTTTTGCTATGTAGTAGAGTCTTAAAGGTTAGAATTAATTCTAAATATGAAGTTGGTGTTACATAGTTGTGTCTTCGCAAGGTACTGTAATAGCTGACGGAAAGCTTTCTCACACTTTCTTGGAAATACTTGCACATTGACACAACCCTAGAGAAAAATTATCCACATTACTATGTAAATACAGACTGTCATTATATTAATTATGAGGAAACTATGAAATTATATGAGTATTAATAAAGACAGATTTGTTTTTTACTCCCATTACAAAAATATTTTGGACAAAATCCTCCTTTTGCAGAGTGGCCTGATTTTCAGAAACATAGGTATTTGTAGCTAGTTATCTTTGACTCCTAATAAAAATCAAAGAGTTGGCTTAACTTGACCATTTATAAGGATAGTTTGCTGATTATGTATGTTTGATAAAGGGGAGATTACCCTTTGCTTCTTTTATTTCTTGAGAGATAAACTCATACCCTTTTCTAATATCATCTTCGAGTTCAACATCTTCTAAAAACTTGTTAGCAACCATTTCTAAAGCATCTGTAGGCCAGGTTTGGAACCAATCAATGGTGCAGCAGTTTATCAGTGAAGGGAACATTCTTAACCGATTCCTGAATGCATTTCCAATAGGGCTCATTGCTAAGAAAAAGGAAAATGTCATAATTGTTATCTAAGTTTGCTTGCAATTAGGAAACAACAAAAATTACTCTAAGAAATAACATACGATACAGACCTAAGACAATATGCAAATTTTTCTTCACCCTTTCAATGAAGAAATTGTACATAGCAAGGGGAGTGGCTTCAATTTTTCTGTTCTCTGTCCTTGCTGCACTTTGCATTTTCTCTACAATATCAGCTTTCTCATCAGCTGCAAAGATATTGGGCACATCACCAGTATTTAAAAGCATGTTGATATCTTCTACAAATGCTTCATCCTTTATTTGGTTATCACAGAACAAAAACGAGACATTCTTGTTGGCAACACCAGCTTTCAGTAGGACTCGTTTTACATCCTCTTTCCATTCATTTATTCCATAGGATTTTGTAATTTCAATTTGAAAGAGCTCAAAGCTATTCATGTAGGTGGCAAGCTTGGTAGCACTTTGTCGACCACTCCCACCAATTCCCACCAGCAGCAGATGCCCATTGTCCTGTTTCAGTACTCTGCATATTCTTGAGATATGCTCGATAGCAAATTTGAACATGACCAAGGACATTGGTGCTTTGCTGACATTGTTGTACTCCTCAAGGTAGTATTCCATCATGGTTGTTAGTTGCTTTAAGTTTGTGATTTCATCATATACTTTTACAGTACTGTCCGGTTTCAAGTAGTCTCCAAAGAACAGGCTGCGAATATTATCATCAGAGATCTTCCCGGTAGGTGAGAGATGACTCAATACCTACAGAAAAGACAAGAATCAACAGATAATTCAGACTATTCCAGAGTTATTTGCCTTAAAGTAATAACCATCTTTATCCACCATAATAATACTGTGGGAAGCACTCTTTTCTAACTATTCTAGTTATTACCTTGTCTTAAAAAAAAAAAAAAAAAAANAAAAAAAAAAAAAAAAAAAATCCAAATGGGGCAATATACTGCAAGCTGACATACAAGTTTCTACCTGTGCAAATATCTCAGAGTGATTTTGCCATCAAATATAGGACAAGTCCCCCAAAAGCTTCTCAGAAAGTACCCACTACTCTCATGAGCTCTTTCAAATCCTAAATTAAGCAAGAGAGCAGATAAATATTGTGTAAGACATATATTCCAGATAGTCCTCTGTACCTACACAGAATCCTTCTGAAGCCATGAGTCATTCCTAGATGGAGTAATTTGTATTAACTTGTCTAAGAATATATATAATACAAAACAGAAATAGAAGCCCATCTAAACTTTGTAAATGGAAATCATCCAAAATGTGCCAAATATTAACACATTATCAATTGTCTAAATATTTCTGAAAATGTGTGAGTCTCATTCTTGGTCCCAGCACATTACCCCAAAATACCTTATCAATGCTCTGCTTGAAGTTATTTGATATTGTCTCTTTTACCATCTGAAAAAACACATTTCTGTCCTCTTGATCAACTAAGCGATCATAGAAAACTCGGTAAACCTCATGAATCCAAAGTCTGATCAGCTTATCTCCATCCTGAAAATGTAAAACAAGAAAATGGGTAAATGTGGTTCGGGCAGAATTTGTTTGAAAGTAAAAGGATGGAAATGTCCATCTGGACCCTGATATATCTGGTACTAAGCTCAGTGGGAACTTTTCAGCTTTAAGCCATTCAGCACATGGCTCATCTGCTAACCTAGCTAGCTTCCTCACCTAACGAGCACCTTATCTCTCCTGACAATATAGTTTGGGACCCTTATGTCAAAGCATTTTTCTCTACTGTATCAACCTCCCCCCAACATAAAGAATAAATCTTTCTATGGGATGGCTTATGGGCTGTAATCCTAGCCTAGCTCAAACTCAGTTGCTGGCTAAGATGGTCCCCAAGTAGTTTGTAGACAGTTACTTCTGTTTCTGCACCAGAAACATTCCCCCTGATAGAAGTAAATCTTTTAATATTTCTTTAATTGGCATTTTAGTGTAAACAGATGAAAAAAAACAGAAGGATGAAAGTCACACACATCTGTCAGTATTTATTTCTGGTTTATGATGACAGACAGAAGCATTTTGTGGGTTACATTATTCAGTCTTCTTCACTGATTCCCATTTGTAAAAGAGAGAAAACTAATCTTTTTCTCACTTTTTTTTTTTTCTCTTTTGTATATTTAGTTTTCAAGTGCAAGAGATGGGACTGTATAACTTGATGCACAGGTCTTAACTAGTGGAGCTTCAGTGATTAGGCACAGTCATAATACATTTAAACAACACTAACAAAAATGACAATAACTTTATAGACAGACAAAAAGTAAACAGCAGGGTATTCAAGAGCTATCCTGATTTTTATAACCTGTAAATACATATATATACACACACATATATACATATATAAAGAAACTATGATTTTTATATATATAATATATATTTAGGAATATATATATTATATATATAAATCATAGTTTCTCTCTATATATATTTATATATATATATAAAAATCATAGTTCATGTATTATTTTTTTTTTTACTAATACTATACCAATAATTTTAATTTATCCATTGCTCTTTCTTACAGGAACATAGTGAAAAAGGAGCTTACTTGCAAGTGAGTGTGCGGACAGAGCAGCACTCCTTTAATAACCCGGGAAAAATCTCGTAGATTAAAGACATAATGTGATTTGGAAGGAGTTGGGAGAAAATTCTCAACTGCTAATTTATAAATGGCCATTGTAGCATGGACCATCATCTTGCTTAGCCTTAAAAGGGAAAAAGGGATACAATTATGAGATCTGCAGAGAAATTACAGAAGAAAATATGACAAAAGTGTTACTGGAAATGTATCACATTTACCTTAGAAACACAGACTCAAAGCCTTTGCTAAAGTGCCAGTCAGAAATTGCAGTAAAAATCTTGGCTAACACATCATCATCAAAAGAACAAATAGATACAAGATTCAAGTGTCGTGTGAAGCGTCCTGTAACACACAGAAAAAGATGCAGAAAGATCTACGAATGTCCAAGCTATTTTCCACCTTACAGCTAGAATTTGTCTAGGGCCGACTCTCACAAGAGGTGGACTCAACACTTGATTCAGGCTCCACTCCAGGATTTTTTTGCTTGCAGATTTTTATACCAGCAGTGATACAAAAGGAATATAAACTCATTCATATCTTGTGCCAGCATTTCTCTTAGAAGAACTTCTGTTTTTAATACGGAAGAAGTGAATCTCCATTATTTGAAGGCAGTTACTACACAAATATAAATTTCAGTTTACATTAGCCCAGTTGGTCACAATATGGCATCACAAAAAAACTACCTTTTTTCTCAGTTTCAGTTTAAAAAAAATCTAGTCTATACACTAGCAGATTTTACACCTTTAGCTGTATCAGAAAAGCTATTGTAATAAAGCCTCCTTGAAGCACAGCTATGGAGTGTTTCTATAAAGCAAAATAAGCTATGCTAGCATTAAGTGCCTTTTAATAGCACAGCTTCTACAACATTACAGCTTTACTGACACAACTTTTACATTAAAAAGGATCCCTCCCTTATGTTGACATGACAGGAATCAAGGACTTGCAGAGAACAGGCTTCCCCTGCAGCAAGTACAGACAGCCTAGCTTAACAGTAGGAGATCTAGTTTCAGGTGAGAAATGACATGGCAGTCAGACAGACCTAGCAAGAAGATGTGTTCTCTTCCCCTCTCAAAGGAAAGAAAGTGGGAAAGCAGATGCAACTTCTCAAAGGTTAGAATTATTTTCATCTTTTTTTTTTTCTAATGCTGATTAAATTCACCTTAATGAAAGGTACAGATTTAAACTTAAATATATAGACTTCTTTTGTTTAGAGTAACCCAGACAGTGAATATATCTGTAATATTATATATGGCAGATAAAGCAAAATCAAGCCTGCCTCAACTTCAGTCACTTAGATAACTATTTGCCATCATAACACATTTTGTCTCTCCTGTTTACATATGCTTTGTACTATACTTTATAGATTTCCTACCTGTAATATCATTCCTGCCACCCCCAGGTGGGCCCATGGCTGAAACAAGCAGAACATCTGTGATATTAATCTTGGATGTGTCTTTCTTGTCATACCAGTGACCATGATCAATCCACTGTCTGAGAAGTTCTATAGGTGGCTGGGCTCCATAAACTTCCTTTGCAGGCATGTTCAGGTCATCTACAGAGGACAGAGGTATTGAGGATATAACCCTCAGTCTTAGGAACTGTATCTTACACATCTACGAAGAAAAAACAACTCAACTAGAGGTAAAAGAGGTTATTTCTTGCTATTTTCTCTTTCCATTGAAAGAACCGGAATCAAATCAAAGTATTTTTTAGGCAGACTAAGTTACAGTTGATGATTTAGCTTAGTCTGGCTGGTACTTTTTTTGTTTTATTTTCCTTTCAGGTCACATTGCAACACATTTTAAACGAGTCAAAGAATAGTAATACTCTGAAAACAAGCATCACTTAATCAAAAAGAAACCTTTCAGCAGGGGGACAGGGCTAACCCTTCTCTGGGTGTCCCCAAAAAAACAAAAACCGAGGCACTCATAAATTACCAGCCTGTGAATTGCTTCCTTCACCTAATATCAGAATTTAAATTATGTAAAAACATGAAAAAAAGTCTTACCTACAAATAATATAGCTTTTTTCCCCGCAGGAGGCCCAAATAATCCTTTTCTTCTTCTGTCCAGCTTGGACATAATAATATCCTGAGTTTGGGTAGCAGATGTTCTTGCAGAGAAGTTTATGAAGCTTGGGACGTATTTCTCCTTTGGAAGTTGTAGCAGGAAATTATTTGTGATAGCTGATTTTCCAGTGCCAGTGGGACCGACAAAAAGCAAAGGGACATCATGCTCCACATATGTTTTAAGAAAAAACATTTGTCTGGCAGTTTCCATTGTTGGAATGATTAGATCAGACACCTGTTACACATGGAAGTAAACCAGCACATGAAAATCAAACACCTAAAACCACACGGTTTTATAAATAAGTCATTTTGTCAAATAATTATTGCCTATAATGAAAAATATCAATGTGAACCTTAGCTGTAGGGGAGATAACTTGCTCTTCTTTAGAGATGTAATCAGTCCACAAGTTCCACTGCCCACTGCCATGCTTGTGAAAATAAAAGTCAAAAACACTTCCTGTTAAACAAAAAAAAAAAATTATAGGAAGATTCAGAGATTAAATAATAAACTATCATTCTACTGTGTGAAGTTCTGAAATTTTACTCCTTAATTCTTTTCATCTCTCAGTTAAAAAATGACTTCAATGTCTTGACATTATGGCCCTTTAACCAGTCCACTCTTGTGAGATAACGAAGACTTTTCAGCACAAGAGACCCTCCACCACCCACTGCTGTTATTATCTAGAAATTATTTTAGGGCTGACTCAGCTACACCGAGTGCAGTCTGAGGCATATGCTACTCCTGGTTGGAACAGCAGGGAAAGCATCCAACTGTGCAGCTCAATGCTTGGCAAATGGCAGCTCTGCTGCAGAGTTAACATCTGCCAGGCATCCCTTACAGCACTGATTCTTCTTATTGTTTTATAAAGAACCAAGCAAGTTAGGAGGAAACACCTTTTTCTGGGAAGATATTGTTTCTGGTGAGCTTCACACTTTTGGGGCGTGGGTTTCCATCATCCATTCCCATTAGCAAATTACGGTAAAATAAATCAAATTTTTTTCTGCTGTCTGCATCGATGGTCCCGGCAACTGTCCAAACCAAAGCAAAAAGGAAAAGTCCCTGCAGCCACAAGAAGATCTGTTGACTAGACATGCTTTCCTCCTCTTCTTCATCGTTTTTCTTTATTTCATCTAAAACACATATTTTGAATTTTAGTTTAATGTCATAAAGCATAAATAAGCATAGATACCCATTCAAAATGCATTTGGCAAAAGTACTTGAGACAGAGCTAGAGTATGGTCTTCACTGAAACAAAGACAATCTACACAGAATGATGACTTCATATTCATCAGATTTATAAAATACTGCCTTCAAATACAAGTAAATGAGAAGGAAAATTATTTAAAGGCTTCTTTTTTTTTTTTTTCTTTCTGACATCAACCATCTATAAGCAACTTATGTAATACACTCACAAGGTCATGTTCCATTTTGTTAGGACACTAATATACAAACGTGAGAGCTCTATATGCTAGTTAAAGTGCTATTGTTAATGCTGAGCAGTGAGAAAGGACTCTTGTCTTCTGATCTCAAGCAGTAACGGGATTTCTTTGGTATTTTCTTGCATGTGATGACATGTGTCTTGTTATGGCACACACAAAGAAAAAAGAAAATTGGAAATAAAAAGAATAATGCTTAGGGTGCTTACCAAGAAGACAAGCATAGAGTTTCATCATGCTGTAAGTCAGATGAATAGAGGAGGTTTGGACTATGACTTTGCAATGATGGTGAATAAAGTCTAAACAGGGCTGGACTAGCCACATAAACATGTCATTGACCTGTCAGGAGAAAAGAAATTGTTTTAAAACGACATAGAATTTTCCATATATTTGACTGCCACTGATTCTCTCTCAGTAAAACATAAGGCATCAGAAACTCTCCTTTAGTTGACAGAGGGAAGATCAGGACACATGCGAGACACTAAAGAAGCAACCACAGAGGCACATTATCATTTTCTGAATTTTGTTACTCATCTAGACAGCAGAGCACTTTTTCTGCCAAGGGAGACTGCTGCTCTGCTCAGGCAACAAGAAAAATATTCCACTGGAAACAAAGGCTTCCTCATCTCTTAGAAAGGACTGGCCTCTACTGAGGACCAGCACAGACACTGTGCTGCAACAAGAGTTCCAGAAACGCTGACTGGTACCTGTGGGAGCTCCACAGCATGCAGGACAGTAATGACCAAGGCTCATGGCATCTGTTCCATGGACCGAAGTGGGAGAACAGGAAAGGAACTGTGACCCAGACCCATCCCAGGAATAGTTACTTGAGGAGAAGCAATAAAAGGGCAATTATTTGCTAGCTAAGAAACAACTCAAAGGGGTCCTGTCAGATGGCAGAAATTAAAGCTTTTTCCAGCTCTAATTCTACTGTGGGCTGATTTTTCTGATTCTTTTACTGTATTTTAAAGTCTCAATAAACAGGAACTTCACTCTTGAAAAGATTAAAAGCTGATTCCCACTAACATATGCTTTTGTTTGTATCTACACTGAAAATATGGTATAATACATAACACAAAGAGGTCTCATTCATGCAAGCAATCCAGCTCACGAAGGATGAATTAGCAAAGATTACTGAGGCGAGTAAGGCTTTTCAGATTAAGCGCTTAAGGAAAAATGATCCTATTATAAGCCTTTTTCAAGCTATAATCTAAATGTCTCAAGCAGAAGGATAAATTCAAAAAATTTCTAGTCTTTTATTCTTTAACAAATTTTCTGTCAAGTACCTGTGACCTGTAGCAAAACCTGACATCTATTATTATAAAATAATTGATTACAGCCTCTAGGAGAGCTGGGACCTCCTAAGTAATGAATGTACTTCACAACTTTAATCCTAAACATCTGTCTTCAAGTCAGCAGTGCAAGGAAACTGTGCACATCACCTTAAGGTAAGTCTTAAATGAGACCTATGCCAAAAATTAAGGTTCGCACCAGCTCTCGGTGTTCCTCCTGCAGGTTGGGAGGCAGTGTATCCATGTAGGAATCCTTCAGTGGCTTCCAGCCTAACTGCTGTGGGTCCATATAGATCATACCACACCTGAGAAGAACAAACAACCATGGTACAGGAAGAGATGTTCAAGGAGGCATAGTTCAAACTTGAGTGCTTTCACATTACCTGCTGACAGTTGCTGGAGATGCCTCCTCTAAGTCTGCTGGCTCAAAGATTAAACTCATTTTTGAATTCATCTGAATTATTTCACCACTCATTAAGCACAGCTAGAAGGAAAGCATCATGCAAACATGATTTAGTCATGTCACTGCAGATCATTCAGTGAAAGCAATGCTTGCCATAAAATCACTGAACATCCTACTTAGTGTCACTTCTCATTCACTCATTCATGTTCTCAGAGCATGTGATATTTTCTGACCTTGTCTCAACTTTTCCATCTGTTATTGCAATGGCTGGTAGAGACAGGGAGAACACTGCTAAATCCTTAACAAAAGCAGCAACATCTTGCAGCCTTTTTTGTTAATTTATTCATTAAGTAATTTAAGCAACTTCAGTTGTCAGTTACAGAGCTACATTTATGATTTCAGTTTCCCAAAAGGGACAATAAACAAGCCACAATAAATAACCTCACTTCAGTAAAGTAGGAGCAAGACAAAGCTTCTAGGGATAAGCAGTAGCCTAACAACCTCTTTAGGCCAAGTGATATAACTGGAGGAAAAAAAAAGCCATGTTTTCAAGCATATAAAGCTCACTCCTCGCCTCGTTTTAAAAGCCCTAGATCATCATAATCACAATACTGCTATTCCTAAAACACAGTTCAAGTATCAGGTAACTTGCAAAAATTAGGCTACCTTTTTATTATCATCCAGCACAGTGTTCATGTTCTCTATCCAAACTGCATCCACAGGGCCATCAAATATAATCCACTTCCGATCATCTGTGGTAGAAGATGCTTGTTCCCTGAAGGCATTTGCAAGAACTCCATCTGTCCACTCATGACTTACAGGATCAAAACTGCCATACAACTGTCCCATAGAAACTGCTTTGGGATTAATAATTTTATATTCAACAGCAAATTCATCCATGCATTTTGCTGTGTAAGAAGACAAACAAGTTAGCTTAGAAATCTGATAGGTTAGTTTCATTCACCAACAACAAAAAAGGGCATTTGCAAGCTAGAAAGCTAGATAGCAGTAAATAAGAACTTCCTTTACTTGTACAGGGAAAGGGCAAAGTGCTGCGTGCAATGGTACTTGAAAAGCAGAACAGCAGAGCAGAAAAGATTTTACTCCTTTATGAGAGCTACCTACAATCTCCTCTAAGAGTAGATCTCTTGAGTGAATTGACATTATCTTTAGTTAGTCATTTTTCAGAAATCCAACAGTTAAAATGCTATTATCTGATGAGAATAAATAAGAACGCTGGAACTAGTTTTGCAAGAATATGATACACCAATAAAATGCTTAGCAAAATCCGTAAGAGCTTTAAATGTATTAGTATGCTACTTTGTATCTTTGTCTTAAGACAAAAATAATTCAAAATATTGGAATTTCCCATTAGAAAAAGCAGAAGAGACCAGAATTATAACCTTTGCAAAGAACAAAAAATTAACTTCATTTAGGAGAAGGTTCTTACCTGTATACAAATCGCCAAGGGCTCCAGCTAGCACTTTATATGCAGAGGTCTTCCCACCCAAAGGATCTCCAACAATCATGAAACCATGTCTCACCAACATCATTTCATATATCTGTAACAGTGACAGGAGATTTTTTTTTTTTTTTTTTTTTTTAAACGGAACACAGAAGCAAGCACAACGTATACGAAACTACAGGAATCTTTCCTGCACTCAGATACAGCAGGAAAAAATATCATCCAAATACCCGCATTACATTAAAGCTGGTCAAAGTGTTGACTCAAATCAGAGGGCAGTCAAACTGCTACAAGAATTCATGCACTGGAATTTAAGTCTTTGCCTTCACTTGGCCTCTTTCTCACCTTACTAAAGATAATCCCTCAACTGTGACAGAGTTAAATTTTCAGGAGTTGAGCACACACATCAGTTACTGCTGCCCAACGTACAAGCAGAAACTGAAATCAATGGTTATCAGTGATAACCAGGGATATGAACTACAGTTGTGAGGATCTGAGGTAAACCCAGTACCATTGAGGTTGCTCTTAGACCGTAAGGCTGCTAACTTCAGTTTTACCACCAGAAGTTGCCAGAACTCAGTCAAAGCCTTCAAATAGAGCATTTTATACTTTACTCAACCTCAGAGTGGACTTTTTTTTTTTTTTTAATTCAGTTCAATCTTACACCAGAAAAAAGCACCAGTTGAACAACAAAAAACTTTTCTCTCCCATGCAACCTGAATAAATAAATGCAAACTCCTAAGAAGATATTCTTTATCCTACATTAAATTCCAAGCCAGTTCATAATACCCTGCTTAAAAGAAAGGTAAAACATGTTTTGTAAAGCAGCATAAGTCAATTTAATTCCTTTGCAGGGGTCCCACATGATTCTGTCCCAGCACACACATTTCTGCCCTTTCCATTACACTGGCACTAGGCTGTGTTACTTATAAGAATGAAAAGTTAATCATTCTTTAAAGGTCACCAACATTAGCACATGGGAGGCAAAACGAACACAGTGAGGGTGAGAAATGTCACCCCTTTCAAGTCTTCTCAGTGAGCCTGTGAGCAGAACCAGGAATAGAGCCTGACTCAATGCGGCCTCATGCATTAAGAGATTCAGTTTAAATTCTACCCTGAACTATAAGACCTAAGATTTGGCTGCACAGGTTACTTCCTTTACAGACTGCCTGAATTCAGAAACCACTGTGATCAAAGTAGACTTTTACTCCATGATTTTTTCTGAGGAAATATAGGCTGTCTGTAATGTCATATTAATTGCTCATTTAAACTATTAAATCTTTCATTCCTGACATAACCAGACAGTCAATTAAGAATGTTTCTTAATTATCTGTTCACACTTTTTTTTTTCCCCACAAGTAAACTTGTGAAAACTAACCTGAATAATTTTTCCAATGAACCATGAAACTGGTTGCAGATTCATCTTTTTTATATTTTTACTTAACGCCTCGACAAACAGTTCATAGTCTGGTGTAGGAAGAACCACTCCAGGGAACAGGTCAGATATAATACCCTGTTAAATAAAGATGCACTAGAGCACTATTTAAATACAGATTATAAAAAGGTAGAACTCCCAAAGCATAAAGATCTACAAGGAAAACAACACTCTTATAGGCAATAGGAGCTGAAGATGAAATGCCTTCAGCAGGACTAAATTAACTTCCAGGCACAAATTGTAGCCATGAAAGTGGATCTTTGCTGAGCAATAATTCAACAGCAGTGCTTTTAAATGACTTTTTGATATCTTCCACCAGGTATGGTAAATGTATTCCGTACTGCATGAGAAAGAAACCCTACATTTTTCATATATATGCTGATACTGTAAAAGGAAGCTTAACTTTCTGCAATTTTGCCCCAAAATGTATTATGGGGAAGGATGAGAAACTGTCTGGAAGAATTTAAATGATCAAATATAAAGGTACATTCTCTGCTTGATTCAGAGCAGTGACTATGCATATGCATGTGCTTGGACCCTAACTTTGAGGTCTTTAAAACAGTATTGATTGCTCCACAACTTAATGTATTTATTTTTCTCTACAGAAGCAGCACAGAAGCAGAAACTTCACTGTTTTCAGCCTGCCTTCAAATTTCTAACTGATATAATTTAAGCTGCCCATATATCTTTTGCAGTACAAAGCTAGATTGCAAACTGCGAAGAATAGTTTCCACTGATGAAACAGAAATTACCTTTTAGCAAAATACTATATATAACATTTTACAGTCTAATTTAAATGTCACCACTAAAAGTTTGCTTTCCAAAACAATATTAACTGAACCAAAAAGTATCCTCAGCTACATCAGTGGAGTTAAAGAATAGTACACTAACAGGGCAGCATTTGAATCAAACTATTCTAAATGAAGACAAGGACTTGCTTCTGTAGATTCCTGTAAGAACATTCAAAAGAATCCTTAGTAAAACACAACACATCATCACAGAACAGGCACCCACACACTTGAGAGCTTACCTGAAACAATGGCACATCCTGTGCCAAAAATTTGGCCAAGTTGACATCCA
The DNA here is from genome assembly GCA_013398735.1 of Nothocercus julius. Taxonomy (NCBI): domain Eukaryota; kingdom Metazoa; phylum Chordata; class Aves; order Tinamiformes; family Tinamidae; genus Nothocercus; species Nothocercus julius. Next base: position 1,741,172 of record VZSV01000133.1, read on the forward strand.
GCAAAGCCCGAAGTAACAATACACTTTCATTTTCAATTGGGTACTTCAGTTTTAAGTTTCCTGCTGCTGTCAGAACAGATTTGACAGCACGCATTCCATAATCATAGTGATGCTGAGATGACAGCTGCTCGGAGCACAGGCGGTAAGTGGCAACAATTTTCTGGGCAAGACTGTGGGTATTAAAAATATATATCTATATCTATATATATATATCACACATAGAATGAAAATATCTCACCAAGCAGAAAAAATACTTAGAATACTTAATTGTATGCACGATGTCAATGGAGTGACTATGACATCAGCTGACCAAAATGCCTTGGAAGTAAAACTACAGACTGTGAAGTGCCAGAGAACTTGTGCTCAGTTTAATTCTGTTGGCAATTATGATACATTTTCAACCATTTACATTGGTTTGGTGTAGAGGTATGTATCTGTCAATATGAGGTGGTAAATGAGGATCCATGATAAAACAAGAGATTAAAAAGTATTTTCTGGAGAAATAGAACAGGGAAAGCCTGCTGGAATCACATGTCTCAAACATCCATATCTTTATATGTGCCTTGTAGAGGAATGAGAAGTATTTCAGACTCAAACAATGTGGAAAATTCTGTGTGTCTTACCTTCGAGAATCCAAAAATCCCATTGAATATAGTGAGATTTCTCCAATCAAAGCGTAATCTGGAACCATCATAGCAACTGTACGGAATAATGCCTGTAACAAAATAATAAGAGATAAGCTTAGACTAAGGAATATGGTAACAACTTGTGCTTCTTTTGTGAGAATAGCAGTTCTTCTGAAATCAGGATTCCAGATTTACCTTCAGATTATCAGGCAACTCTGCCCGTCCAGCGTACCCAGGATTCATAGTGATAAACACAGCACAGGTTGGATTAAGAGAGATTTCCGTGCCTTCAAAGATGAATGTTTTGAGCTTGCGAATAATAGCTTGCTGTATACTAAGTATTTGTTGTGCAACTACAGATAATACTTCAACCTAATAAAAACAAAGCAGATTATAAAACATAAAATATCTGGAGACAACATAAAATGCTTTTTATTTACATACTTTGATTGAATTCCTTCAAGTAAAAAAATAATCCTGTGTTCAGATCCAGTCTGATAACTTACTCTAAACATTAGGTATCCACTGAAGCAATCCTCTGAAAGTTAGTGCTCCCATTGCCTATTCAACCAGTACACAGAGGTCAACAGAGGCTTCTGAAAGCCTCTAGAGGCAAAAATCATCTGCCCGAATGTAGACATCTAAGCTAGGTGGACAGGAACTCCCTCTGGAGGCCTGCTAATGCACTTTCCCCTTCCAACTATATACAGAAATTAGACTCTGCAGAAAGACTGATTCACTCAGTGCCTAGAACTGAGGGACGAAGTAAAAATTGGGTGAGGCAGGCAAGAGCCAATTTTCAGTGCCTCAGAATACCAGGATAACAGAGTATTGGAAACAGAGAATGCTGACACTTGAGTTCATAACAAAAACTAAACAGTCCATTGCAGAAAAATGTGATGGAAAAATGAATGTTTTGGGAAAATGAATGCGTTAAGGATACTAAAGTATCCAAAACAGATATAAAACCTAATAGAATTTCCTAATGTTTTGGTATTACCTTAAATCTAATTCCATCAAAATAACAATAAAACTTATCCAAAGTCATTAGTGACCATGCTTTAAAATAAAAATCAAAATAAGACCAAGTTTGGGATTAGACTGTGTCTGGTTACCCAGCTAGTCGGCCAGGTCACTCAGCCAGGGACACTCAGCTAGCCCTCACTGGGGTTTGCCTGTCTTGTGTGGGAAAGAGACAAACGCAGTCCCACAGCTGCAGCTTGAGAAAGAAAGAGAAGGTAAATCCTCTCCAATCCTTTCCAATCTTATTACCCCTGAGCCAAGTGTCCACATAAAAGAGAAGAAAAGTGTTAGAAATTGTACAGTCCTGCATCTTAACTAGTCCTGCACCTTAAATTAAAGCTTTGTCATTTTATCTCCCTCAGTTAAAAATTTACCTCAATTCTGTTGAACTCATCAAAGCAGGACCATGCACCAGACTGTGCCAGCCCCTTGAAGAACTTGCCCATTGCCTTGTAATCAAGACCATCCGAGCAATTAAAGACCACGCACTGTAACAAAAACACAAACAGAACATCTCTCAGTATTAACACAAAATTCACAGTACAAAATTCTTAGCATCTGAAATGGGAAGTCATTATTACTGCTGATTTTGGATGTTAGCAATAGTACAGACACAGTCCTAAATGTGAGCTCCCTATAACTATGTCTGTGATAATATGTAAAGTGTAAAGAACAGTGGTGCTTTCTCATGAATAGCACTTGAGGAAATATTCACATCTCCAAACACAAATAGTCCAAAGAAAAATATCTCTCTTTTGGTACCTGTTTAGCAAGTGCTTTTGCTAGATCTTTTGTTGTTTCTGTTTTGCCAGTCCCAGCAGGTCCTTCTGGAGCACCACCAAGATTTAGTTTCAAGGCGCCCATTAAAGTCCTACACAAACAATAACACATATATTAGAAATCCGGAGCCTCTTACAGTGGATTGTTTTTAAAGAGATGGACCTACGCATGTTCCATTGGTAATGACTTACTTGTCCCCTAATGACTTCACGTCTTGCCCTATCAAAACAGTATTCATAGACAACATGGCTTTACCTATAACATCGATCTGTCAGTGGGGTTATAACCAGGCGTAGAGAATTGCCCAGATATTCATATCCATATTTGGCTTCTGTTGTAATCATTCGCACCATTACATTCTTATCTTCCCAGTAATATCTCAGCTGAGAAATCCACTGGAAGTCATTAAGATCTGTGATTTTGTCTTCAGCCAGTTTTGCAACCACATCACGAGCTGCGGAATAAGGGACAGCTTATTAAAAGATCCAAACCCATATACAACTCTAAATGTTAGTTTACTCAAAACAATGTTTAAGTAAAATAAACCTAAATCTAACTAAATCCATATTAAGTAAAACAACATTTAGCACAGTAGGCTGGTTTTCATTTCAGAAAGATGCACCTGTTTTGTTTAGGGAATCATATTAATCTGATTTAGATTACAGCACTTCTTCTAAGCGGAGATAATAGAGAACTGTGCAGGGTTAAACAATATCCATTGGACTGCAATCACTCTAACTAAAGTTTAAGTAACTAAAGGTTACTTAAAGCTAGTGGCTGAAGGAGCCTGTATAGGATACTTGCTTCCCACTACTGCAAGAGGAAAAAAGAAAAATGTTCAGTTAAATAGTTGGTAGAGACATGGACCAAAGGCCAAAGGTGCCCCTTCCTTTTCCCTCAGTAGAGGTAAAAGAGCAGCTATACTGCTTCTGCTAGCTTTACTCTAGTAGGGAGATTCCAAATACAACGAGCACAGCTTTTTTCTCCTTTTGAGCATAACAAGTGCTGGAATAGCTAGAGAATGGAGCCTGCTATGCTTGGTGAGGGTGTACATAGCTTCCTTCCTTCCTCAACCCTGCTGCTGGAAAGAAAAGGGAAACTAATCTAAGAAACACTGAGACTAGACAGCCCACAAAGGTTGCTACAAGCTCAAACAAATAACCAACTGGCTGATGCACTAGCCTAGTCTGTATATCTAGTTTTCATCTCCCCAAAATGAAAAAGAATAATGAAAATCATTATTATAACCCTTATCTCATATTATGAAATGGTTCTTTCCCTGGAAAAAATGTTCCAGCTGCCTCTTTCATATAAATTCACCAAAATAAAGATAGCAGCACTGCCTCAGAATAATAATACCACCAGCAACAGTACATTTACCGTGGACATCAATGACAGTAAGAGCTCCAAGAGTTAGCCGAGCTCCACTGGACAGCTTTCCTCTCACTAACTCAACGATGTCTGCAATTTGTAGATTGCTCTTCTCCAAGAAATCCTGTCACAGAAAGAGAACGCAGGCGTTAATATAATGCTGCAGCTAACATTTCCTAACCTTCCACAGGAGCAGTTGTTATAGCCCGTCCTTTCAAAGAAATGGAGTAATGGAACTCCATTGGAATGGATACACATACATTCACATTCCCCTTCATATATTGCCACTTTATTTTACTAGGAACACATAAAAAAGCTTTATGGTCTGAAAGATGAGGAAGTAGAAGCTTTTTCTTTCTTCCTAATAGAAAAGACAAAATCTGCAATGGAAGGTGTGGAGATTTTCTTCATTGTATAGATCTGGCTCAAATTTGTTTTAAAACTAATACTCTGCAAGTTTTCTTAACTTTACTACAAATATCTGGAATTACTTTCTCAGAAGTAAAGAAGCAACAAAGGCACTTAAAATGCACAAGGAAAGTCCCTCACACAAAACAACAACCTTGGCTGCTCTACTTTTTCATAAGGAGAATCTAGCATAACCAGTCAAATAATTGCACCATCTTACTGAAGGTGACTTTCTGCCTGCTGGCTCGCCTGTGCCTTCATATGTAAAAACAGGAGTTACAGATAAAAATATTTAGTGTTTGACAATAGTTTAAAACTCTTTGGTGTTCATAACTTTTAATTATGCTAGCAGTAACACCTTGTAAGTCCTTACCAAAAAGGTAAAGGAGAATCTTACCAGTAAAGTTCCCTTGCTTATAGCTTCAGACACTTCTTTTGTCCAATAAATGGATGAAACACAAATAACCACCTGTCCGGGCCACTGAAGCACCCATTCTTTTCGAGGAACCTTAAAAAGAAAACAAAACAAATTTAAAAAAAAATTCATTCCAAACAGAGAAAGCCATACAAAAACAATAGAAAATGCCATTGATAAAAAATCTTTCTCCAAAGCTTTTTTATTTTTATTATTCTTTTTAAGTCTCAGGCTTTACAACTTTAATCTTATATTACTGGATAGGGAGATCAGAATTCTTTCAAACAGGTTGCTGTTTAATATGAATTTGAGAAACTTGTTTATGGAAAGCTGCTTGTGAAATCTTTTTTTTTTTTACTGTAATTTAGAGACAGATAGTTACCTTTACGTATCCTCTTATACCATCTTGAAGAACCTTTCTTACACTAGCCAGCATCATTTCTTCTACTTGCAAAAGCCATTTTTCTACCATACCCTTCAAATAAGAAAGAAAGATAAGAATCGACACACACTTCTTGATTAAACTCTATTTAAAGGGCAATTGCATTAGGCACAATTGAATTCTGTTAGGCTTAAATATGCTTTCTTTTGCTCTGGGTGCGATANAAAAAAAAAAAAAAAAAAAGTGGAAAAAGCACCTAAATTCTGACAGTCCTATCACAGCGCAACACTGCCCGGCGGCAAGCAAATCAAACTAACTGTAAAAGGAATTCAGCTCAAGAAACAGACAAGCTTTCATACAAGCATGAAGGGGAAATCAAGATCACAGCTTGCAAGGTCAGTTAAACATGATCATTTTAACCCTGTGCATCTTTTTTTCCCGGAAGATCAAGGGGAAAAAAGATGGTCTGTAGCTCCTCTCTCTGGGTATCACACAGTCACTCAGCTGCACATCATTATGTGCAGCACAGGAGGAAAAGCAGAAATTGAGATACATCTCCAAACTTAGAAACTTGAAGTCTGTAATGGTGTAATTGTGATGACCTAATTTTATTTTAAACAATCCCATCACTATTTCATATTTAAAATGGACCATCATACATTAAAGTCCAATTTATATTGTGAACCACAAATGGTTTTAGCAGCAGCTAAAAAAGGAGGAATGACTTAGTCTTTTCAGTAGGAAATCCTTTTTGTATGCGATAACACCAGTCTGCACTTTCACTTTCTAAATACCTTCCATGATCTGATCCTAAAAATTTTAAATAGCATCCCCCCAAAAACTTACATTTTAGGTAAAGCATTAGTTCAATATTATAGTAAAATAAAAATTACTTTTGCTTTCACTGGATAGATATTATCTATGAAAGGAACCACTTCTTTCTCTGAACTGATCATGCCTATGATCTCCAGAGCTTCTGTGAACTCCAATTTAGCAATTCCTTCAAAACACTTCTTTAAATGTGGCTGCACCCGAAGGGGATCCTTTGTTTCAGACAGTATTTCAAGTAGCTCATCGTTAGACAGGAAAAAGAATCTGTTAGAAGGATACAATTAATGAACACACTCTTTCCAAACATGAAAACTGTCTTAAGAAGCTACTATATGCCAGATTGTTTTTGTTACTTAGATGACCAATATAACAACAGAGCAAAAATATCAAATCCCTGCTCCCCATAATCATATATGACGTCTACATATTACACACCCCTGCATAGCTGAAGAGGGTAGGACTAGGCCATAAACAGTGAATCAGCCATGGAAAGGTGGCAACTTCCCCCCCCCCAGAATTCTCTGTAAGTGATAATGATTTTATAATCACATGTTTTCAATGTGCTAAGACAGATTTTGCCTCTCCACTTCTTGCCTGACCCTGGCATTGCAAATTTACCTGGAGCTTAGGATGCTGAATTGAAGCCCAGAAAGAACAGGTTTCTTTCTTTATTATGTGGGACTGTGTTTATGAAAACATGTGCTTATGAAACAGCTCAGTAGTAACAGTTTCAAAATTTTATGTCTTTTTGTCTCTAATTTGGGGCTGCTTAATTAATTTACCTTGGGAAAAACAATCTTTTCTTCTCCAAGTAAGTATTCAACCCCTTCTGAATTTCTTCTAAGAGAGTATTTGCTTCCTGAAGTCTCTCCAACATCATGGGTTGTTCAGTTGCAACAAGAACCTTCGTGTCTATAGCCTTTATAGGAACAAACACTCAGGAGAAACTGCTAAAAGCTTACATTCAATATGATTAGTAAATGTCATTTTACATTAAATTGTTATCAATGATTACACACGTTGCAAAAAGCTAAAAAGCTAGATAGGGTTTTTGTTGTGTGACTTTATACTATTAAATATTAATAATATAAATACATATTATTTGATCCTTTGTTAATATTTGATAGTTTTTTCCAAATATATTATTTGATCATTTTTATCAATTTGAACTATGTAGACAATACTTCAAAATGGAAACATTCACAGAAATTAAAATCTTTAACATTTTCTCTTGTGAACATTTTTTACTTGCTGCATTTTTTCCTATCCACAAATAAGTTCTGTGAAACATAGTCACAGTATGTCACATTTATTTTCTGTTCTTGCTAAGTTGCATTTGCACTTTCTGATAACACTCTTAATATTCAAGGCTACACAGATTTCAGAACAGGCTTCATCAATCACAGGGTTTCAGCTGTTATATAGATCTCAACTTCTATTTTGTTACACTGATTATTTCAGCACCTTCGTCACACACTGCCTAATATTTCTTGAAAGAGCTCAGCTCATACTGTCACTAAGTATATTTATCTAAGACTTTTAAACCAACTAGTTATTTATAGGAAGCTGAAAAAGGTTCCCAAATGCATTTAATATCATTATAGACTTATCCTTGTCCTGTCGGGACACACTGACAGCTCAGTATAGGTTCACAGAAGTTTCTAAAAAACATCTCGCCACATAGTAGGCAATAATCATATGCAAAAGAGTGTTGCTCTAACACCTTTAAAAGACTACTCCAAAATCAAATTAAATCAAGAGGAGCTAGAGATTGTCAACAAACTCAGAAACCGAAACTGCAAGCACAGATCATCCAACTTTCTACCCAGTTCTCATCATGTAACACTTTAAAAGCTGGAAAAATTAGAATTCAGATATTAACTTAGCTGTACTTCATCCTGCAACATCCAGCCTCTACAGAAATCTCAAACAGTAGCTATTTCATCTATCATTCTTAACATGCTCAATCAAAACTAGATTTTGATTGGGCTTACAACAGATTACAACTTTTTGTTGTAATTTAAATTGTTACTATCAATTAAATTACTATCAATGTAAATAAAAATGCAATGCTATATTAACTGTAAGCTCTTACCACTTCTGACATGATGTCTTTCCAGTATGTATCCACAATCCCAAACTTTCTACCTTCTTCAGGCATTTGAGCTATAATGTCTTCTGAACTAAAAATTGGTTCCAAATACAACCATGTTGCCTGGCATTTTAACCAGCTATCTAGAATATCTTGCATTAGAACAAGCTTTTCTTCCCAAGCCTGCAATGAAAACATTTAATGCTAAGACTTCTAAGCAATCACTTCAAATTTCATACTCAATGAGTGACCATGTGAAATCCCAGGTTATTACTTAATTTAATGCAGTGTCATCTGCATTGCATTCCTGTGTATTCTTAAAGGACTTTGAAAACATACCACTCTAGTGGTTTCCCCTGTACTCCTACAACGTTAAAGGAAAAACTCTTTCCTGAGTCACTACTTCTATGAAGGAAGACTTCATGTGTTAACAGCATTTTCGGACTGGTTTCCTCTGCTCTATAAAGTAATTTATTAGAAAATAAACAACTCTCTCAAGTCTGAGGTGACACCAGACCACAGTGAATACTTGCTTATTCTCTTTACAAGATTGTTCTCTTTACAAGAGTTGTTATACACCTACTTTCACCTTTATCTGGCAATCATATGACAGATACTCAACATCTTAAGGAAGCACATATGCATACTTGGAAAATCAATATCCATATTATCCACATCAAAGGAGAATGGAGCTTTTAAAGTACTTACACAAGACTTTATTTTTCAGTAGTGAAAAGTAAAGCCATGTCTTCAATCTCAACCACCTACTCTGTCCTACTTATACTGTAGGTCACCATGTATCATTACACAACAAAATAGTATTTGTTTAAATCAGCTGTTCCCAAGACATATAACTAAAAATCATGCTCATAAATGAGTGATTTAACAATGCAAATACATTTTCTTTAGCTGCAAAGGAAGCTTTGCACACCCTTTTCTGGAAGCCATAAATTCAAAACTCTTGTAGAAAAATATGAATATTTGTGCTCCTTAGAAACACTTAAAATTAAACAAGTCTTTATCATACCAAAACACCTTAAAGCACTTGGGGAAAGCATATTATAAAACACATGTAAGCTCAGTGAAACTAGCCTTTCCTTACCCGACACTCAGCTTCTATTGGTCTGATGAAGGGAGAGCCACACATTGTCTGAGTCTTAACAACGTGATCATCCAACAAAAGCTGGATGTCATCAATTGCTGACAGGATGCTGGTATTCTGTAAATATATCAAATTTTGTTAAGGCAAATGAGAGTTGCTTCATTTCATTGCTCTTAAAATTCACACTCATTCACATCTGTTTTCCCTTCTGAGGGTTGAAAGCAAGAGAAGCAAGGCATGAAAGACTGTGACATGTTTGAAGATGCAAAATGGTATCTCCACTGTATATATCTCTGCTTCACCAAAAATTTAGAGAGAAAGTGGTGTTGTGAACAGGAAGTTAGCCAGAGATTCCAGTGATTTATAAGTTAATCTTCTTCATTATAAGTGATATCCTGTGTCTTCTGGTGAAGTTTAAATTTTACTACAAATCAGCTTGCCATATAAAACTATGCTCTCAAGCTCACAGATTTGTTAGGACAAGTTTGTTGAGATCATGAGTTATCCAGACACTAAGGTAACATCAGCCATCTAAATATAAGGCAAGTTAATGGACAAGTTTGACCAGATTCTTGGATACGATTCCACCTTCCACCATGCAACAAGTGAAGCGTAACTTCCCTCTAATATTTCTTCACTGCTATTGAGAATTAAAGCAATTCTTTTTAATAATATATCTACTGATTTGGTGTTTACTCACAGTATCCCTATACTTCACTAGACTGAAGTGTAGGTTGACCCATTCTGATTTCATTTTCTCCATTGATTTCTCTAAAGAATATTCCTTACTAGCAGCAGCTCCAATAGGTTCCAGTCTAAATTGGAATGAAATATATTTTAGAAATGTTTTTGCAACACAGCTGAAGATTAAAAAAGTCATAGACATAGACAGAGCTGTATAGCTATCTCATATATATTCCTTAATATCATCCACTCTTATTTCAGAGAATGTTTTTGGACTTTCAGGGTCATCAGGTTAGAAATACTAATCACTAGAATATTGTGTTGGAGACCAAATACAAACAGAAAATTGTGAACACAAATGCAAATATGTTTTAAGAGTATTACTTCGTTTTTGTTGCCTTTGCTGCACAAGAACTTACAGCAATTCCATCCTTAGCTTGATAAAATACAGCTGTGAAACCCTGAAAGTTCTTAACACACACTTACACACACACACACACACACAAAGAGAAAAAACAAAACAAAAAGTAGAATTTGGTAACTGACATATTAAACATACTAATTGCTAAAAAATTGAGATTACAGTAAGCTTCTTACTCTTCAATACATTTTGATAGTCCAAAATCCAGTATGTTTGCAAGGCTAGTAGATTCATCAGGTATGATTTCATATCCTACAATTTCACTGATCTGAAAATAAAATAAGAAATAAAAATCATTATCAGGATGAAGGTTGTAACAGACTTATCAAGAAATAAAAAATAATGCAATGAAGAAATAAAAATAACAAGAATTGCAATAAGAAACAACAAGAATTGCAATAAGAAACAAAAACTAATGCAACTTCCCCAGCTTCCTTTTCTACCATAAATTATTAGTTCAAAGAAGATCCTGTCCGTACTATTAAAAATATTTTAATTGGATTTAATTTGTGACAGGATAAAGGATTTTCTCATCATGAAATACAGAATTTTACTAACATACGGACTAATGTACTCAACTATCAGTTTCTGAGGTAGAATACTTCCGTACCTAAAGCAAAGTTTAAGTACCTGCTTCCAGTGTCTCTCCTTCATTCCACGATTGCAGACAATTGACAAGACAGGAAGATGCTGTTTAAATTTATCAAGTTTATATTTCAAATTTTCTGCTAAGCGCCTAGGCCCAGGCAAATCAGGAAAACTCTTAGTGAGCTTGTACACAGTTCTCCACATATTCCCAATTTCTTCTGTGATTTCATCAGCATTCAGTTCCTGGAGAGAACCTGAATTCAGCAGTGTAAAAGAACACAGATAGAATTCAGCATAAGGGTATTACCAAAGAGATTTATTTATATATATTTATAATCATTCTCCTTAAATTGGAAAGCAGTTGTTACAAAAAATAATCTTAGGGCAAAGTGCAAGTCGTATTTCATTTTGCTTAATAGTGTTTATTTCTTGGATTTTTTTTCCCTAACAACTACTAATCAACACTTGTAGCTTCCATGTTATTCAGTAAAATTTAACTGTTTGAAGATGAGACATTTGAGCACCAAAACACCAGAGCCTCACCATTCATCCATTCCTCAGATTTGGTATGGAAATTATATGCAGTTATCCAAAGCTGTTCAAAGGGTTGTTTCTTTGCAATGATAGTTTGCAGTAGAGGATATTGACTCTTCTCCTGTTCAAGTAATTCCTCTTCTTTATTAATAGCCTTTAAGGCAAAAAAAAATAATCAAATTCTCACTGTTATTTAAACATTTTAACAAAGCGGTATTGGATATATTTTTTATTGGTCCTAAGGTAGTCAGTTTTGTAGATTTATACCTGTGGAATTTAGGTAAATAAGGTAAATGTATTCTTGAAAATTCCCCTAGTTATTTGTTGGTATCATTCACTACTCAAATACCTTTTAAAATCTATTTCCATTTAGAAATAAAGTATGCACAATGGCATTCATTAAAACTGAGGTTCCTAAATTATAAAGCCACTTTGAAAACTGTAAACTCCCCAGTTTAAATCAGGTTGAGAGTGTTAACATGAAGGAATTGTGGCAATTTATCTAGGTCCTAAACTGCGTTAATTGGTCCAATTTTCTCTTTAGAGTGGACTTAATTAAAAGCCTGATCCTCAGGTCCAAGCATGCAGAAATCTCTTTTGCCTCATTGTCATTTAGAAATATTAATTAAGCCTCACAATACCCATAAGATCTATCAAAGGTAGCTACTCTCATTTCCCAGCAGAAAAGCAGCTAAGACTAATTATTTGGCCCAGAAGCACAGGGGAAATCAGCTACAGGTCCCTGAATAGAATCTAGGAGCCTTGAAGTTCAGCTACTTCTTCCAACACAAGCCAACTTCCCTTTCCTTCTAACACTTTTTTAAGGTCTATAGGCAATGATACAAAGATGCGGAAAACATTTGTCTTTAATACTTGTTTTTTAACTAGGGACCAAGCAGAGGGTACTTAAATGCAGCCCTAGCAGCACAAACCCTGATTTGGGGAAAATGCCACCTCCCTAGCATCCTTCTCCTGAAGAGTTCTCTTTTCTGTGGACAGGATCCTGCCACTCCAAACTGCTTCAAAACATTGAAAATCAGGATTTCAATTAAAATATTCCCCTAAAATTCCTCATCCAACATATCAGTACCTTAGCTGGGCAAATAAATACTAACCTCCAATTCTGTTACTGCATTATCCAGATTCTTATTTAACTCTTTAAATTTCTCAGCATTGTTCTTCATTTCTTCCATGGTCATAACATCTCGCCTTTTGTAGCTTTCTACTTCTCTTTTATAAATCTCAAGAGTTTCCTCAAATTGAGAACACCTGAAATAAAGATTGCTATGGTAATACAATTTTCTCTTTCATTCCTTTTCAGATTTTGATTATTTTATGAACTCTGATTTGACACTCTGATTTGAGCAGTTATTTGACATTACCTGCTTTTTTACCAACACTGAAAGAAAACATATTGACACGGTACCTTTTAAGCAAAGCCATCTCTGCACGATTCCTCCTGTTATAGAGCTGGGCTCTACTATTTTCAAAGATTTCCTCAATCTGATCAGGCCAATGGAAAACAGTGCTATTCAGCTTTATGTCATCCACTAAAATAAAGAAAATCCTTAAGAAACTTAAGAATCCTTAAGAATATATCCTTTAAGCAACTATCCTTACGCATCCTTAAGAAACTATCCTTTAAGCAACAATCTAATAGAGTGGCTGTTGTGAAGAGTAAGCAATATAGCTCAACTGCATATAGGAAGAAGTAATTTCTTTTCCAAGCAGCTGCATATATCAAAAAAGTTCTAACAACCCTGGCATACTCTAATTATTTCAATCGCATGTTTCAATGAGAAACTATCATCCTGCCACTAAAAAGGATATAAATTAATAAATGTTTGTATGTACTAATTATGACAGGTTTTTGCTCTGAACAGGAGTGCAAACTCAAAAGCAGTTTCTGCAGATGTTTCCTAAACTTGAAGAACAACTTTTATATTAACTCAAAACAGCAAACCATCACAGCAAAATGACATAAGAACTCCTTTGGAAAAGAAGAAATAAAATGGTCAGTTTTTTTTCTTCTCCTTCCCTTCCTGTATTGGTACATTTTTGTCTCTTCCAAATCCTTATTATTTCCCATCTGGTTCACTTGGAACTTTCCATTAACACTTTAGAAGACGAAACATCTATCATGTAGAGTCTAATACCCACATATATACATATATACACATATTTTCCTATGCAGACTTTTATATCCTATAGTTTGCACATACAAGGAAGGTCAGCATAGTCCATGAGGAATTCCAGTCTGTATGTCGCTTCAGAGATCTGCCGTCTCAGTTTATAAACAGTAACTTCACTGGATTTCTTCAAGTACGCAGTAAGTTCCACCAACTCTTCACTGTTCGAAGGCACCTCACTCACTCTATCTGCAATTATGTTGTATTCATTGCAAATGCTACAACAACAACAAAAAAAATGACATATCGTTGGGATCATAAATGAAAAGAGATGCAAAATCTTGTTCATGTTTTTTTTTTCTTTCGAACACAAATACTAAACACTTTCATAAATTAAGATTTTTTTATTTAAATATTCATCTCAAATATTATGATGAACATACACAATAAGTTGACAAAGGATGCTGTTCTACTCTACACAATCAATTCTACTGTCCAACTATGTTTATGAGAACTGGTATATAAGTGAATGATTGTTAAATTAGAAAGGTCTCATAGGAAGGGTTAATTTAAATAAATTTAGGCTTTCAAAAATGTTAGGTGCTTGGTCTAAGCTGCTTGTCTAGATCCCATTCATAGTCAGTGGAAACACAGAGGCCCTACTAGAGAACAGTTCTTCATCACGTAATCTTTTTCAGACCAGCAGGGTGAATCATTTCCTTATAGTGATTTTCCCTCTCCATTCACTGTGGAGGAATTCTTTACTTGCCCGTCTTTTTAAATACATTTTAAATTCAGAGAACCATAATTATCCCATTACACTAGCATCAAATTACAATTTAAAAACTTAAAGTTCCTTTTTTTTTTTTTTTTTCTCTCCTTTCTCTTTCCTATTTCAGCAAGCTCTGAAATCTGGATCAGAACTTCTTTAGCAAAAAAAGCCAAGGACAGCACAAACATAAAGCTGCATTGTGCATTCTTTATGTTGCTTCAGCTGGGCACTATGAGGGGAAGCAAGGACCTCAACTCATACCCTAGGTCAGCAAAGGATAAATGAACAGTTGCACATTTCCAGTGTAAACTTCATATATACCCAGTACAGACTAAACTTTATATTTATTTACAAATACTTCTGTACCTATTCCATTTTAAATACTAGTCTGGTGTCCTTGAACATGGCTGGACAGCCCTAGAAAACCCAGCAGATGAACAAAGCTGTCTCAGGTACTGATTTACATTGTCAGTCGACACTTATAGAAAAAACTATGCATGCTAAAAAGTACCTGTTATTTAACGTTCTGTTTTCAATCACTTCAAATTCAATCAATCTGTCTTTAAGATTTTGGATCCTACTGCACAGTTCCTCATTCAGCTGTACTGCATCCAGACAGAACATGGCTAAGGGGACAGTGACATGCAAGGAAGCAATCTCCCTTTTCAATTTTGTTAAGTTGTCAATCTTCTACAAGGAGAAAAGAATAAATTTGTTATTTTTCCTTGAAGTCTGTACATGAAAACAGCTAAGCAACAACTAATTAATTGCCAGGCAGTATGTTTTTTCAAACATAAAGAACTAATTTATAGATTTTTAGATTTCAATTCCTGCCCGCAGAATCCACAGCCAAAAGTTCTTCACAGTTTAAAAAAAAAAAAAAAAAAAAAGACATATTTTAAGAATATCAAAAATTGCCCATAAGAAGGAAGCAAAAAAGTGGGCAAGATTGACTATGGGCAAAAGGTGAAAGCCCAGCAAGGTACACAGTCTCGTGGAGGTCACTCTGCAACTGCACTTCTACTAAGAATCTAGCCCAACCAAACCCACAGAAGATGACCACAGAGAAACCTTCTTCTCTTGCCACAGCAATCCTGCAGCAAAGGGCTACATAAATTGAAATTATTTCCCTAATGTTTTCCAGGATAAAATAAGTCATTAGGATGGAAGTTCTTTGGAACAAACAATATAACAGGAAGTTTAGTGTCTGTGTTAGCTACTATATGAACATGTAGTAGTCAGTTACATATTACCTCACTGAAATCTTCTAAAGAATGACCCTCTTTCAAAAAATTAGTAATGTCTTGCTCTGCATTGTTGTTCAAAAGATCGCTGTATTTCCTGTACAC
This sequence comes from Nothocercus julius, assembly GCA_013398735.1. Taxonomy (NCBI): domain Eukaryota; kingdom Metazoa; phylum Chordata; class Aves; order Tinamiformes; family Tinamidae; genus Nothocercus; species Nothocercus julius. The sequence goes on from VZSV01000133.1 coordinate 1,756,679, forward strand.
GTTTAAATACCTTAAAAAGAGAAGATCACAAAAGCAAACACGGGATTTCAATATGAAGATTTTTCTATAACAGGTAGCCAATCAACTCAAATTGTTGAATGCTTGAGTCAAACAGATAATGTTATAAGTCTGAGGATTTGGATGGGTAAGGGAGTTAAACAGACAAAACTTACTTCTGTGGGCCAAGAATGTTGCTCTCAAAGATCTTTCCGAGTTTGTTCACCAATTCTGAAAACAATGATTCATCTGGTTTGACTGTACTGAGAATGAGATCATCTCTATTTAATTCTGGAAATAGAAATCTTTCTACCTAAGGGGAACCATTGCAAATATTATGATACCACATACAATAGTAGAAATAAAGTACTCTTTTACCTAACCACCCTCCACTTTAGAAAAGTGTGTATGACTTGGTTAAGAGACTGCAATCAGCTCTGATTTATATTCAACAGTCACTTCAATGCACTCAGGTGCTGTTTTGGAAAAAACAGTCACAGTCAGAAGCAAGCTTGGGACTTTAACATTATGCCTCTGGAGCTGAAATGTCATATGCTCAAATCAGCTCAGATCTGTGTTCAGTTAGAGATTCACATCATAAATACCAATGTGATCATGCAAATGAAGGATTCATGGGTGCTCTTGGACCCTGTGCTTGATAATTGAATGAGTTGCTCTTCACTATTTAGTTAGAAATGATAAAATATCCCAAAGACTGTTGCACAATAGAATGGAACAAATGGACTATGTCCAAGTACACAAATTACTTCTCTTGTAGAAAAAATTACTGCTATAAGAAAAACTGTAGCAACAAAGGTAGTAATCATGCCTAAAAAAAATTAACTTGGTTACACATATCGCTTGCATGTGAAAACTATATAAAACTAAACCAGAGCTTTAATATAACTTGAATTTTAAAAGGAGTAACTGTTATTTCACCTTCTGTAATTACAAAAGTTCATACAGCTTCTGACACAGGACCCTCATCTTTATCTTCTACGTGTCAGATTTTTACCTCATTGACAACTATATATTGTTCACACTGTATTTTGTATGCAGCTAGAATTTTTCCAGTACCTTTGGAAGTTCCTCAGCGCTTTGTAGGATCTCCCTGAAGCATTGGCTGATTAAATCCCAACATTCTTTCAGAGGTGGCTCAAACACAATCTTCAGTTCTTCCACATTGAGTTTTACTATTAGTATCTGACGTACAAAGAACTGCATTTCTTGATATGGTTCTGTAAAATCATTCCCATCCTTAGGAAAAAAAAAGAATGAAAATGGTACATGTTAAAGAAATCAACTATAACTACAACCATTTTAAAAAAGATTCAAACTTCCGCAAGTCTTTCTCAACTACGCAGCTCAAAAGGAATTTTCTTTACTGAGTCTTATTCAAAACATTGATGCTCCAATACACAAAGCATTTACGTGCCAACTGCTCAATGAAACAGTAAGAATGGAATTAGGGAACTGGATCTAAGCCTAATTGCCTCAGTTCCCATTAAAGTAACAGAACTAACTATCATACAGTATCAAAATGCTTAAAAAAGATCCTTAATGTCTGACGGAAATAAAATCCAGCATCAAGAGCAAGATCTTTATTTTTTTAATTGCTTGGATGTTGAATACCTGTCCTACACCCAAAACCCCTTTACAGTAATGGAGTCCTAATTTAGGACTAGAATCCTAATGAAGATGCTCCAACAATAAAAAGAAAACATCAGCAGCACCATCATCAGTCAGATACAAGGCTTAGTGTAACTTTGACAACATTGTTTGTGATCCTCTTGCTATAGTGCAATTTTCCATCTCCCACATTCACTCCACTTAAATATGGTTCATGTTATCTTATCTTGGTAAATCCTAGGTGTTGATTTAGGGAATTTGTTTCCCCTAAGAGGCAACTTCATGGTAACCAAAACAGTAATGAAAACTCTCCTAGTCTAACATTTATTTTTACAATTAAATATTTCACTTCAGATAATAAAGGGCATTCATCTGGTACACATAGGGACACCACATATTTCAACTGTCTCTGCAAAGGATTGCACGCATGACTATGCACACTTAAAAGGTTATTCAAAAGGAGGTGCTTTTGGAAAAATACATTTAAGTCTTTTGCCAGATGAAAGCCAATAAAAATAAAAATTTTAAAAGCCTGAAGAAAGCACACCCATTGAAGATAGAGCTGGAAACTTCTACAGACTCATAATTATAACTCTACTCCTGCAAATGACATTTTATGCAAGTAGTTCCTGACCATGCGAAAAAATCCAGTATGCACAAAGAGAGTACGCACAAAGGCTTGGAGGACCCAGACATAGCTTATAAAGGTAAGAGTTAGCCAGAATATTTTAGCTTTTTAAGGATATTTTATTTTATGGATGTATGGATTATTTCTACATAACATTGATAATCATGTGCATAAATACACTTGACAGCATATACCTGGTGGATCATAAAAAAGGCAAGAAGATCTTCTAAAGAGTTAATAACCATCCCACGTAATTGTAATGACATGAGATTTGCCACCGAATCAAAATAGCTTTCAACTTGCTGAGAGGAGTCACAGTTGTGTTTAGGAGCAAAATGAAGCCACTTCCTTCTCTGATCGAAGAAAAGGGATACACAGGTTGGGATCCACCTACAATAAAATAGCATGGACAAAGTATTTAAAAGCTTATTAGTTTTGCCTTGCACTTGGCAAGTAAATCTAAGCTGAGTAATTACATAAAGAATAAGCAAACTCAGAGGGTTAGTAGAAAATAGTGTCAAACAAAACTGTAAAAAGACATTGAGGAAATGCTTTTTTCCACTAAAGATGCTTGTTATCACTGGGCTGTAGTATTGGTTCAAACTAACATTGGTAGGCTAAATACTAGTGACAATATTAAATGATTCACATTAAACGGCAACCTTGAGCCTGGAAGAGATCTGGACAGGTAGAATGTTGTTATCTTCTATCACAGGCTGTCACCTCAAAAAAAAAATCTTACTTAAATTGATCAGGCTCCACAAGGAAACAAGTTTTTCTTTAACCACTACTAGAGCTTTAGATATTAGTCTGGTTGTCAAGCTGCTTCTAAAAAACATACATTCAGGTGCAAAGCCATAAGATCAATGCAGCCCCAAAAATATTATCTTAATTTTTTTTTTCCACACTTTTAATACTTCAAAAGCTTCAATCATTAGATCATTTACTTTCTCATTGGCAAACAGAGAAAAAGCTTATAGCTCTGCAGGCTTCCACCTTACTAACATCAGCAGATATTCATACTGTTTCTGCTTACATATGTATTTACTAGAGACAGTATTAAAAAAACTTGTAAGCAGTCAATTGCCACCTGTCTGAAAGCCTGATTTATTTCTTCTGCAATTAAATCTGTATCAATGGACACTCATGTGCACTCTCTTCCCCACTAAAACTAAGGAAGTCACAGCTCATAACATTTTCTATACACAAATAGGACAACTTTAAGTATTCTGACACGGTGTTTCATGTTAGAGGACAAAATATTAACATGAGGTTCTTTGTGTAAATCAGAGTCCAAGATACTCTGTTCTTCTGCAGATGGTACTGACTTGTTCCGAAGAATATTGCGCGCTTCCATACAATGTCTTTGAATGAGATCCTTAAACTCAGTAGGCAACAGTGGCAGGTCACCAGAAAGTATTTCTTTTGTGCGAACAAACCTTACATGACTATACCTACAGAAAGCAACACAGAGAGCAGATACTTTAAGGAATTCTGTTACAAAAAGTATATAAAATAGACTTAGTAAGGCCTTGAAATTACCTAAAAACACAAATAATATTTGTTTTGGTGCAGGTCACTTCAAAGTTGTAGAATGAGTACATTTCTAACATGGTTCCTTTTTTTTGCCCATAGCAAATGTTACGGGTCTCATGAATTTCATTTTATACTGGCAATATTTCTAATTGTATTATTTTTTTCTTAAAGGTTTGGAAATACTTCTGTCCTTTTCCTAGATTTGTTTGCATCCAAACACTAAAGAACATACAGAATGTCAATTCCATATTTAACTACCATATTTAATTCCACAAGATAACGTGCCTCTCTGTTTTCTAAAGCAACCAGTGACTTCACTCCTCCCACTATAGGCACTTGAATGTGACTCAAATTTAACAGAGACGAACGCTCTCCTATTGTTAATTTCAGGTAACCCTTAATCTGAGAAGGAAATTTTACTTCAAAAGTAACATATTTAACACAAGGGTGACATTTCATAGCACTAAGTTAACTATTCCTGACAGTTTGTAGACATCAATAGATACTCATGCTTGCATTCAGACTCTTCAGGAAGCAAACATTTTATGTTGAGATTCTTATAGGCTCACTATTTTGTTGTGGGGTAAGATTCTTTAGAAGACAGCAAATATTACAGATTTCTCTATCAACATCTGAACTACCTTTAGGGGTCATGAAGAGAAGAAATAAAAAATAATTTATCCACCGAACAATTCTAACCTTGTGTGCTTGGTTAGAGAGGCAGAAAGAGTAGGCTCCACCAGGATCTCAGTAGCATATATAAAGAAGTCAGCATATGCCCTCTCTAAACAAGCCATAAAATGGAACATTCTCAAATTATGATCCTATAAACACAACCCCTTACTCAGAAAGCCAGAGCTGTTGCAAAGTATGCATCAAGGGATTCACTGTGAATAGATTGGTTTCATTCCAGCTTTTCGCTTCTTGGTAAGAGCTATGCCATGGGACCGGGGCACGGATCACTCTCCAGGGAAAAGGACGTGGGGTATTTCCAATAAACAGTCTCTCTCTCTCAGCTGGATCCATCAAGATGTAATCAACTAGAACAAATCATATATAAGATTGTGAGATTGTACTTCTTTATGTATTTATGATGATTTCTATCTGCTGAACATGCATAGAGTAATAGCATATAATCACTGTCAATTTAATTTTCATTAATCCTGTAACGGCTGAAATGAAAGCTTTAAACTTATGATATGATCTCAGCACAATGTCTAGTTTCACTGGAGTTAAGAGAGAGATAAGCTTCTCTGTTAATGGGCAACAACAGTTTACTGTAGAACAACAAAAATCCTAGTCTGGGAAGTATCTGCTTTACCCTTTCCCCCATCATGATCAAGACTGTTGCGGACAGATACTGGTCTACCATGAATTTGAAAACTTCCACTTATTGAGAATCTGTTGCAATGCAATCTGTTTGTAGTGGCAAAGTTTTCCTAATATCTGATCTGAATTTCTTTTTCTACAAATTAAGATTATCACTCCTTGTCCATCGTCATTTGATCCACCCTCCCTTTTATATATCTGAGGAAATTACAAAGAATTATGCATTATGAATATGATTTGGATTTGAATTAGGAGTGGGTATAAGACAGAAATAGATTAAAAGATTGTATGCACCAAGAGCTATTGAATTATATACTGACTGTGTATTTAAATAACAGGATATAGGGCTTAGTAAATACATCTGTTTGAACTTGTTGAAAGAGAAATGTTAGGTTGCATGATCAGAGTTCATATTCTCAGATATCTATGGCAGTTCTATTGACTCCAAAGGAACTCTCTATGGTTGCTATGAACAGAATATAGACTTCCTTTCAAAATACACAAAACATTTATGTACTCTAAATTACTAGTAATTTTTGCCTCCTACCAATGGCTTTCATGAGGTTGATATGATAGTCTGCCTTAATCTCTTCTTTCAAACTTCCAAGTAAATTCTCCAGGTCTGGGTTAGTGAGCATACGAGCTGGAATACGCTTTAAAATTACATTCATCACTTCCTTGTCCTGAGGTGCAAGCATGTCTTCTTTTACTCCATTATGTATATAGTAACAGTATCTCTACAAAACAATGTTAAAAATATTACGCTTATTGTATGATTTTTTTTCTGACAGATAATGAAAGATTTTGAGCCTTTTTATTTCTTGAAACCTTTTCACAATTGAAAGGTATTTGAATATCGTGTATTTTTAGTATCTCTGTCTTTTTAAAGCACTGCCAATATCTGACATTCTTTAAATGTTTTGGTGTAAGCATATGTATCAAAAGAACTAAGAACAGTGTATTAAATTACTTATGTCTTGTGCACAAGCCAACAATGTGAGAGGTTAAGAATTTGGCAAGACAGTTATAGTTGCAAATGCACTAGCAAAACTAGCAGACTGAGTAACCAAAAAGAAACAAAAAGGAAAGCTGTAGACTTCACATAAGATTTAACAGCAGTTATCTATATTGAATATTTACATCTTCTAAACCTCATGCACTGTCTTCCTCTCTCAACTGTTTTTAAGTAAATGGAGTACAGACTTAGAATGTTGATGATTATTCTTGCTATTTTTCTCAACCTTAAAATGTATCATAAATACCTCTATATCATTTTCTGAAGGTGGTTTTTCTCTCTTGTATCTCTCTCTCTCATGTAAATGCATGACATGCAGTTGTTCTTCCGGAGTTAATGGTTGGTTGTCTGTGTAACGTATGACATTTGATCCTGGCATATGACCAGGAACATACTGTGAAAAGGGTTCTGAACTGTTTAACAAAGCTGGTGTACTTCTGAAACAGTAGAACACAGAGAAAAAACATGCTGCAATGGATTCTTAAATCAATGTGGGCAAATGACAGCATATATAATCTCTGACACCATACTGAGGATGAGCGTAGTCTGTGATGTACTTCAGTTACGCATTGAAAATTCAGTTAAGTTAGATACCATGCTATACTACAGCATGACAGAAAGACACAATATGCTGCTTTAATACCACATTAACTTCTCAGCTGTACAATGTCACTGACACAGGCAATACCTTAAAAACAACTCCACCAGAGGTCGACTTGCTAGCTCTCCCCCACCTCTCAGCTCATTATCTTACCAAACTCTTCACAGTTCAAGACAAAAGTTTAACTGTCATTTGCGCATACATGTTATACTACAGTCTTCACTTTCATAATTGTAAACTATTTTCTATATAACTTCTGTCCATGCTGCTTAGCATGAAAAATATTCAGCCAACAAGAAGTTATTTAAATAATTTTTACATTGTTTTTCAGCATGTCACTCCATACCCACCCTATCAAGTCCTTAGTTAAAATGAGAATTTAAACATCCTGTCCATCTCTTTTATGGTACTCCTCACCATTTTATCTTAATAAGGAGTAAGAAAGTTACTGCCATAGCATTTTCAAGAACGGATTTTTTTCTCCTTGCTTTACAGGGGAAGCGCAGAAGCACCAAAATACAAATACTCATTACAGCAGAGTCCCCTGTCAGAGACAATCCTAGGAGCATTATAGAATACTTAAACGCTCACAGCACAACCAAGTGACTTTATGTCTATCAGCTACATTTTATAAACTAAACTCTAGGTTCTCAAGTCAGCTATCAGATGATTTAGCCTGCCTAAGTGTGCCTCAAAGAAGCAGTGAAAGGTGCTCATTTAGCACATATAAGAATATCAGACTTGAGGCACATACTTTTTGTAGAAACCTAACATTTCACCAACATCCACATCAAAAGAAAAATCAAAGCACAGCTCAGATACCCAAACTGAGTGCAATAATCTCTATCTTTTTAACATGACAGTACATTACCTATCAGGATCACACTGACTTCTTTTTGTAAGTTTGAGTCTTTTTACAGAAGGGGCAAATTCTTTTGAAGCTTTAAGCAGCAGTTAAGAAAAATACATACAGGAATGTTATTTCAAATAAGGTATTAAAAAAAAAAAGGGGGGGGGGGCTAAATCAGTTATGCAGGCAATGAAATAACAGAAAAATAAAATGCCACAAAGTAGGTTTGACTTAGGCCTTACCAAAATGTTTCAATCATGTTAAAGATTTTCCTGAGTCTGGGTTTACAATGTAGCTACTGTTTTGGCGGATGAATCCAACAAAGTAATCAGAAACTGGCTTTACCTTTACCAAAATTATGCTTGATTTTTGAAATTTGTTATCACCATTATTGGTGTGTTATAACCATGAGGTGATGAGTTATAAGACTTTACCAGGAAAATGTGACTTTGCCAGGGATAATGCCTTAAAAGAAAAGTAACTAGAGATAAAAATGTATAGAATAGACAAAGTTAAACCTATGAGTACGTTCAGACATGGATACATGGTGAGGTTGCTCTCTGCTTTGCAGAACCCAGCGATGTGCTTGCCATTGAGGAAGACTCCACTTTGTGCACATTTTTCAGTTTCAAATCCCGGGCAGTAAGAGAATAGTTATTAGCTATGGAGTCACTTGGGCTTCGGAAATAAGGCTGTTCTTTGAGCGGAACTGCCAAAGTCCATGACGCTCGCTGCATCAAAGGAGGATAATAGCTGTTCTTAATGACAAGCTGAAATTGGAAAAGAAAAAAAAAAAATCTTACACTGTACAGTGATTTTAAGAGGCTTCCTAGAGATAGAACAGGGTTAAGGAGCAATTAGCATAAGGAGAAAATACAACAGCCCCACTCAGAGTCATTTGAACTCCACTTTATTCTCAGGTCCACACACATATGAGTGATTTTACACAGCTCTTCAGTGGGATCATTCATTTGATTTTTGCATAATCAAGGTATTTTTATAAATAATAGAAAGTACTAGTACATTATTTGGTACCATCTATTCCTACCACATGTCCCTCTTGCTTCTTCTCTTTTCCTTGCATTGGGTTAAAAAAAAAAAAAAAAAAACTCTTTTTCTCAAGCCTTTATTAATGACCTGTCTGCATTTAGCACTCAAACATCATAGCAGGTAAACAGCAAGACAAGTTAACAATTCAGCTCTTATCTTTCTCCCATATCAATGAAAGATTTTTAATAGATTTCCTTTGTCTGTTCATTTCATATTCTTTCTAGGTTGACTCATTATCTATTGACTGGTGTGTTATCAGTCCCAATGTCCAACTTTAACAAGACAACTCACAGTTATAAGGCACATGAGATCAAGAAATAAGAAGATGAACTCATCCTCAGGGAGAAAATGCACGTAAGAAAGAATAATTAATGTACTTCATATCATGCCTCCCATAACTCTCATTTTAAAATCATATTTAGCTTTTTAGCTTGGTATCACATCTTATTTATTTTTTTTACTTAGTTGGAGTAACAAACCATATCCCTATCACTCATTTCTTCCTTTTATAGCACAGCACTACTACCATCAGTTTTAAAACCTTCTGAGACAAGCTTCTAAATAAGTTCATGATATCTCATCTTTGTTCCCTAATACGTCTTGCCTTTCCCTAGGAGCTGCTATTAAACTCATCTTCTAAGCTGATGAGCAAACTATATGCTCCAAAAGGGTAGTGTCTTAAAGTACAGAACTGCTACTTTCCATTTATCCTACAGATGCAGCTGTAAGTCTTTTCTTAGTCTCTCATGAGCTCTCATGAGTGAGAATGATAACAAAACAGTCAACTTGAAATAGGTGATAAGGTAAGATTATTACTTCTGCCTTGCATTTTTCTTCCAACCGATAAGGCTAATCTTATCAGCAAAGAGAAAGGCTTTCACACTATTGCTGAGCTGCAGTCATACTCCTTAAATTACCTTCTGCAATTTCACAGAATCTTTTCAGTTCAATTTCTTCTATCAGGTTTGCACCTGAGAGCTTTCCAGAAAGGCACAGAGCAATGCAAATAGTACAGACGAGAAGGTGCCTGAATTAGTGGAACAAACTTGTACATCAATTAAAAAGTAATTCAGAGATTTGGAGCATTTTTTCTGGGAAGTCACTGCACATCTCTGGGAATTGCTGAAGTCAGCATAAGCTCTGAATTCTCAGCTCCCCTCTGAATTAGGTCTGCTTTTAAAATTTTATTTTTCCACCCATTAGGAGCAACAACTTGCTGGACACAATGCAGATGCTTTCCTAATGGTGATACCAGTGGCATCTTGCACATAAAGAGGGGCCAGAAAGAGTGGTTCCTGGAGAAGCACAAAGAACATCACCTAGCAAAGTCTACCATGTATGTAACATTTATGTAACCTGACATGGCACAGGAATTTCAGGTCTGGCCAAATCCTCTCCCATGCCTTAAATAAACCTTTGATGCACACCTATAAAATCTGTTTGATTTTCAGAGGAAAATAAAAGAACTTCATACAAATCTTCAAATAAAATGAATTTCATATTTTTACCATTGGAGTACTGACACAAATTTACACATAAGAACCACATAAGAAACTGTGAGCTATTTAGCATGGGGAAAACCACCCTTTTTTTCTGTCCTCCATAAGTGCTAGCACAGGTAACTTTTATTCCTGTGTCATACAGTATTGGCTGTAGTTGTACAGCTGTGCAAGCTATCCCTTTATATCAAAGCTGTACCTGTCAAGCTCTCAGCTGGTTTTAGAACAGCATTCTAACTGTTTCTTTTTGAACACCAACAAAGTATGTATGTGGAGAAAAACCAAATATTTGGAACAAAATTAAATATTACTCTTTACTTCTTTTCCCAGTAACTTTAGATTTATGGTCCACAAACATTAGTATTTTTTTTAATGCTGAATTAAATATTTTGAGTTCAGAATTAAATTCAAAAATAATTTTAATTCAAAATTAAATAAAAACACTAATAAAGTTCAAGATCAGTTTTAAACTTCCAAATTGTAATGTCCAAATCATAACAGAAGCAGTAAAAACACCTCTAATGAAGTATTGGACAACCTGTTTAGTACTTTAAATTACTAAGTTAATTAACTTTTGCTAAAATCATTCTAGACCCTGTAATTTAATGAATACTCTGATGAAAGTGGAGATAGCACATACCTGATACAATTCTGAAGGCACAGCTGAAGCAGAAGCAGGTAGGGGTGGTAATTCCGGTATGGCTTTTGAGTGACTCATGTTATATACAGAATCATTTTGTAACTGGAGGGAATTGAAAACAATTTCAAAAACATTTATGAATATCATTGCTTTGAAAAATATTCATTTAAGAAAACAGAGGCTTTCAATTTGCATTGAAAACAAATGACATATTGCAACTTTTCTAACGTTAAGGAAAAGGACAATCTGCAGAGTAGGTTACTCAGCAAAACAGGCTTTCAGGTTACACTGTTCTCCAGTCATCTGATAAACTATGTATTTACCAATAAATGTTAGAGATAAGAAAAAACACTAAAATATTTCTGTATCATCAAAAATAATTCAAACATTTAAAAATATTTTTCGTGTACATGTTGTATGAAGTTTGTAATAGTATAAACATGGGATATTATAATATTAGAGATTATTAGGCTGTCAAACTGACAATGAAACTGCAAACTGTGTGAAGAATGGAAAAACAGAGTGGGTGAAAAAGAATCTAAGCTCTTCTTTTAGGTCAATAAAAACTCAGTTCCAAAAGAAGCAGTACTGCCAATATGTAAAGAATATAGTGAAATAACAGATTACTCATACGGGTTCTGCAAAGTAGTTAAAGCAAATGTTAGAATATTTAACGTGTCTCAGGACTATGTTCTACCTCCCCAAGGAGATGGTATGTTGAGGTAGCCTTCCAGGACACCATAGAAAGTCCTCAAAAGATACTTTCTCTTTATGTATTTTTTTTCAGATTTTATTAACAGCAATATTCCTTATCACAGGCTGAAAACCTTCTCCTATTTTGCTTCAAATCTTTCTAAACCATATTTCCTTAGCAGATGTATGAGGAACAAAAACATGAAGTGACATTAGCAGAAAAAAAAGGTAAAGTGTGCCATGTCAAAGACCAGCGTACTAAATCATCATGAAAGAGCAAGTTATTACCTAATGCAATTGTTTGAATAATGTATAATAATTTTTACATGATTTTAATACATTTTTAGTAAGTAGCTATTAACTTCTGTTAAATGACTGGAAAACCGGGCTCCCAAAATTTGGTTTTCACATGGTCAAAACTGTGCTTTGCTCAGCATCAAAATACAACTCATTCAAAAATAAAACCTAAGGAAGGAATCATCTGATTTACCTCCCTGGCATTCTCCAGCACTCACACACACAGAAATTATCATTGCCAAGCACATATTACTACAAGCAGCAGGAATTATCTTTGATCAATCACCAAAGGATTTAGCTTTCAGGTAACTTTTTAAACAAACAAACCATATACTGTGTTAGATTTGTTCATTCTTAAAGGTGTAAGAGTTATTAAGAAAGCCATTGTTCCTTCTGAAGAAGCTCTTGATTTATGTGCCACCTCACCTTTCAAACCTTAGGTCCAAAGAATATTGAACAAAAAGAAGCACCTTCAAACGGACTTCTTCTCGATGCCAGAGCACAAGTAATGGCCATATTCAACTGAAGTTTTGAAACCATTATTAATCTTCCATGGAGCCCCTGTAGAAAGAACTTACCCTCAGGAGCTCTGGGGTCTGTGCTGGCTTCATTGTGCTTTATCTTTCATCAAAATGTTTGCAGCCGGCTTAGAAATTTGAGGCCCCTGGGCTCATGATGAGGGTCCTTGTAGCTACATGCACTGACAAAGAATCAGCGAATTATTTCAGGTACTGCACAAGGCATCAAAACACATAGCTTCTGATCCAAACTACCATGAAGAAAATCTCTCCCCCAATTTTCTTCTTCCTTGCTCCCATCCTTCTCCCAAGCATCCCACACTGAGCCTTCTTCCCCTCCAGAGCATTCTTCTTCTCCACTCCTCTTCAAGTGCACTTTTCATCTTGAGCTTCCTCACTCCCTCTAGATATCTTTCAGACCACTTTTTTCACCCTGCCCTCTCTACTTTCCCCACAGCCAGGATCCTTCCCACTGGTTGCTCTCCTCTAATATCCCAGGGCCTCCAGGCCCCACGCGGTGATTCAGACCAGATGGAGCCACACGCTTGTCGCCACAAGAGATAAACACATGCCAGAAGGAAAGGGAAAAGAGGGAGATGCCCAGGACGCCTCGCACATCCACTGGGCGCAGGTGCGAGCAGGGTATGAGTGGGGACTACCTGTGGACACCCTGGCTGCTCCAGCCCCGGGAGCGCTCCGGCACTGCTGCTCACTCAGCTTTGTTGCCCGAGCTACAGCATTGTCGGTGCTAGGAGACAGGAATTTCCGCCTCCCTCACTCGCGGCACTTGGGGAGATTCAGTTCCAGAACAAACACGCTATTGTGCGGGTTTGCTTTACCTCTGAAAACTGCAATAGTTTCTCCCAGAATGTGGTAAGAGCTAAAGCAAGAATGGCAGTGGAGCTCCCACAACAGTAAAGGCAAGGCGAGTGCAAATTTTCTCATCAAGAAGAGGACAAAGCAGAAGAAAATACTAAGGATTCAACCTCTTGAATCCAAACATCTCCAGGGCTTTTTCATGATTCTGGAAAGATGCAGTGACAGCAGGTGGCACATGCACACCCTCAGCTACGTCCCTGTGCAGCTCCTAGGGCAGCCTCATCCCAAGGACCCTCAAGAGCAGCCTCACACCAGGTCCTCTGCCAACCCCACAGCCCTCCGGTCCAACAGCAACACTTCGCCAACACCTTTGCAGGCTATTTTCCACAGATTGTGAGAAAGGCTGGTAAATCTGACAGAATGGCCTTGTTTTCCTTTGTTTTCAGTGCTGTCCAAGATAAAAGATGAGAGCTGTCCTTTCCTGGCCACATGTGAAAGCTTCTGCCCCAGCTTCAGCTGTGTTTTAGACACCAATGACTTGCCCTGCAAACCCACAGGGTAAAGACATGACACTTCTAGTCTGTCAACCAGCAACCACACAGTTAGTTCTCACGTGGGAAACCTGCGAACAGCCCAGCGCTGCTTTGCAACATGTGTATCTTCCTCCTAATTTGGGCTGATGCTGGCATGAAGACAAGCGCAATTAAGCAACAGTTACAGTAACTATTGTTCCTCTGTGTACAACTATGTACGCCCTTTAAAGTTAAATAACTTACCTCTACTGCTTCAGAAGCATCAAAAACAGTTATTTTATATCTATATAAAAATTAAATATGATTTTTTAGCAGAATAATTATGCACAGTAGGAAAATAAATTACCAGATGTACTAGACTATCAAACTGCAGCTATAGCATGTTTCGAAAACATGCCAGATATGTAAAGTCTCCAGCACAGTTCTAAGAGCAGTGGAGCCATTAAACTTCGTATCATCATTATTCCTTGATTATACCACACTATAATTCTATCAGTTAGTTTTTCCTTATACTCCCTTTAAAAATACATTAAAAAAATGAAAACTTTAAAATTCTTTTATATATATAATCTAGTCTTCTGGGATTGCTGTTATATTTTGCCTTTTATTAGTGTTTGATACAAACATTTCAGCAGTTTGGGCAAAATTAATTCTTCCTCACCATTCTCTTTTTGGTGTCCTGTGCTGCACTTTCAGTGTTAACACAGGCTCTCATTTATTTCATCCCTCTACACAGACCCTTAGACCTGCAGAGATCACTAAAACCAGTTTCTCAGATGCACAATTCCAGCAGCCAGTTAGCGGTCACATAACCTATAAAAGCTCTTCTTGCACTACAAAACTGGCATGCTCCAAATTAAACATGCGCTGCCTTTTGTTGCCTTTAAAAGTAAGCACGAAGCCATTAATGCTCAGTTTTGCAACACTCCCACAGGCGGCACCACACAAGGCCGATTAGCAGCAGCCACGCCAAACAAACAATGAATATTTTACTAGTTTGTGTCTGCGATTTGCAGTGCTAAAAACCCGACGCAGCAGAAAGCCCCATGTGCACCGTTGTACGGGCTCACACATGGCACCATTTCGACACCTCCACGAGCAGCGAGGGCGGAGGGGCTCCGCTGACGGAGCGCTACCGAAGGGAGCCCCGTCCTCGGCTGCAGCTGCTCGCTCTGCTCCGCGCAGCCCCTTCTGACCCCAGCACCCACGCAGGCCCTGCTGGAAACTCAGCAGGTGTTTAGAAGCAACGTCTCTTCCCCAAGAGCAGCTCCCCAGACAGGTTTGCCCCAAGCACCTGGGAGGCAGCAGGGCCGTAACGGAGCCCGTGGGCGCCCTGAGAAGGGAGCACTTCTTTCCCAGCTCCCTGGGGACACGGCACAAAGCATTTACTGTCAGGATATCAGGATTTAACACGGGCATTTCTGCAGCTGCTGGCAGGATTTAACGCATGCATTTCAGCACTCGCTGGTGCCACTGGCTGCGATAGCTGCTGGTGCCGCCGCGACCCAAGCCGTGGGCCTGCGTGGCCACCCCAAAGCACGCCAGGTCTCCCGCCGCCCGCGCTGCTCCACGGGGAAAACACGAGCACCGCCGCCTTCCCTTCCTCCATCACAGCCCCACTGCGCCCGGGGCGGGGGCCCTGCCCCGGCTCTCACCGCCCGCGCGCGCGGGGAGGAGACAGCGGCGGCGCTTCCCCCGCCCG